>JARWLC010000002.1:40307268-40359768 GCA_033318265.1 Phyllotis vaccarum | reverse complement strand
TAGAAAGATGCATCTCATGGGTCTGAACTAGCTCCAAGTAGTGTTTTCCCTCTGGAGTTTTCCATGAGATGTCAGCCACTTGTTGAGTGTTAAAATACTCTTCAGTTAGTGAACGTTGTACTTCCTTTCACATTCCAGGCAGTTTCTAACCAGTGTTTGGAACTTGAAACCACTGCCAAGCCTAAACACATCTGGTTGATTCCAGGCCACAAATAGCACTGGAATGCCTTCAACACCTTCTGTAGCTGTCATACTTAAAACTTTATTTCCAAAATAGAACTGACAAAAAAAATTATCAGCCTGATGCTCCAGAGTTAAAGTCAAATGTACAGTGTGGAGCATGATGTACCATAATAACATACATGAAGCTTGGTGCTTATGTTTCAGAGTACAAACTCTCATTTCAGCAAATTAAATTAAAACACCAGCCTTAGTAGACACAACTCCATTTTCATTTGCTAAGTGTCATGTTATAAGATTAGGAGCCCATTCTGAACACTTCAGGTATTCAGTTATATGGTGATACATAATCTTAATTAGTAATCAAATATCTTTAAAAATATTATTGAATGCCTCCAGGGCATGCCACTACTTAGAAAATGCAGTAGAATGGCTATATGTCGTTTCACTGACAGTCTTCATTTTACTGGAACATCCAATATAAATTTGGTGACGATTGATATGAGAAGGCACAATAATTAAATAGAAAGATTTCCTTTGTTTGTTTACACGTAAGATAAAAATTTAAAAAATTTGTTGGTGTTCACCGATTGGGATGTGAAGACAGCATTATATTAACCTATTTCAAGGCAGCTAAGAGTCCAAAGATAACAAGTTTAAGATATATAAGAACCATTCTTTAAATTTGAGGAAAGATGCTTTATATGGGTAAACTGGAGGACAGAACATTCTGGTAGAGTGGTAAGAATCTGGATAGATAACAAAAGAAAGTGGGGTGTATTTGAAAAAAAACTTAGGAGTGGTTTGTTCCTTTTTTTCTCTCTCTCTCTTTTTAACATTTTAGGAAAGGTTCACGCTTCTATGATACAACTTTGATCTTTTTTATTTGCTTGTGTTTTGGGAGAAGCGTAAGACACTGGTAGCAGCAGCAATTATGCCATAGAGGAAGAATGATACAGTGCTCCATAAGGGTGATGAGCTCTGGAATTTCACCAAAATCCATCTTTTAGAACAGGCTGTGGTACAGTCTCAGGTATATCAGCTGCTTTGAGGATCATACTCTTTATAAATAAAGGAAAGTCATTTGGGAACTGAGGATTGGCATAGAATAATGGGGACAGGATATGTAAAGTGTTTAGTACAAGGGCTTCATTGTGCAAGGCCAATTAGGGTTGAATCACTAAAGTCTTATGCATTAGTATATGTGCAACCATTTCCTAAAGTCTAAGCAAGATGCGTGCATCAAAGAGCAGAGTACGTGCAAGAAATAAATCCAAGTGGAGATAAACTACACATGATTTTTTTCTTGTTGTTTTAGTTATTAATACATGCATGAACAAAACTCTTCCATGATTTCTTTTTGATATTACTATCTCATCAGCTCAAGATTAAAGGTGGTCAGCCTGTTAGGTCACTTCATGGAGAGACTATATGAAACATTTTTAATGATTTTTAAGCCAATAAGGCTTTTTATTTTCTGAAATAGTAAAACCAGATTAGCATCTGGACAGAAGGCAACCACCCTCCAGTACAAATTTCCAGACCTTTTAGAAATGCATGGGAGATGGATTCTATGATAACAGGCAGCCAGCTCTCAAAAAATTCATTTGCTAATAGACACTATGCTTGTGACAAGACTGCATTGATTCTGTATGATAAACTGATAACCTGCAAAGATAAAGTGTTCAGCTGTGATGCCATACAAAGGACAAAAGTGGGGAATGACCCAGAGTCTGGACACTTACCTTCCACTAAAGAACCTACTAATCTTGAGAATTAACAAGTATTTAATAAATTCAATTAAAAAGGACTTAACTTGGTACTGTTTTTCATTTTAATTTGTTTAATTAGTTTATTTGACTCAAAATGTTCCAGAATCAAATCTCTATATTGAACAAGTTTCAGAAAAACACTCAAGTTGTCATTAAATGAACCAAAACATTTGGGGGCAATTTTTTCTCCACTATTACCTAAGTTCATGACTCACCGGACAGAATGAAGGCTAAAGTTAACAACCCATAGAAGATTTCTGGCATGGAAAATTGCCATATAAGTTCAAAACAAAACTGACCAGATTTTTTAAATTAAAGTTATTTAAAATGTAGACTCTGTCTGCTCAAAGCTAGAAATATTTTTTATTTCTTTTTATAAATAAGGTGACTTGGAAGTACCTACCACAATGTCTCAAGAGAGAAAGCACTCAGTAGGTGTCAGATTCAAACTTTAGTGCAGTACAAATGAGTCCTTGACAGTGCCTAACAGAAGGTTCAGATCTTTTATTTCAGTCATTGTTTGTGACAATTATTCCAATCGAAGATAACATTTACATAGTATTTCCTTTTCTGTACTATCCAGGGTACCCCCTCCCACCAAAAAATAAAATAAAACCAAGCAAACAAGCAAAGCAATAAGCCATTGGTAAGAGAATTAAGCAGTATGACTTTGGTATCTGCCTAGGAAGTAAATTTAAAGTAGATTGAGGCAAAAGAGCACAGAATCCCAAGAATAAATAGACACTGTTTTCTTCTTAATTTAAACAGTTCTATAGACAGATAACAAACATACTTTATCAATCACACATTTATAATCAACATGTAATAATCAAATCACAATTCAACTTCATTGCCAAGCCTTAGCGTCAAGACAGTTCTCTCTCATAATATTCATATTAATTTATTTAAAATATTACTAGATATTAATATAAACAAATAAAGGCTTATGGGGCCCAATTCGAAGAAAGTAAGCTAAATTTACACATACATCATACTGACAAATTTCATGAAGAATTTTGTTTGGATGGAACCTGATATAATGACAGTAGTAATGTTGTGAGATGTTTGGTCAAGAGACCAAAAAGTTAACATACTGGAAACTTGACAGGCTAGGATGCCAACAGGAAGATAATTGATCACCAGTTTAGAAAAACTATTGGATGGTTAGCATCCTGTTGCTAGGCAATGTTTCTAGGGAGCAGATCTGTCATCTTAAAGGAACAGAATATTTTACTTTTAAAACAATGTGCTTTTTGAAAACATTAAATATATGTACATTTGTGTTCGTCAACTTTTGGGTCTCTCAACTAGCTGAACACCTATGAAGTTTATGGACTAGCATATTTATAGGCGATAAATATATTGACTAGATGTCAATATGTATGAGATCCCTCACTAAAATAAAAGTTTTACACTCACCATTTAGTAAATGATAGAGTTTGCATATGGTCATATAATAAGACCAATCAGAGAGGGAAAGATGCCTTCAGGGATGTGCCTATTGTAGCTGAATAATGAAATACAAAATATATTTGAGGTTGATTAAAATTAAAGTAAATTTAGGCATGAAAATATTTTTACACTATAAATACTTAAATAAGACTCAGTACTAAAGAAAGTATTATAAATAAACAGTGTAGGTAAGTTTTGATATTTCAAATATCTCGCGTAAGTAAAAATCTGTGTAGATTTGCTAATCAATTTGGGATGTTTTGAAAGTATCATTAGTTGACCTTTTAAAATAATAGCCATAAGGAGCTGAACTGGTTGGCTGAGAAGCATAGCTGTTAAAACCTTTCTTCTCTTCACAAAGTGCCCTCAACACTAGTCCAGCACCTGTCACCTTCCCCCCACCCCTCCCGTGCTCACTTTGATTCTGGTCACATGTGCAATCTCCAGCACATGGCTAGTGAGAAATCTGGGAAGATTCAGAATACTTGTTTTTTCCAAGGTATCTTTCAGAATGCCTGTGTACTGCATCTGCAGGAAATTAAAATATAACACCACCTTTCCTCTCTTACTCCAGCACTGCTCCCTCCCCATGAATTACTGCTATTTGTTGCCCTTGTTAAAGAGGTTTTCCTACTCTTCCTTCCTCCTTCTCCTTTTTCCAATATTTTGAATAAGACTCTATACTCCAACCCCCTCCCCCAGGGCTAATACAGTTTGCCACAGTTCTGATGGAAAAGACTTGGAAGGGGTTAGGGACAGGATGAGGCTAGGTTCCCTTGTTTAGGGCAAGAAGATGGAGAGGAGAGAGAGCACATTGATGAAACCCTACCACAGAGCTGATGATCTGATCTTGGATTGTGAAAAAAAATATTTTTTTTACATGATGGTACTTTTAAGAAAAAGTAACACATACCTCTTTAGTCATAGGGAACACTTGATTTTGTAACTGTTGCCGATTAATGACACATGAATGGGAAATATTATTTTAGTCTTTCAATTACAGTAGATTCAGTAGCTTAATTGGTCTCTTGCTTTTCTTTTACAGAAATAACACTTTTGATTCAAAAGTGGCCAATTTAAGAGAACTAAACAAAGTCACCCCAAACCATGGCTTACTTGATGTTTGGATGATTGCACTAAATATATCATCAACCAGATTTATTATAAAGTTTTTACACATAAATAAATTCATCATAGGTTAAGAATTTGAAGATACTTTCCATAATCAGCTCTTATCATGCCATTTCATTGCCCTGGGCATTTAAGTATTTATTTGACATGGTATGTAAATTTGTTTTACAGATAACTTAAAAGTTAGGAAGACAAGCACACTCAGAAACGCACGAATGATCCAGTAAACAGGCAACACAAAAGTCCTACTGAGTTATGCAAAAGCATTACTTCTTCCTTGTTGAAGGTATCAGCATATGCTACATCTTATGTTGCACCAGTGTGCTCATTAAATATTATGAAATGTACAGCAGGGCCGAAGAGCTCTAGCTAATCAAAGTCGCTCATACCTGTGTGTTCGTATTTGTGTCGCAGAAGGGAACTGCTTTTCTGGAATGTCTTGTCACATAAATCACATGCATACATGCCACTTTCTGTCTTCTTGATCTTCTTCCGAGACAGACAGGAGTCAGAGTCTGTCATGTCATCCAGGCCAGACATGTAGTCTTGTGCTCCATCAAGCAATTCTCCCTGTGATAGAATCACATAGTTCACCACAGTCTCTCCTTTGTGTGTCAACACCTAACAACTATGCATAGGCTGACGTAGGCTGACGTCAGGAGAGCCTCAAGAAATGCTAGGTGTCAATCTATCTTACAGCTAAAATCTTTTAACTTTTTTTCTGAACAATATGTGAAGTATCACATTTCAGCAAAACATAAACCTTCTCTGATGTAGATGAGGAAAATTGAGTTTCCTTTTTTAAAAAATACCAGGGAGTATCCACAAGTGAATATTAAATATCAGAATTGCTATATTTTCCAGTGTACTTTACTTCGGAAATGATTGGTAGCTGTAGAAACCTCATTTTAATTGAATTTTATATTTAGGTACAAAATATTATTATTATACAATCTATTTAAATGTATGTCTACCAACTAAAAGCCCTAAGCTATATTTTTATATTTAATTTTCTAATTTGAAATAGGGAATATTAATAACACTTTTTATCAATGTTCTATCTATGTTAAAAACAGCCTTCAGCATTGAGCAATAATGAATGTGGATCAGTAAATTATTAAATTTCTTGATATTTATTTTGTCTTGGTCCAAAGGAGTGCAAACTTGCATGATAACATACATTTCCATTTGCTACCCCACAGTTTAGTTTTCTTAGACTATATTTGCACTAATTAATATCAGAGAAGATTAAATAGGCTTCACTATATTTACAAAGAGGGCAGATGTGTTGTAAATTGGAGTACTGGACAGCTGTTACAGTCACCCACTGCCACTTTGACTCCTATTTTGCAAACAGGGACTATACACAATAATAGTAAAACAATGCCAGTTTTCACATTCATCCACCTATTGATTATTTGATAATTTGAAAATTAGGAAAGAAGTTCTACTTACCATGTAAAATATTTTTTTAAAATACTCTCCAAAATTAACCATTTTGCATAAAGCAAAATACATAATAAAAATTAAACATGTAATTCCTTAAAGTTATATACATCCTTCAAAGCACGTGGCTGTTATATACTTTAATTTCAAGCATTCATGTAAGCCTACTGACTTGACTATGAGCATTGACTTATAATTCTTGAAAGAATTCTTCACTTGTTTTGTTTTGGAGACAGACCCCTGCTCTGTTGCCTGGCCTTGAACTAGCAATCTTCTTACCTTAGCTTCCTAAAAACTTTGACTTTTAGCTACTGTTTTGATGGTTCCCTCAGAGTTGGAGGTTCATGTCAAAAAACACTTTCCTGTTTCTGAATTGTTTTTCTTCCACTGAGTGTTTTTCCTCACCTTATACATCATCTGGGAAATTTTTATTTGTATTGGGCAGGCTTGGACTCCCAGCTTGGGTATTACAGGCACTAAACTACACTTTTTTTCACTTTTGTGTCGAATCAAAAGGCATATCTCATTACCTGAAATCCTTGTTTCCGCTGGTATTTCCTCCTTTGCTGCATATCAGCAAAGGTAGCCGCTCCTGTTGGGTAGGTATAGGCCATATGTGGTAGGAAGCTCATCTGATCCAGCCCTGGGTATGGTCGTAGCCCGGGAATGCTGGTCTGGACTGGTGGCATAAAAGTGGCAGGAGGGAAAGCGCTTTGTGGTGGAAGAGCTGTGTATAAAGGCTTGGCACTAAATGGGTTCATGCCGAACACAGGGTTAGTGCTTTTGTTGTCCAGATTATTAGAATTTGAAAACTCCTTCTTGATAAAAGTCAAATTCAGAGGTTCATCTGAATTTTCAGATGATGAAGAAACACTGTTATGGTCTAAATTTATGTTAGTAGCTTTTGTTTTGTTCTTTGTGGTTATAATACTTTTGGGTTCTCTCATTTGTTTTGGTAATGACAGGTCCAAAGGCTCAGCCTGCAGCTCCTCAGAAGAGAAGCTATTTGGAGTGTATGAGCTACTGTGGGAGTTTTTAGAAGATGTGGAGGAAAGATTCAGAGGAGAAGGGGTGTTACTCCTTGAGTGGTCCAGTTTATCTGCTGCTTTAATATTGGTAAAATGGGAAGGTTTTGTTAGCCTGAGAGGAGGATCACAATTCGTTACACTGTTGTGGAGTTCTGCTATAGATGGTGATGTTATAGAGTCCATAGGTTTCACAGGAGATCTGGGTAATAAAGAGTCTTTTGTAGGGGGGTTACTGTTGGGAGCTAACGGCTTGGAGGTCCTTTCCAGTGATGGCGACCTGGAATTTGAATACTGGTAGACTTTTCTTTGCTCAAACCATTCCTTCACAAAGTCCTGAGGAAGGCCCACAGCAATGGAGATTTTCAGCAGTTCATCAGAGTTGGGCTCCATGTTCATAGCATAGTATGCTTTGAGTACAGACATGTGGTCCTTGTACGGGTTGATAGGGCTTGTCAGTCCTTTCTCAGAAAGTACAGATGACAAGAGGAGGGCTTTATTATCAGCAAAAACCCCGGCTTTGTTGGGGACTATGTTTTCATGAGGTTGCAGGACTGCCCTGATCTCTTCATTCATTTTACACAGGTAGCGTTCATGCTGATGCAGGGGAATAGGGCCTGGGAAGCTTTCTTTACAGAACTGGCATGAAAATGGAGTGGATATGCCGTGGTTCTCCATCATCTTATCATCGGTAACCAAATCTATTAAAGTACGCAGCTTCTCTTTCTTTATATTACTGATCTGTCTCCTGGAGTCAGTAGCCAAACTCTGCAGGCAAGCTTTGGCTTCATTAACTTTTTCTAAGGTATAGTCAATAATACTTTTAGTGGCACCATTATGACTCACTACTGGAAGACCAACAGGTGGAATATTGGGAGACGTAACTCCTTGTTCTTCTGGCTGAGAACATGGATCCTTCATGTGATAACCTTTCAACTTCGAAATTTCTTCAGTCTTGCAGTCCATCTTTTGCCTAGAAACCGTATTGTCCACAATCTGTAAAACCTTTTGTACCTCACTCAAATTACTATTCATAGTGGGAAATCCGAGTAAAGGGGCTTCCATCCCTACACCTAAGTGCTGCATTGGACTCTGAGCAGACGGGTGAACACCTAAAGGGCTGGTGCCTCCGAGGCTGCCATTCATAAAGGGACTAGTGCCACTAAACCCGTGTGTTGCCATAAGGACTTTGTAGTCATTGAAGTCTAGTGGTTCTGTTTTAATCTTAAGTAAGCCTGTCTGTTCAGACATGCTAAGTGGTTTTCCATTTTCCAACTTGTTCCTTAATTGAGTAATGGCTGAGTTAGTAGGAGAAGAAGAAACAGAATTAGGGGAAGAACCCGTCTTGATATTGTTTCTCATTCGGCCATTTACTGAGATCAAACCAATACATTTCTTGCTGCTGATGTGCGAACTGTAGGAACCAGAGTGGGAGAAGCGTTTCTTGCAGTTTGGGCATTCATAAGGTTTTTCACCTAAAATGATAATTGAAATTAACATTAGGTTTCTTTGGTTAGGTAACAAATAAAGTCTGCCAAGACAAGAATATGTGGAATCAAATGAAATAAATCTGGGGGGGGGGGGTCCCTGCATTTTAGATGCTTAAGTCAGAGTTATGTGGCCATACTATATCTGGGCTTTATCTACCCAGGGTGGGCATAATTCAAGATGTAAGCTGTGGAAGGTAAAGGGTATCTATGCCTTTTTCAGCCTGGATCCCAAATCTTGTCAGGCCATCGGCAGCCTCCTATTTAAACGGAGTGTTAGATTAATGTGTGGTCAATAGGACAATAAAGATGTCACAGTGTTTAAAGGGAAGTGTAGCCATGGCTTTAATCAACTCTATGGAGGTTCCATTGATTCTACCAATTCAACTAGTTCTTTGAATAGCATCCAATTTGGTAATAAAATGCTTGGCAGAGCCATCAAACTACATATGAAGAGAAATCTCGGTGGTGGGATGTGGGTTTATGATGTTCAGCTATCAGGAGTCAAGGAGCATTTAGTACACACAAGCTCTTGCCCAATTTTCTCCTACTTTTTTCTGTATAAGTTTAGGCACCAAATGAATATCCTTCAGAATATAACTCAAATATATCCAGGTCAAAAATACACAGTTTGACAAAATCTGTATATTTGCAACACCCCCCCCCCAATCAAAGCCTTTATGACCTGTAAGAAGGACAAACATTTATCACGGTATCATAAGACTCACCAAGACACACAGAACTTATGAAATATATGAGTAAGTCTAAAAAGCTACTTTCAGGATTGTGTACATCTAAACAGTCTTTAAACACTTGTCTAGTTGGAAATAATGCTAATGTGAGTTCAAGCATTCCTGCTACTCACCACTGTGAATTCTTAGATGTTCTTTCAGATGGTGTTTGTACTTGAAGGCCTTGCCACACTCCGTGCATTTGAACTTGCGGTTACCTGCTCCTTGGGCTAGCATTTGGTGCTGTGAAAGGAGAGAGATGGCCATCATTTTTGTTCCGGAGGCACAAAGGAGGTTGGTTAGGAATCTTTTCAAGACCTCTTTTTCAGACAGGCCAGAAGGTCTAGCGGATGCTTATTTATCTGCTCTGTCTTTCAGAGTTGTAATAAAAGTGATAATGCTGGTAATAAAATGGAACTTTTTTTTTAAAAAAGTGCTTCTCATGGGTATCTGATGCTGACTTCACAATTATGTCTGTCATCTCTTTGGTAAAACATTTCCTTGACTCTTGAGATGAAAGTACAATTGAGATGTTTATGGCTCTTTGTGGTTAGCACAGACTCTAAAACCTAAAGGTTTTCTTCTAGAATACTGCTATCTTGTTTGAGGAAAAAATAGTTTTCTAAAAATTATGAAAAAAAAATTAACCCACACTTAAAATATTTAGCAAGTCTCCTGTATCTGAGTAAAAGCATATCTTACACTAAATCAAACTGAAATGTAAAGAAATGTCAAAAAAAAAAAAATCCCCAAGTTAAAAAAACAAAAAACCTGTGACTATAAATATTTGGTATGCCTATTTAAATATTCTGCTCATGGTGTGACTGGCCCATTTCAACTCTGTTTTTCTTAGGTGCTGCCTATCAGACTTGATTCATTATCAAATAAGAGACAACATCTTGGGTTATGGCTGCTTGAGCAGTTTTATCACAAGTCAGTAGGCACGGTTTCAACGACTTTTCATTTTCCTTTTTAGTGGTGAGCAAGGACCAAAAGAAAAAAAAAAGTTTGCTGAAAAGACAATTTAGAAGCCGCACAGATACAGTCAAAACAGCTGACCTTTTTGAACAAGGCAGGGAAAGCAGTGTAACTTGGAATTTTAGGTTAAAAAAAAATACAGTCATCCACTCTGGATGCTCAAGGTAGGAGGCCAGCCTTTTTCTGCAGCAAAGACACAAAAGCCTTTTGCAAAAAGACAGCACAGAAACGGTATGACAACTGCTAGGGTGTGCTGAATCTTCCCACATTCCTAGTGAGACAGATGGTGTTACATGGGACACAGGGAGGTTTGTTCAAACAGCAGCAACCTTCAAAGATCAAGCGGAGCCCAACCCGCCGAGCGCCATTGAGGGACCAGCGCTCATATGTTGCTGAGTTGCATAAACAAACAGCAACAGCTGCTTTGTCTCTTCCACAGCCCTCAGAGGACTACTATAAACTTTAGTTGTGCCACTGTTAATATGATACAATCATTTTAATTTACTAATTGTAAATGCCATGAGCAAATGAGGGGACTTTTCAACACCAAAGCTACCATTCATAATGCGCCAACACAATCACACTTCTGCATGTGAAATTTAAAGCAGTTATACTAGATAAATATCTAGGCATTTTTTCCTAGAGTTTTTGTGCATAGATGCATGAGAAGAGAAGCTGTTACATAAGTGTAACTACACAAGCATATTACTTATAGCTTTGGAAAACATTCAAGTAACCAGTCCAACCAGAAACAAATGGTGTGATTATGTGATAAAGGGCCTAAAATAATAAAATAAAATAAAATAAAAAATGTCCACCCTTGCTTAATTGGGTTTGTGACTTCCTTTCCTTATTCAAAGACAATAAAGCCTATGAGGACAAATCAGTTTTACATAGAATGTCATATTTAGACATTTTTGAAAACACAATATCAAAGTTCATTTTGGGCAATTCTCTATCTGTAGGGTCAGTTATTGTGACTTATGAAATGCCATTACTGTGAGCACCCAACACATCATAATATCAATTTGCAGAGTCGATTCTCCCAGGAGGACAGAAAGAGCAGTTTTGCTGAAACATTTAAGAGATGTTGTGAATCAATCCTGCACAGTCAGCTCAAAGATTTAAGACACTAGCCTTACCTTTCCAAGACAGAGATCTTATTTTTAAAACAAGTAAGTCAAAAGAGGCAGAATAGTCTTGGTATTCAATCACATGCGTGTATACTAAGATGGAATTGTTTTAATTATAACCAATGTTTTATTCTGTTTCCAATTTATTATGTATATGTACATATAACCTATATGCCTTTTTATTTTCCTAAAAATAATTAGATTTCATATATTAGCAAGCTTGTAAAAGTAGTCTAAGTAATTTTAAAGTGTTTTATGGCAAATGAAAGAAATAGACACTTTTTTTTTTTTTACTATGCATTAGGTCCTATATGGAAAAAATGTCTAAGCAAAACTAGGTGAAAAATGGAATTAAAATTGCTGAGATGTTTAATAATGTATAATTAAAATGCTACAATTTCATTCACTTTTTTGTGGAACATAAAAATGAAACTAAAGTCAAGTTAAAGCGCAAATAAAATTTCTAAATTAGAAATTAACACACTCATTCGATCGTGAACATAAGACTATTAAATCATATTAGAACAGACCATCAAAAAATCATTTAGACCTCAATTAAAGCTATTACCATTAAAAGATCTGCATCTTCAAAATGCCATGAAAAATTAATAATGATTGCCAATCAAAGCAATATCGTTTCTCTAAGGGGTTATTATAGAAAGAAATCACTTAGAACCAACCCCCACCTGATCTGTCCCTGGCTTGTGCGTCACCATATGCCTCTCGAGCTGGGTGCGGTAGGCGAACGTGTAGCTACAAAGAGGGCAGGAAAAGTTCTCCTCATTTTTCTCGTGGCGGTATTTGATGTGCTCCTTCAGCGATGTCAAGCGCTTGTAACCGCGGTCGCAGTAGGGACAGGTCAGCAGTTGGGCAAAAGCATCTGGAGTTCCAGGTGGCAGGTCTGTAGCCGAGAGGCGAGAGGGAGAGGAGCAGGCCAAAAGGTCAGTAAATCAATGGCAGCTAATGGGCTGGCTGCCCGGGCTGCTATGACAGGAATCAGGGCAATCTGCTCCAGCAGAGCACCATCATTGCACCCGGCCTCCTCACCACCAGGCCCCTTGCATACCCAGGGCAGGCTTGTCCGAATCAGCTCACACGGCGCTCGAAAATTAATTAATTACTTGAGTTTATTTGTGGGGAGGGGGAATTTAAACAGCTGATAAATGAAGAAATCCCCTTTGGGTAACTGACAGTTTCTCTGAGCCTCAGAAGCCTGTTACACAGGAATTTGAAGGAGGGAAGGAGGTTTTCAGGTGTCAGGGAACAAAAAGGTGAGGGCAGGTGATCTTAAACTTTTTTTTTTTCCTCAAAAGTAAAATATCTCTGAAAGATCGAAATAAATTTAGATATTTTTATCTCCTAGAAATGGGCTGTAATTGTTCTTATTCTGTATTGGATGTACACATGACACAAATTTGCTGACAAAAAAATTTTCACAATACCCTAAAATTACAGTTCTAATCTTTGCTCATGAAATTCCATGCCTCTGCAGCTGTTCTTCACATTTTAAGGTAAACACCCAGGCATGTAGTGCATTTGTAATTGTAACAGCTGCAGAGGTCAGTATAGTGGCTAAAAATGAATTACAGCCTCACCATTTTCTTCGTGCCCGTTGGCCTCTGGCGTGCCAAGGCGAGACAGTTCCTCAGGGGCTTCTGGGTAAATAATGGCCGTGTCGCTTCGCTGAAGGTACTCTTCAATGCTGACTGCATGACCATCTCGTTCCTCCAGTTTTCTTTTGGCAAAGTATTCCTCAAAGCCCGACCTGCAATCTGCATTCTTAACTGAAATCATAAGCAGAAGAAAAATGTCTTTTAGGGCCTTTTTTGTAGGAAAGCAAGTACTCCACATCACTGTTAACAACAGTTGGCTGGTTACTAGTAAGACTTAAAGTATCTCCTTTGTCAGAAGGGAAGGTGACCAAAATATTGATGAAATACTTATTTTTATAATACACGCAAAGGGCTTTCTTTGCTTAAGTAGGCATATCTATTCTTGGAATGCTCGTCTGTATAATTCACATACAAATGAAAGAAAATTTAAAAGGTACACATTAAATATTTTAAAAAGAGAAACTAAAATCTTTAAATAAGCTTGTAGGTCTAATGGTCTATATGAAACTTCCTTTTGTCTTAAAGTAAATTAGCTCTTAATGACAGGGAAATCACGAAGGTCTACACGGAGGAGGTCAACATACAGTGTGGCTCTCTCACGACCTTCCCCAAAGTCCTTCAATAAAATGTTTCCATGTACACACAGGAAAAGAACAGGTAATTTTTTCAAGACATACTATACTTCACATCCCTAGCTACAGATCCATCTGTTGCTAAATGTGTAAGTTTTTTTCATCTTGCTTCTTTAAATATGATAGATAGTCAGGTCTACATATTCTCAGACAGATGTGAAAGGATAGACATCTTTACAAATACAATAGTGTGACCTCGCTAAAAAGAAGTCACAGAATGACACATGCTTACTGTGATATTAACCTTTGTATAGTCAATGGAAATAAAATTAAGCTCAGAGCTGAGAGAAACAAAATAAAAAGTAATAGAGTTATGCTGATAAAACTACAGCACGATTTCTATATAACTTTAGCTTCTTACATTATGCTTTTATTTCTATGAAATAAATAATAGTTGTGAACCAATTTCAGCAATTTGTGTCACAAGATATGGTATACTTGAAATCTCTAGCTGCATCCCTGAAATTAGTGTGGCTAACACATCCCAAATAAAAAAGTATGCATCTTGTAGAGCTCGAGAGTAGCTGTTAGTTATTCTTTATGATTGCTGGGGAAGATGCTTTTGCTAGGACAATGTGTGACAAAGTCCTGGTACCATGGTTTGAAAGCAGGTCCTGCTGGTTCCGCTGGATCCTTCACCTGATGCAAGAAGTACTATGGAGTTTGTTATATGAAGCCTCCTTGGCAAGTAGTGATGTGATGACATTCAAGGAAGTCAGTTTCCTTTCCTTCCCCTTTCTTTCTCTCTCTCTCTTTCTTTCTTTCTGGGGGGGTCACATCATTCATTATAAACTTGTGGGTTTTTTGATAAGAAGACTGGAAAATGGAACCCCCATTCATCCAACATATATTGATTGAAAACCTTGACAAGCAAGTCTCATTTTCCTAAGCAAAGACCAGAGCTAACCTTGTCCTTCAGAAAGCCACAAAGGAAAGAAAAAAAAAGAGAAAGTGAGAAAGGAAAGAAAGAAGGAAAGAAATCCAAATGACACCATCCCCCAGTTCGCTCAAGCATGACTCCAATGACTCCATGTTAAGACCAAAAATTGTATGGTGGTGTGAACAAAAGTAACCCACGAATCCAATGGATCTGAAGTTGGAAAAGCTTTAATGGGGAATCTTAAAATTAAGTTACTTTTTAAGCGGGAGCAACAGCATGTGTAGAGGTGACAGGAAGGAGCATAGACGTCTCAGTATCTAACTTGGAGCACAGGATGAAACTAAATCTATAGGATGATGGTAGCAGCAGAGGCCGTAGAAATGGGACCATGCAGGCAGGAGGATCCCTAAGGCCTTTCTTTTTTATTCTAGGAAGAAGAAGCTATTGAAGGATGTCAAGTAAGAAGGACAGTTGTATGGGATGATGACACTTGTACTTTGTAATGACGTCTCTATATTATGACAAACAATAGGAGAAAAAGAAGAGCAGCTTCTGCTCAAAGATTTGGCTGAGGGTAGGGTGGGGCGGGGGGGTGGGAGTCTGCCCTGTCCAAAGCCACTCGAGAGACAAAGATTAAGGAAGTGGTAGCAGAGATGAACCAAAGTGGCCTTTACAAAGTAAGGTCTCTAAGATTTGGGGATAGATCCAGCTTGCTCAGGTGAGATGCTGAAGTGTCTCCTTTATCCTTAGGATTTTTCAATCTGATAAATGGCTAGTGATATTTGCCAAAGCAGGAAACACTAGAATTCTAAAAAAGGGTTGAAATCATGGATAAACACAGATCAAGCAGAAAAAAAAAATAGAATTATATTTTGTGCACCACCAAACTAGGTGCTAACAGTGGTGCATGCTGTGACTTTTGTTTGCTTGTTTTTGTTTTTATTTTATTTTTTTTTTTTTTTGTCATTTCAACTTCTACTAAGTTTGACAGCTGTCTGACCTCAAGGTTTGTATTTTCCTTAAAAATGAATTTGGCATGTAAGGCAGTAGCCGAATACATTTTGCCTTAAACTTTTGCTTATATTTGTTCTTAGTTGGAGTTAATAGCCATCAGCTAAGATCATGGCTCTGCTGCTCTGTTCACAAGGCCATAGGTACTTTCAAAGGATATTGATAGTGGGATAGTGATACTGTCACCAAACTGGCTCCATAGACTCCCTAGAGTGTATGCTGGAACTGCCAGTTTACCAAAACTATTTGTTCAGTTTGGAGCTCATTAAAATAGTGTTGCCAATACTTTTTTTTTGTTTTATTTTTTTGTTTTTTTTTGTTTTTGTTTTTTTTTTTTTTGCTTTTATTGATAAGAGAGGACAATGAAGCAAAATTTTAAATTATTATTATTATTATTTGGGTTGGTTTGAGTTTTCATGACAGTTCTCTATGTTCACTGGCTGCCTTGGAACTCATTCTACAGACCAAGTTGTCCCAGAACAAATAAACCTGCCTCTGCCTCATGAGTACTGGGATTAAAGGCCACCACCACCCACCTGAAGTGAATGTTTTTAAACAATGTGACTAACTTTCACAATAGCTGATTTTTCATACTAGGAAAATTCAGTGTTACAGCTCCATCTGAACACACACATATTTGAATATTTAAAACAAAATTTATTTGAGGTTTTTCAGAAGATTGTCCTACTTGATGACCTTAGTGTAACCCAGTAAACGTGGATGGATGTACATTTAATATCCTAATTTTATCTTGATATTTCAGCAACTATTTGAATTATCTGGCTATCTTTCCATGAATTTTCATTTGCATATGAATGTTTCCATCAGAAATGTAATCAAATGCAAATTCAATTGGATTTGCATTAATAGTCTTTGGGTTTAAAAGGGAGAAAAATTCTGATATTTCTGGGTAGGCAAACTAAACTACATCTAGATACACTTCTGGTGTTTGAAGAGGGAATTTGCTAGATTTTTCTATGAAGTGAGGTGGGATAAAAGGACTTCAAATCACACACTGTTTTTAAGGATCATCTTTGGTCATTTATGGATCCTGAACACTGAGTATATCACCAAGAAATTAGTAGTTTCTCCAAAAACATTTACGGAATGAATGTGGAAAATAATGTGCCTTTAACACTATTCTTGGCATTAAAAACAAAACTTAAAACAAGATACCTATTAGTTGAGCTGGGGATTTGGAGCTTTGCTCAACTTTAGGTCATGTGACAAAGTGTTCATGGTATTCATAAATACTCACTGGACTTAGATATGGCTTCAGTGAGTAGCCAAAAGGACTTTATGAAGAAAATGTCATTTCATCATTTAGGTCTATTGACTTCATTAGGACTTTCCCTCATCTACGTGAGGAGGATTTGCTATTGATCATCCATCATCTGACTTAAATGAGCCATCATATCCACTGTGAAAAATGGTGCAGGTTTCTCCTTGGTTTTATTACAGTTTTCATTTGCCTAAACACAGCTCTTCATTTCTACACCACCAAGCCTTACAGTATCCAAGCAAGCTGCTGTTACAATAAGATCCTGCTCATATTCTCCCAGTTGCTAATCTATACTTGCAACAAGCCTAATCATTGATTTGTTCAAAAGAGGTTAAGAGATAAAATTAAACCCCATGAATCCCTTCCTTATGATTTTAGGATTTTGTTCCAAAGTAAGCATCAAGGCTTCCCTCCTTCAAGTGACTACAACAACTGTAGGATGCAGAATGAAGGACCTGATGTCTTCCGTTCAGAAAAAGAAGATATATGATGAGAGGTAAGGAAGCAGAGAGAGAGAGTAAACAAGAAGGAGCATTTTGTATCTCTGCTTGTTCTGAGGCCATGTTACATCTTCTAGGGACTGTACTGCCACCTCACCTTACATTATGTCACCCTAGAAACTTTTTTTTTAAAAGTATGTAGTGCTCAATCTCCGAAAACCAAAACCACACACCCACAGAACTGGAGCAAGTGATGGGAACGTATTTTGCTTATTCCTGTTGGCCAGGATGAAATTTGGATCGTATTTGGAAGTTTGTACTTTTGTTTTTACAAACATTTTATAATGCTGTATAGTGGACACAGGAATGAGGTGGAGAACTTGCTTCGAAGTTACAGATTCCCCTGGTATTTTCCTAATATAAAATCAGCCTCATTTTTTTGTTCTTTCTATAATCCTCCTTACTCCCTGGCCGACTTGGAAGGACTGCCAAAACACACTGACAGAGGATATTTGCATGGTATTTATCATCAAACCATAACAAAAAATTCACAAGAAACCTCAAGTAATTTCTTCCCATATCTTCTCCAGGGATTTTGCATTTAGTCCTAAAATTTACCCTAATGTCGTGCAAATATCTCAACCTTCCCTAAGGTTAGTTAAACTTTTCTCCATACAAAAAGAGAATGTTAATTAAAAATGTTTCCTCATGGCTATATGTTTTTTAATATTGGTAGATAAATTTCTAGATCCCTTCAAGCCAGCAAAGTCCTCTCTTTTAAATATATTACTCACTTTTGCTAGTCATACTTATTAATGATACTTTCATAAACACCTTTATGACTGTCTTGGGAAAATATTGATTTTTTAAAGGTAGATAATGAATGTTGATCTAAACTGACTTTTGAAATGATTGCCTAGAAACCAGCAGTGTTAACAGAACTCTTAAGTGGAAAGGAGTTCACAAATCAGTCAGTTCCCATAATTGAGTTGCTTAGAATACATTCTGTTCTCAATGATACTAAAAGTGTTTTTTACTTATAATTTACAGGTATCAGAATTTATAACGTGGCCCTGATGCTTATTCTTTTTATATTCTGTCTCATTTGCCATTTATTTTCCGTATTCAGAACAAGAAGGCAGCCACTCTGGTACCACTAGTTTAATATCTGGCATGATTTCAATTTTTATTAAAAACAGAAGAAATATACTTGAATATTATTGTTAAATCATCTTGGCAAATGTCAAAATAAATAAGTAATTCTTTTGGAACGTCTAGCTTTTATTCCTGTTGCTATGTCAAGGCAAAGAGGCCAGAAGCTGTAGTTATGTATGTAACTGTCTTCTTTACGTATGTGAAAAACAATTCCTTCAGTACTAGTACACAATTTAAAAAAAAAAAGTCAAGATATATTTAATTTTCCATTAAGTTTTTTAGCTTAAAGAAGCACATGCAGAAGTATATGAATTCTCAGTGCTACTTTGTATAAAGTTGGCCAATCAATAAATATCAGCGTACATATATTGGCACTAGATATCTAAAAACTGGGAGGAAGGGGGGTGATCTTTTCCTCACAGCATAGCCACACAGCAGCTTCTCCGAACCTCTAACTGGTACAGAGGCCATGTATAAAGCCAGGAAAGGGTCGTCAAGGGCAACAGAGAAGCTGCTTCTCTTGCTGAGAATTAGGCATCATGGTGGTCTCTCCACCCCTGCTCTTATACGGCTTTCTCTTGGGGAACATGTTCAAATACCAGTGAGAAATCCTTGCTAAAAGCTTTAGAAGAAAGAGGTGAAGAATGAATGGGAGGTGGGAATTTGTAGCAGTCTGCAAGATCAAATATTTCCCTCCACAGCAGGAAGTAACCCAGTCAGGGATGCAGTCTAATTTTAAAGTTTGATTTTGTATGCGAGCATTGTAAATATCAAGATCCAGAGACTTACAGCAACCTTTGAACGACTTTGCTGTGCCACAGTACAAAATGATGCAGTATATTGACTTTTAATTCTCCAGTTAAGCAATATGTGTTCATCTTTCCATTAACTATGTAATCTAACAACCTGGAAATGGTGTTGCTGTATTTTAGGAAGGTGATTTTTGCTCAGCACTTCATACTTTCTTTTCACAGACAGTCATAAAACAGTCAGTGTTTACTCTGGACAGTCACTGATGTTTCAAGGTACAGTTTGCATATCGACACCAATATACCTGGAGACTTATTTGAAATGCAAGCTCTCAGGACCCACTCCAGAATCAGTAATCTGTGTTTTAACAGGCAGGCCTTGGAGGAAATCCTGTCCAGCTTAGGAAACCCTTACTCGAAGGACTCACTTTTCTGTCATAGAACAGTCATGGATTTGAGTGACATCGAGGAATTACTCCACACCACATAACTAACTTCCTGACCACCTCAGCCTGTGTTCGCATCCCTCTCCTTTGTTTGCTCGATGCCATTTGCAAATATGAGCCCTTGCATGTATCATAGCACATTGAATCATTCTCTTCCACATATGTGATCTGATAGGGGTGTAGATCAAGTGTCACAAATGCTTATTGGCGAGTCTAGAACACAGCTAGTGCTAGACCCAGCCAAACTCAGAGCCTGGAGCTCCCCATTTTGACTACTTATTTTGGGGTTGGTTCTTGATTTTCTCACCTGTGAAATGAGCAGCATGTACCTTCTTAGGTATCCTTAAAGTCACAGCAATCCATAATTAATTAACTAATTGCCACAACCAATTTGTTATCTACTCCCTAGATAAGCCTAGAGAGTTTAATCTGTATTTTTTTTTTATTAAAAAGTCAAAATAACATAGATTTCTGATGGGAGAACCACACGCAATGATTAAGGAAAGACATTTTGGAGGTATCTGGAAACCACAAGCAGCATCACAAGGAAGGAGAACTGTTTATTATTAAATATTTGTTGAATGAATGAAGGAGATATGCAAGAAGTAGGAGTGTTCGTTATTTCTTGTGGGACTCTTGCTGTGATGTGCAGATAGCTGCTCCTAATCACAGTAAAAGCTAATAAAACCCCAGCATTCGTGAGCCAGGAACTGAAGATGCTCCTCCAGGCACACACTGATGAGGCCTGTGCCTGATAATTCCTATCCATCATGTCCAGTGTTCTTTCTGCTTTTCTTAATTTTTTTTTTTTTTTTGGTCATTGATAAAAAAGAAATTATGAAATTTACTTTTAAAAAAATGTGATACTGGTGATTTCTATGACAGAATGATAAAATCTCTCCAACCTTGAAAAAATTAGACATAGATGCACTAGAAAAAAATGACATGCTTCTCAGTAGCGCAGTAGTGTGTGTCCTTGGTGGGTACTTAAGTCCTATCTGAACTTTCTGTTCCTGTATAACTGCTAAAACTTCACATCCTCTGCTTGTGCTGGGAGATATCTGATGTTTAAACTTGTATGGCCTCCACATTTGTGAAAAGTTAGCAAATTTCAGACCTTTCATTCAATTCCCATATAAGAGAAATAAAAGGATGTTGAGGCTATTAATCCATGAAGAACATAGACATAAAGCCTTTTCTGCTTTAATAGTGCTACTTTCTCCTACAAGGATGCCTGGATGTACACGGAGCCTATTGCTTGTAGGACCTTGTCTTACCCAGACATAGAGGTCACGTCACTGTATTGTTTGCTCAGAAGAGATTTCCAGCATAGGTCTGGATCATTACTGAGGGTCCATTTGCTGTGGGGACACCTGTCACATACATCTGGACTGAACTGTTATTTTAGGGTTATAAATTCCTGATCTGATTCCTTACTATTTAGCTTATACTCGGCTGTTTGCATTCTATGAAATATCATCAGGACATGATTTGTAGGGCCAGGAAAAAATGAAAGTGTAGGGTACTTACCTTGTTCAAAGTTGCAAAATGATCAAAAATGAGAGACAAAGACAGAACAGTGTAGGGACCACATTCATTACAAAAACAAAAACAAAAACAAAAAAAAAAACAAAAACAAAAACAAAAACAAAAACAAAAAAAACCCCAAAACTTTAGAACTAAAGATTCTTAGGAAAACAATACTTTTAGTTTCAGTTGGGGGAGTGTGCATTTTTCTGTTTATTTTAATTTTTAAAAATGTATATACATGGCTTACTTTCTGAACTGATAGTTTAAGAGCTAATAGATTCATTTTATTAACAAGGGTAATTTTTGACAGAAATTAAATGAAAAGCAGAGGTCAAGTTTAAGGCTTGCCTAATTGCAGGGCACAGTGCATGATATAGGGTGCATACCCTGTGTGGAGCAGGAGCGGACTTTCTATCCCATGCCATTAGCCCAACTTTTATTTTGGTAATTTATGCTTCCCAAGGCAATTTCATGAGGAGAAAGAGTGAAGGATGGAGAACCCAAATTTTCTAGCCTAATTTCTCTCATTTAACAAGCTCAAGACACCAGGGTATAGTGAGGTTAATAATTCCCAAGGAGTTGTAAAAGTAGTTTCTAAAAGAGCTGCATGCAGAAGTCACATATCTTGACTCCTAACCTATTGTTCTTTCAACTACATCAGAGTGGTTCAACATGAAAGAGAAGACTGCATCTTTGTAATTTTTGTTTATCATGCCTGATTTAATAACATTTAAAAAGGACCTAGATGCTGAAAAGATCATAAGGACATGAATAATTCTAAATGCCACATTATTACATTAGAAAGTTAATATGAGAAAAGCCAATTAAAATGCCCACTTTGGTGGCATATGACATTCATTCTCTTTATGTGTATATTTCTTTTGTAAGTTTAAATTTACTTATTTAGAGAAAGTGTCTCTACTTCTATGAATCCTATATGTTTTTATCTTTTCCTTGTAGGTCTTTCTCTTCCAACTCGTCACACATGGGAAGAAGGAACCTTCAGTTGAAAGATTGCCTCCATCAGATTGGCCTGCGGGTGTGTTTGTGGGACATCTTCTCTATGACTAAGTCATGTAGGGTGGCTCAGCCCCATCCTCAAGGCAGCACCATCCTCAAGCAGGAGATAGAAGAAAGGAAGTTGAACATGAGCCTGCTAAGAAGTCAGTAGACAGCATTTTCCTTTTGGTTTCTGCTTCAAGCTCCTGCTTTGGCTTCCTTCAGTGATGGGCTATAATCTGTAAGCCACATAAACATTTTCCCCAAACTGCTTCTGGTTGTTTTGTTTATTATAGCAACAGAAAGAAAATTAGGACACTGGGCAGAAGGATGAGGTCTTCAGATTCTCACCTAATGACTAAACCTTTCTATTTAACATATAAGGATAGTATTTTCCTAAGTTCACTACTTCTTATTTTTAATCAAGTTTCAAATACACTCAAAAAATTATAACTCTCCAAAGCATCTTGCAAAGATGTATTATTATGAGCTATTGTTTAATTGGATATTCTGAGTGTATAGTAAAGAAAATATGTTTTAAGCGTAACGTAGAGCAGGAAACCAGAAAGGAACTTCATTCACGGTTCATTTTGCTTTCCTATTTCACATACTACTTGTTTCCCTCCTCATGCTTAACGACATCCTCCTACATGTGCTCCACTTCTTCAGATTAAATGAAACTGTGTCAGCCCTTGGTAATATCCCATCGCTCACGGGCTTTTCCCACAGAGCCTGTCCTGTGTGTATCTGTCCTGACACACACAGAGTGAAGAGGCTAGGTCAAACTACTTCTTAATTCACTCTGCTCATCTAAACTACTGTTCCCTGTTTGACTAGCTCATTCATCATTAATTTATTCCCTAACTCAGGGAACGACCTTCTCAATAACGACTGGCACTATGTAAAGTGCTACGCATACTGAGGGAAATATGAGGGGACTATGAAGAGAAACAAACAGTATCTACCTGTAAAATCATGATTCTATAAATTTTTCGCAGAATTTTGTTAGCTTCTTTGAGACAGAGTCTTGAAATCATTGTGTAGCAGGCTAGCCTCAGACTCACCATTCCTTTGCCTCCAAAATGCTAGAGTTAGAAATGTGTTCTGTCACACCTGGCTGTAACTCCAGTGTTTTAAAGTCTAAAATTATCTTTATTTGCATCAGGTTTTAGGGCACTGTTTATATGGTTCAAGTAAAATGATGTATGCCCTGTGCCTACATTTCCTCCAGGCTCCCATTTGTTAAAAGGTCCTGCTTGGCATAGAGGTGTATACTGCTAATCTCAGCACTTCAGAGGCAGAGACAGGATCTCTGAGAGTTGAAGGCCAGTTTAGTCTACAGAATGAATTCCAGGACGTCAGTACTACTTAGTGAGACTCTGTCTCAAACAAACAAAAACATAAACAACCCAAAAGGTAGTAGGTCCAGGAAAATTGTACATTTTTCTCTCTAATCTAACTATATGGCTGTTAGACTAGGGTACCTTTTTAAGCTCAAGACAGTTCACTCTCAGAATCAGAACCAAGAACATGTCTACTCTAATTGCCTCTTTTCTAGTCATTATCAGTCAGTTCACCAACTCCACAGCTGGCAAAGGGCTAATTCCCCAAATATATAAAGAACTCAAGAAACTAGACATCAACAAACCAAATAATCCAACTTAAAAATGGAAAACAGATCTAAAGAGAGAATGCTCAACAAAGGAATATCAAAGGGCTGGAAAACACGTAAAGAAATGTTCAGCATTCCCAGCTATTAGGGAAATGCAAATCAAAATGACTTTGAGATTCTACCTTACACATATCACAATGGCAAAGATCAAAAATACCTGTGACAGATCATGCTGGAGAAGATGAGGAGCAAGGGGAACCCTCCTCTATTGCTGGCGGAAGTGCAAGCTTTACAGGCACTTTGGAAATCAATATGTTGGTTTCTCAGTAAATTGGGTATTGATCTACCTCAAAACCCAGCTATTCAACTCCTAGGCATATACCCAAAGGGCACTCCATACTGCCATAGGACACCTGCCCAACTATGTTCATAGCAGCTTTGTATATAACAGCCGGAAACTGGAAACAGCCTAGATATCTTTCAGACAAAGAATGGATAAAGAAAATGTACATTTACACAATGGAGTATTTAGATGCTATTATTATTATTATGACTTTTCCCTCATTGCCCTATAAAATTGTATGTTCCTTAAGGGCACAAACTAAATATTCTACTTCGTTAAAGCCTGTCTCCCCTCATGCCTCAGTTTGAGTTCTGCTTAAGATGAATAAAGTATGAAAAAGGAAAAAGTGAATTGTGATGGTAGTTATGAAATAAATGAAAAAAGTTGCCAGCTTTGTCATCTTTATATACCAGTGCTATTAAATCTTTCTCTTCTATAATTAACTGGGGATGCTAGTTAAAGATGGAGTGAGGTAAAAAACACAGGTAGTTACTAACAAGCTCCCAAACTTCCTGTCATGGAATTCAAATGCTACAGTAGAATATTGTAAGGAGCTATATGACTTCTGGAGTGTTCCAGGATGTCAGAAGCTTTCAGAGTTGTCTGGTCAATGTCTGGAGAGACCACATAGTTAGTAAAGTTCTTGTTGTGTAAGCAGAAGGACCTGGGTTTGATCCCCAGGACCTGTATAAAAATGCTGGTCATGATCAGGCCTGGCGGCACACCTTTGATCCTAGCACTGGTGAAACTGAGGCAGGGAGAGTTGAAGGCCAGCCTGAGCTATAGAGTAATCTCCAGGCCAGCCAAGTCTACATAGTAAGACTGTTTTAACCCCCATCCCTCACCAAATATCGAGTGTGGTAGCATATACTTGTAATTACAGTTTGGAAGGGGTGGAGACAGTGAATCTCTGGAACCTCAGGGCCAGCTAGCTAAACCTAGTTGAATCAGCAGTTCCAGGCCATGTGAGAGACAAAAAAAGAAAAAAAAAGTGAACCATTCTTGAGGAATAACATTCAAGGTTGACCTGGCCCATAGCTTTCATAAGGAGGTGAGAAAGAGATTGATGGATCAGTCATTTGTTATGTATCCTATCTGAGAGAGCCTATAGAGATAGCTCAGCTTTGGAGCTCTAATAAAAAGTCAGGTGTGGGCAACATGTGCTTATAGCCCCAGTACTAAAAACATACAGGTGGGGACCAGCAGATACCTGAAGCCCATTGTCCAGGTAGTCTAGCTAGATTAATGAGTTTCAGGTTTAGCTAGGGACCTTGTCCCAAAATAAAGTGGAGACCAATCACACCAATATGTATAATTGCCTGAATATGAACACACACACGTGTGCACATCGCCTTTTATGCACACATTAATACTAATGAGTACATGTATATCACACACACAGTTTTTTAAATTTGTATTTTATGTTTTTAAAGAAGTTAATGAGGAGGTAATGTGAAGGGAGAAAAGATCCTCATTTCATTTCACCTTTTTTGTTAACGTTTTTATTTTTGCTTTTTTGAGACAGGATTTCTCTGTGTAGCTTTGGCTGTCCTGGAACTTCACTCTAGACCAGGACTCCAGAGAAGAAGAAGAGATGGTATTGTAAGAAGAAATTTTAAGGACTGGGTATGGTGTTTGCCTAGGATACATGATACCCCAGAGATGAACCAGAGTTCAACCCCAGGATAACATAAAAAAAGGAGGAGGAGGAGGAGGAGGAGGAGGAGGAGGAGGAGGAGGAGGAAACCCAGGTATGGTGGTGCATGCCTGTCACCTCAGCACATGGTTAATAGAGTCAGGCGGATCAGAAGTTCAAGACCGTTCTTGTGACACTGAGGCAAGCTTGGCCTACAAATCCTAACTCCAGAAGAAAGAAAAAGAAAGGAAAAAATCCAACAGGAAAGGTGCATTATTTCATTTTCATTTCAATTAATAATCAAAAAATATGCCAGTGTTAAAACATATTAAACTTATATCTGGGAAGCAAAAGAAAAAAAAAAACAAAAAAAAAAACCCTCATTTGTTCTCTGAGAGGACCAAGTCATAAACTGAGAAGTACCAGTAAATTTCTAATCACCAAGTCTAATGTGCTTGCTCAGCATTTCAGTTATTTGAAGCTTTTAATTGAGTTGACCATTTTCACCTTTATAAAATCTTTCTTTGCTTCAGGAAATTTTTGTCTCTCTGCCTATAATCTTTTTTCTTCCAGTGAATTTTATTTTTCTTTCCACCTACCAAGAGGTCCGTTCTCAATTCACAACTTCCTTGAATAGATATGCTCTTCACTGTAAATCTCACCATCCTGCCAATTTAAATACTATCTGAATATGACTCTTGTGTCTCTTCTAGCTCTTGAGTTTCAATTAACACACACACACACACACACATACCACACACACACATACATACACACAGACACAGACACACACACACCATATACGAGCATGTATAACTTTTATATAAAAATATTATCTTAAGACTGGCTCAAGATCTTCTCAAAGATGAGTAAGCCTATAGATACAGAAGTAGCAAGCATCAGTATGCTCCAACACACACACACACACACACACACACACACACACACATAGTTGGGGCTACTTTATCTGTGCCATTCAGTTATTAAGAAGTCTTGTTGAAAATTTTCCCACTTCACTACCCACAAAAAACTTTTTCCCTCCCTCCCTCCCTCCCTCCCTCCCTCCTTCCCTCCCTCCCTCCCTCCCTCCCTCTCTCTCTCTCTGACACATATGTTTATAGGACTCTGGAGTCTGGTTTTTCCCAGAGGCATCATGGGAGAACATAACCCAAGTTCCTTTCTGATGCTTTCTTTCTTATATTCTGATACTGTTTTCAATTTACACACCCCACTTTATTTGCCATAAATTCCCTTTAATTCAGTCAAATTTTTAACCACTATCCTCTGGCTAGATCCCCCCTTCTTTTTCTCTTTGGCTTTGATATCCCATTTCTCTTTCCTTCCTTGTGTCTTCCTGACTACTGAAAATGTACTTGGTTCAAATTCAACTTCCTTCATAAAACCTATATAAGTTCCCGCTTTGCAGGATGTCTTCCATTTCTGTAATTCAAATAATTATGGCTTTTACCATTTGCTGCATATTTATCACATATTTTCACTTACTGTTCATTATTTTTACATGTGAATTAGGCTTATCTCCCAAATTAAATAATAACCATGGGTTGGTCTTCCTGGCCCATCTTCTCCTACACGTGCATACAACAGGGACTATGTTGAAAACACTCAATGAACATGTATTGATTTATTTATTGACTGAATTCATATGAAGCTTAAGGAATAGTGAGTATTAGAAGAAGGAAGATCTTAAAGTCCGTTGAAAGGGTGTTCAAAATTGATTTGTAAACCTCCTGGATTGGAACAATTTTTGTTAACCACCCTTTAGAGTCAGGTATTTACAATGGCTATTAAATTGTTACCTTGCTTCACTTCCAGTGCTCACAAAGGAAATGAAATCAGCCTTTATTAATGCTGGAAGCTGACACTTAACGTTTTTCTTTAAAGAAACCTGAGACCATTTTGGAACTGGCAAACTGGAAATTTTTTTTTTGGAAAGTCCTTAATTCATGGTATATTACTATTATATTTTATATGAAACTATTTGGCTTTGTTTCTATTTTTATAAGGTAACAGTGTTCCAGCAACATATAATATGAAAACTAGAAGTATTCTAAGCAGTCAACTAGTTCAACACATGCACTTTACAGATACGGAGAAGGAGCTCCAAAGATAATAATTGATTTGCCTTAAAGGGTAATCTAGGTACTGCCAAAGCTGCACATAGATATTAGAACTATCAGCACACAATTCTAGAACCACATGGTTCTACACTTTCAGTTTTAACCTTAATGTGGTGTTATTCAAATCAGTAAAAGAAAAAAAAAAGAGTTTTTTTACTTTGCACCCAAGATAGTGAACTAGTGCCTCTTAAATTTTTAATAAAGGTATGTACATAGAGCATGAACTGTATATTATGATGCATATCAAGCTAAGGTAAATGTAAATATCATCTTAATTATTCACACTTCTGAAACCACATAAAACTGAACACTTTTTTTTTTAATTGGAATGTTAAAGGAAAGCAGTTATGTGATTTTTTTTTGTTGTTGTTTTTTTAGGAGACGATTTTTGTATTGAAGACTGTGCTAATATTTGTAAGGTATGGAAGATTGTTTGAAACAGGAATATAGTATCATACAGAAAAAGTCATATACATAGTAAATTCCTGTTACTCTGTGCTGTGGCAAAAGATGTCATTCAGTGTTGAGGAGAGAGCATGGCCTGTCAACCTTAACCTCTCTTCTTCTGCAGGAGCAGAGCCAAATAAAACACTGCTTACTGACTCTTACTAGTTATTCCTCAGTTTTATTAAAAAGAACTGAAATTGTCTATTCTTGTTCAAATGGCTGTCTGAGAAATATTGTTTAGTACTTCTAGCAGATGCAGAGATATAAAAGTGAAGAGAGAATCTGAGAGAAATTAAATGATTAGCTTTTATAAAAAGATGTTCATGGAAATTTAGTTTTGGGAACATATGTTGTAATCATATTACTTGAATTCCCAATGACAGATATTAAGTGGTGGCTAATACA
Source organism: Phyllotis vaccarum (assembly GCA_033318265.1). Taxonomy (NCBI): domain Eukaryota; kingdom Metazoa; phylum Chordata; class Mammalia; order Rodentia; family Cricetidae; genus Phyllotis; species Phyllotis vaccarum. The sequence continues at coordinate 40,331,115 of JARWLC010000002.1, read as the reverse complement.
AGCATATTATATTATAATTTAAAATGATATTTAAGGTAAAAATTACAGCTAGAAATTTATGCAACTCATGCTGTGAAATTCATACAACTCAATATTTCCACAATTTAGAGGTAAATTAGGGTAGAAGATTGGAAGATAAATTCACTTAATAAAGTAAGAGATATGGCAAATTCAAGTTTAAAAGCAGATCTATGAAGTCCAACTTCTTGCTAACCGTGGAGGTGCAAATGGAAGGGCTGGTGTTTCATCAGGTCCAGGAGACCATGACACGGAACAAACATGATGTTGTATGTAAACGTGACTTACCTGTACCATTGTTAATTGTGGTCTGGATCGTGGCTTCTGGCCCCATAACATCATAATCATCCTTCATTTCTTCTGTGGGGGAAAATTATCTTTAGCATTTGAAAATTATAGAAAGGCTTACTATACTAAGCATGCCAAACACAGGAACAAGGAGGAGTCTTTCAAAGGAAACAGAAAAGGCTTGTTGTAAACCTCTAAACAATAGCTTTGTTCAGGCAACTGAATGAATCCAACAGTGCTGGCTGCACAAGAACTTATTTACTTTAAGCATTACGGCAAGCTGTGAAAGACAGAGGTGCTTATTTGAAGCAAACGAAGGGCTTTTCTTCTGGTGGCAGTTCTAGTGACAAACAGGGGGAGATGTTATTTTTTCAGTAAGAGTTGAGTCAAAAGTAACGAAGCATTTGTACTTAGGAAGAAACACAGTAGCTGCTGACAGTGTTTAGTGGAAAGTCAGAGTTTCTTGTTCTATTTTCAAATTCTCCTTTCCCTTGGTGTAGCTGTGAGGGTGTTAGGCTAAGCAAGCATACTTTTTAAAAATCCCAAATTCTGCATGTCAAAACTTGGAATGCCTGGTTTGGTTTTACGAACCAATGTCTCAGATATATTAAAAATATCCATTCCCTGTTTTACATGAATTTCTATCTTTCCTATTCCTTTTTTCCCATCTCTTATAAATAGATTTTTGTTTGGGGCATTTATGCCTCCACAGGTAATCATGCTCATTTCCTGATGAAAAATATAAAGAAAACAGTAGCTCCATGTTTTAATTAAGATGAAAATATATATCATTGAAGGTGAGATTAGTGAATGATTAAAGGCTGTTTTTAAAAATGGTAATATTCTCAAACAAAGGAGGAAACAGGAATTTTCTCTGTCTTCTATACTTTAGAGTACATGGGAAGGCAGAGCAAGGCAGGCTGCCAGTTAAAAATCTTACAAGTAAACAAACATAACATGGACTTTTAAAAACTGTAGTTTTACAGTGACACTGCTAATGAGAACAGGATATGATCCAAGATGAGGATCTGTGCTGTAATCATTTCATTATAATGTGAAGAACTCTAATAGACCTCTCAAGTTTATCCCGATCATTTTCTGCTTCTCATGTAATACACTACTGTGGTGGAAAGCAGTTGCTAGAAAATTCTGTAGTAAAAGTGACTGTATCTGCATGTGGAATCAAAGCTGAAATAGCATGTTCCTGTCAGATGCACAGACACACATAGATGCTAATTTAATGCCATTCTTCAAAATAGTCACATAATTTCAGTAATATTTATATAGACCGTGCAGTCAATGCAAATTACTTCCTAACTCTAGGCATCTCCTTTATACTAGGGACAGTTTCACAGAGACATTTTTGCATGAAACACTTAGAAGTTTAGTACACAGTAACATTGTATTGTCAATTGTAATAATTGATGATTTGGAAAACTCCTTTTGGTATTTTTATTGGCACCAAAAAGAAACTAAATAGATGTTTATGAGTTCAGAACTAGGTATAAATATAGATTTTATGCCTTTTCCCCTCACTCATCTCTGTGATTTCTGGTAGCCACGAAGAATCATAAGTTTTCATCTGAGAGTGCATTGAGCCAGAAGAGAAAACAGTCAAAGCTTTAATTTTTTTTTTTAATTTTTGCTTTTACATAACGGTTGTAATGTTCAAGATTTTTGCTGCACATTCTTCCTCATTGTCATTTTCTTATGAATGGGTAAAGAGAAGTTATGGTAGTTGGCTGCTTCCCAAATTTGTAAATGTTCATTGCACAGACACATAGTAGGCCCTTTGTGCACAGTGCGCTGTTTAGTTCTAACCATATTTTACCAGAGACTGCACAACTGGTCAGAGGCAGTGCTGCTGCTTTTACCTGGAATGCATTTTCCTCCCACCTGCTTAGCCCAGCCTTTTCCTTTTTAGAATATTAAGATGAGTCTCTGTTCCTTTACAGGTGTTTGGTTCTATGTAAATACATATTCAAAAGGACATAATGATATACTTTAGGAGTATCTCCTCTGAATTACTGGCAAGCCTTGCTGGCTTCCTTCCTCATGCCTAACCTTTTTCAAGACACCTCTGACTCAGCATTACTGTGTCTAAAACCCACATAGTATATTTATTTTTCAAACACTTGTAAAAGTTTGCATTTTCCAGTCACCCTTGGGCTAAAGGTTTTGTAAAAATAAAGAACACTTTCTTCTGTAGGTTGAAGAATCCTTGAATAAGCAGAAAGAGGCCGAGATGCAGGTGATTTATTTAAGTCTGTGTCAATGATAATGATGTCATGGTTTCCAGCACACTGTGTCCACCCCATTGTGGGACGAAAGAATGTCAAGGACAGCTCCAAACACAAAACTTTGATTGTGCTAGGACCGGAAAGGCACAGTAAGAACCCTGCTACACTCTTCAGTGCAAAACCTGCATCCTGCAGACAATCTAGAGTGTAGAGGGAAAGAGCAGAGCAGAGGGGCTTATCTCAGGGGAAAGCTATGTGCTGAGGTATGACTGCAGACAGCCAGGCACCGGGCACAAAACAGTCCTAAATAAAACACACCAGAATTAGAATTATTGTCTATATTGTGTGTTTTGAACAATAAATAAGAAAAAAATATTTTATCAGAAGAAAAATGTGCTATCTACAAGTCAGGATAAACAATGAGGAGCTTTTTAGAACTAATTTCTTTTCATTAGACATCAAGGCTCCACATCAGAGCACTTTTAGAACAATAATAAAAAAGAGCAGTAAATCACCACTAATCATTAGAACCAGACAGGTAATAGCTGGCTAACTTTCTTGGTCTAAATAGCCTAAAGAGATTAGGGATTTACATTTTATTTAATTACTGTGAGTCCAGAATTATTGTTTACTTCTATAAAGGTAAGAGCACTTGCATCAGAGTCTCCATTAACTACAGGTGACAGCAGGGTGTGCAAGGCATTCAGAGGGATCATTATATATATATGTATATGTATATTAAGATGCTTGAAATTATGATCTATGACCAACACCAAAAAAGCTGCTACACTCACAGGCTGCTACAGCCTGACACTGCTGTTTGGCTGTTTTTCAACTATTGATCTTTTTTTTTTTTTTTTTTAATTAAACTTTTTAAAAAGAAGTTTGGGGCCGTACATTTGTTATATTGTTATTAATTATTCCTTTAAGGGTGAAAATTCTGGTAATTGGTCCTTACCCTTGATTTCTAGATATTAAAATTTAAAGCATCAGAACATTCATTCTTATAGCCCTGCATATCTAGTTCATTAACAAATATGAATAGCTAACATCAGCTCATTTAAATAGTATGTCTTACATGAGTTCTCGCCACACTCTGTTTCTGTCACACTGCTCCCAAGAATCATTGGCTCTTATTATACATGTAAATGGCTATCATAAAAATAAAAATTTCATTTAAGATTGTTAATGACTTCTGCAGCAGTCAGACTTCCTTTAATGATCATCCTCTGCCCCTAATTAAACGTATTTATCTTTCAAGCATCTTTGGCTGAGTTCTCCCTCATAGTTGAGAATCTAAAACCTTAAGTCTTAATGGATATAACGATAAATGTTTATGTGTGGGATTGCTGAGATTCGAGAAACCTTCACTGAAAGCAAAATTGGAAACAGAAAGAGAACCAAACTTGGCACAGTGTGTTAGGAAACCGAAAAACAAATACACCACACTCAAAGTATCATCAGTCTACACACACACACACACACACACACACACACACACACACACACACACACTCACACACACACACTCACACACACACACACACACACACACACACGCATGCACACACACCCATATACACTCACACATGCACACACATGTACACACTCACATACACACACTCATACACACACACACACATTTAATTTTCTTTACCAGTAGACCTGATTTTATTATCCTTCTTATACACCGAACAATTGCTGTGCTTCTGTACAGTGTTTGGTTGCCAGCAACATCACAATAGGTAGATTCCCTTGGCCCAATAAACATATTTATAAAAAGGTACAATTATTTATATTGTCAGAGAGAAAAAAAGGTGGAGTACATAATGGTAGTTCTTATTAGGTCCTGGAATAGAGATTAAGGAGACACAAAGTCTGAATTAGAGGGGAAATTAAGAAAAAAATTCTTACAGACCACTTAAGTGTATGAAGCAGGACCTTTGTACTTTCATCAACATGTCATAGTTAGTGAAGTTTCACTATAGATAAATTTTAGATTAAATTTAGACATTTCCATTTGTGCAGTGACATAAGTTTTAGCTTGAACCTGACCTGTTTTACTTTTAATTTATTAAAGTTAATATTGGACAACTTTTACTTCCCTTATGATCCACTATCAAATAGTAGAAATCATTATCAAGTACTTAACTGTTAAATAATAAAAAAGGCTACCTGACCAGGTAAAAGTGTGAAATCACATTCACACTTAACAAAGAGAAATGATTGGATCGTTAAATTATAATGGGAGGGGTGTCAGGAGTGAGGCATGAACCGTAATAAACTGACAGTTTTGTGTGGTTTGAAGTAATATAATTTCCATATAACAGAGAGAGAGAGAGAGAGAGAGAGAGAGAGAGAGAGAGAGAGAGAGAGAGAGACAGAGACAAAGAGACAAACGGACTCAGACGCAAATACACAAGTATTTATGTTTCTTTATACTTTCTGTCATGACAGTACAGATTTTCATTGTGTTCTGTGATTTTCACTTTGCAAATGTACACATCCTCCATGTTATATGTTTGTTACAAATGTAGTTGATATCCAACTTGCATTGAAAGTGATCCACAACCTTTCCCTAAATTCTAAGTGATGTAATGTGACCACATTACATATATATGTGTATGTGTGTGTATGTATATATATATATATAAAATATGGATTCTGTCAGTAGCTCTACTCTCTATTCTGAAAGGGCAATGGAGAGAAGTATTTTAATTATTTTGGCTGCAGGAGTTCCGCTGGGCAGCACAGAGGAGTTGCAAGAGGCCCAGGAAAGGACCTTACTGTTACAGACACTTACCTGGACCATCCACAGAGGCTTGCAGGATCTCTCTGCTCGGCCAGCTGTGCTCCACTACGCTCTCCCTCATCTCATCCTCTTCTTCTTCTCTGGGTAGCAGAGCTTGGCTCATGTGTGGGGAGGACTCATGGTTGGGCATGCTAGCTGGACTGGTCTCCTGGTCCAGAGGGTTCGCAATACCATCATCCTCCGCGATATGAAGCTTGTCCTCCTCATCAGTTTCAGAACCTGTGTCCACTACATTGTCATAGTTCACCACTGTGGAAGAGACACAGAGACACGCTCTCTAAATCCGGCTTTGAAAATATCCATGCCCCCAAATGTTTAGTTCAGTAGAAAATAATTAATATTTTCATAACTGAATTACTCAACCATGTTAGGGAAATATAATTAATATCTTTAATATCTTAGCATTTTTATTCTTATTTCATTGATTCTATTGTAGCTGGGTAATCTTTTAAATATTTTGCTAAAAAAGATGAAAAATTTGAAAAGCAACAGAAGTACACGCACTTAAAATATGTTTATATCGCCCACATAAGAAGACATAGTGCAGTTTGCCCTTTTCCACACTTCACAAAAACTTATAAAATAGATCTACAGTTGACAGTTTTATTAGCTCAGTGACATGACGTGTTTACTATATGAGGTTGTACTATAAATACGAGATGACTTCAGTATTTTAACTGTAGTTTTGTTCCTAGAAACAGTATACACACACACATACACACACACACTCCATCTATTTGTCCAATGTCCAGATACATACACAAACCTGTTCAATCTGAAATGTTCACTTTCTCTTCTATGTCAACCTTCATGCGCTAAGGTCATTTATATCCCAATTTTTTTAAGCAGAAAACGAGGAAAAGCCATATCTCCTGGACCATTAGTACTACTATTGAGATGTCTCCATAGTATCATAATTACGAAAGGTTTCAAAGTGACACGGGCAAGACCAACACAAATGTTAAAATAACTCACAAGAGCGGGTGAGCTGCTTCTGCAGCCCTCAGTCCCAGCAATGCTCAGTAGCTTTTCTTAAAATAGACAGCCTGTAAATAAGGTCTGTGAACTCAATTGAAGGTGGCTGTTTCTGAATTAGTCAGCCCTCACAGGCTCTCGGCCTACATGCTAGTACATAAATTGTCCACTTTACCACCAGACAAGAAAGATTAGGGTAATAAACACGGGGTATTAGCTCAGCTAGAGAAACACACCAGCCGTTACGCACACACAGGATTGCCAAGAACTGTTAACCCAACTCTCCAGAAACACACACAAAAAAACAAGTCAGAACCATGACATCATGGGAACAAGAGAGAGAGAGAAAGGGGGCGGGAGGGGGGGAGCCAGTGGAAAAAAAAGCACAAACAATTTTCAGGTTCATTTTGATTTCTCTGCGCCTAATAAAGCAATCCTCCGCTAAGTTATCAACTGAGCTATCTCAAGTGGCTCTTGCCAGCTATCGGATTATACAAAAGTGGCGGAAAAGGAGGAAAAAAAATTGAAAAGGATTATGTGTCAGGTTCATAATGCTTTTGGAGAATTCTGGAAACATGTCTAGTTACAAATTTTAGTCAGTCATATCTGTTTGCTTTGACAGGTTCCCAGGGAGTAAAAAAGGAACAAAAAGAGAGAGATTTTTTTTGTCATGTGAGGCTGGGGACAAAAAGATTACACCGTGCATATCTGCTCATAATATGATCTTTGTATAATCCGCGGGTCTGCACTTGCCTTCCGAACAACTGCACAACAGGTGCAAATTAAAATAAAAACGGCAGCGAAGCCGGGCAAACAGAATCTGCTGACCTGGTTTGAATACCAATTGACAGGGAAACAAAACCTTTTCAAGAGGTGTGACCACAAGGGTTTAGACAAGTTCAGGCTGGGTAATGCCCTCAGATCTACAAAAAGAGAGATATTCCAACGCCTCTGCTCTAGCTGTGTGGCCCACATATACCTTACTACAATCAATAATATGCTGCTTTATTCCCCCTGGTGACTGAGGTTTAACCACTTCTTAGCAACAAGCAGAAGATTCTTTACAGATTTTCTGAACACTGAGTGGGGGCAGTGTGTGTGTGTGTGTGTGTGTGTGTGTGTGTGTGTGTGTGTGTGTGTGTGTAGGGGGGGTTCCAACAAAAGCTCCTAAGGCCTGGGAAGCTTTCAATCCACCTCCTAAAAACTGATCTCTGGGCATAGGAGGAATAAAGAAAGGTCCAGAAGGAGTGAATAAAATTATCTAAGGCTGGACAGGCATTAAAAGGCCTTTATCCTGGAAAAAGAAAAAAAGAAAGAAAGAAAAAAAAAAAAAGAAACCATGCCTTTTAAGGTCTTTTTCTGCATGGACCTACAATATCCCGTGTGACACGTGAGTGTTCCTGCAGCAATACAATTGAAATATTTTCTTGTAGAGAGAAAAAAATAAGAGAGAGAGAGAGATAAATGATTTATGAACAGCCCTTGAGGAGTCCCAAATATCAGAACAATCTAAACAAGCAATGAAGTCATGTCTCACCATATAGGGTCAGGAGCACTGCATCCATCACCTTCACAGGCCAACAATACTTCACAACCTTTAGGGTTCCCACTCACAAATAGTAGTAAATACTTTTAAACTAAATAAATAACTCCTGTCAAGTTCACTTACAGAAGCAGTATGCCATCTTTTCCAGAGCTGTGTTAACTAGGATAGCCATTCCCATAAACCCTTGCATGACCCCTTTCTCTTTTGGGGGGGAGGGGGTGTTAATCCAGGTAAAGTAATTCATAGCAAACTTAGTTTTGGTATCTGAATTCAAATGAGACTCTTTCTGTTCTTTTGAGCTAGCCTACCAGTGATTAAAATTATATCTAGTGATACAGATGTTGATTGTATTCCTGCACCTTACCTCCATTTCTGAATTCTTCGAATTTCTTCCTCTAGAATTTTCCCTCAGGTTTATTGAGTAGATTTTCTCAAAAAAAGTTTTGAGACAATTTCCATCATTTTTCCCTCTATGGGAAGACCAGTACATAGAAGACTTACTTCCATTTAAATTCTGAATTAAAACTAGGCTCATAGCATGTGAGATCTTAACATTATACTTTAACCTTATCTGTAAATGAGAGGTTCATATAATAACTAACCATGCACACACATTTATTTATTTATTTATTTTAAGACAGGTCTCGCTATGTAGTATCGGCTGGCCAGAACTTGCCTTGTAGACCAGGCTGACTTTGAACTCACAATGATCTGCCTGCCTAGGTCTCCCAAATGCTTGGATCAAAGGTGAAAGGCAGGTTTTGAATGAAGGACACTGGCCTTCTACTAGTGTCTGTTTGTTGACCTTGCACTGCCAGCTGTTTTAAAACCTTAAAAGCATAGATCTTAGCAAAGTCTATTTGGTCATTGTATTAGATCATATACATCACACCCATCATGAGTCTCAACACAATTTTATACATGTATTGGAGCTACAGGCTAGCACAAAACAGTTACATCAAAAGCTACAAAGAAGTGAGAGCCCAAAGAATTCCTTCCTGCTAGTGGATAAACAAGAAGGAAGATGTACTGTTTGCTGGCTCCAAATAGACACTAATTTTACATCTGTCTCTGAGGCACAGCAAAAAGCCAACTAAAGAGCAGTAATAAATGTCCAAAAACAGCATCATTATCCAAAACTCTCACAGCAATCTTCAGAGGAATTAATTACAATTCTGTGTAACAGTCGCATTGGCAAAATATACCCATAATTATATACAGGTACTGTACTGTGTTATAGGGAAATATGCCATGTGATACCATGTTTACACAATAATTGATGGATAAGATAGAACTATTTGCATATGAAGTGCATATGAATTATTGGCATAGCTTATCATTTTATGTGGAATCATATTAAAGTTTCATTTGCTCTAGAACTGTATGTGTGATGTGGGGTTACCAAAGGGTATAAAGACGATGCTTAAATTTGCTTTATAGCAAGCAGGCCTGGAAAGATATATCTGAATCTGCATTACTAAAAACTTGTACTTAAAAGGTTGCATAGTTGATCTATAATAAGCATTATTTTCACCATGCCAGATTCCATTATATTAAACCCTCTCTATTCTTCCTCCCAAGTAAACAATACTCTAAATTCTCAGTGTGGCAATTAATTTTACAGTCATAAGCAAAATAAGTAATGGCTTCTCTTTATTGTCCACATCTATAACTTTTATTTTCAGAGTTTTGTATTCTGGTGACATGTAAGAGAACAGTAGCAAAATGTGACATTTTTATAATGTCCATACCTGCTAGAAAATTTCAACATTTGCAAAAATGGCCTATTATAGCATTTAAACATTGCTGATAATTAGCTTGACATTTGAAATAGCAGAACTATTGTTTTGAAGATGCCCTATACAATGTTACCTAACTAACCCCTTTTCCTACTTAGACTTTTTCTCTCCATTATTCTGTCAGTTACAGTACAAATAAGATATCAGTAGCTAATGTATTAGCATTCGAAAGAACTGATGTGAATGGGGCAATACTTCATCTACACCAGGAGCAGAAGTTTTATTGATATAAAGGAAAATTACGTATGCATTTTATAGACAGCTAATTGTTAATAAGGCGGTCAACAATGATTTCCTATAAATCTGCTCAAGTTAAGTGTACCAATAGGACCTTCAATGCCATCATCAAACATTTATTAAATACCTACAATAGAGTCAATCTGGAAAAATAGACGGAGGCGCCATGATCGCTTTTGAAAGCTTACAATTAATTTACTTTCAAAAACAAAAACATAAAATTGTGCTAGAGGAACACTTTAAGTCAGCTTTTGGTTGTGACGAAGGAGGTAATACAGTCAGAATGAGGCCAACTGACTTGTCAAAGGCCACATGACCATTTGGTGGCGATGCCCAGCAAGAAAGTATGTCTTTAGGAAAATAATAGCTACACAAAAAGATGCAGAAAAATACAACTTCCCAGCAAAGACTGCAATCTAAATGTAAACTCCACAAGTTCAGAGTTAAAGAATGGAAATCCCTGTGATTTTTTGGGGTGGGGAGGTGGGGGGGGGGTTGTGCAGTAAGATGGAGATGCTTAATTTTAAATTGTTTTGATGATTGTTACTTTCATGGATCCCCTTAATTTGAGTTATAGAAGCCTACCAATTTGATCAATTACCAGAATCTAACAATACACCCTTGTTTCCTGTAGTAGTTTGGAAACAATAGAAATAAAGAGGCAGTTCACAGAATTACGAGCTTACAACTTGCCTTCTTGCCCCAGTACCAACATATAACCAGCTGTGTGGCCTTGGTCTATCACCCAAGGAAACTTCGCTCAAATGGGTAAAAAAATAATGATAATGTGTTCCCTGCTTCCGAGATTGTCACAGGAGTCTAGAAAATTGTGCATATGATGGCATTTTGTGAAGCATGACACACTAATATAGAAATGCAGAGTGATGTAATTGTTAAAACAACTGAAATAATATAGATAGACCACCTCTCCAGTGTCTTCTTTGCTTGTTGCTTGCAATTTGCAGAAGCTCTAAGGAGAAAGGTGTGGCTATGTACTAGCCACCGCTTAGGCACAGTGTCACACCTTTGTTATTTTTGCAAAAGAGCTCTCAAGTGAGAGCCCCATATGGGCCAGAACACTCTCTAGCCTTCTGTTAATAGGGGACACACACATGTAGCCTTGTTTTTGAAATGTTTCTGAGATGATACAACCTCATGTTTAAAGAAATCTTTTGGAATTCCGAGTCATCTGGCTTCCTCATTTTTCAGGGCTAGAGGTCAAATGACTTTTAGGTTTGGGTAGAGCATTAAACAAAACCTCCATACTTACTTTTTAATATAGTCTTTCCATGTGAAAGTGTTACTAAGCCCTCCTTAGACTTTCCATCTGAACTGTGGCCTTGATTCTGTTCCATCCCTATGCATCTTGCTTTCCCTACGTGCAAGCCAGGACAGGATGTGTTGCCTTTTTTTTTCAAGGTTTTTTAATCAGTGATTTTGTTTTTTTCCAGGGAAGGTTTATTATTGACACCTTTCTGTCATCACAGTTAACTTGTTACCTCTGGGGTGGGTGGACAAACAGTCTATGACTAAATTCAAAACCCAATTTCACATTTTATAATAGGGTCTAGTGACCACTACAAGGCAATGACAAATTCAAACAGATTTTCTTCCAAATTTGAGCATACATCATGGAAGCACACGAGCTTAAACTTCCAAATTTAAAAATGGGAGCAGCTTTATCTATCATTCAGAGATGAAAAATGAATTAATACTAGAAAGAGACTATGTCAATTCAAAATATCCAAATGGATGTGCTATTAAGTACAACGCATTGTTATAAAAGAATTATTACCAACATTCTATAGTCTGCCTTTATAAACTAGCTTGGCCACTTTAATTTTTATCCCAGGAACATTCAAAAGCATTAAACCTGCATTATAAATTAATGAGTTATAAAATGTCAGCTGATAAAACAAAAGCAGTTTTGTATGTAGAGATAAAAATGTTTCCATTGCAGATGAGCTATGTAAAAATATGCATATTAAGTGAAATAAGAGATGAATTTCTGCCAAGCCACAATTCTATGAGGGGGGTCAGTTCTGAGGCCCTCTCCACCGCTTCCAATAGGAGCATCTTGGGAAGGTGGTGGCTGCTCATCCAACTAGAATCACTACAGACTTCTCTTATACCTGGAAGAGTTTTCAAATTTCAGTATGACCGTGGTCCAAATTTTCATAAAGTTATAGAGGCTCTGATTAAACTTGCCCGTGTAGGTAGTGGCATCTGAGTTACATGACTTCCTCTTCAAGCCTCTTGCTTAGCATAGGAAACAGGAAAAGGCAATGGCAAATGTGAATAAAAGCAAGCTTCCCTCTGCTATCATCAAAGACATTTGTCAAAGAATATGTAATAGTGAAGTCAGTTATCTTTGAATACAAGACACTTTATTCCTAGGTCACCGTGTTCTAAGTGAAATTCATGATTTCCCAAAGACTTAACATCTGTTCTATTTTGTTTTTTAAAGTAAATATGTTTGGTTTTCCTGTGTATCTATGACTCGTAAGGATTTGATCACCTTGCTCAACTCTTGCCAAAAGAAAGTAGTCCCTGGACTGTTGATTCAAAGGCCCCATTCCGTTTTTTACTCAGAGAGTTTTTGTAGTCACCATTTCCATCTTTGAGAATTTTTTTCAGCTTCATTGCCTGTCTATATCTATACTACAGCTACACTCCAAGGATATAATACATAGCCATTCACATCAGTGGCTAAAAGTGTTCAAAAGCACCTTTTTTTTTTTTTTCCAGCAAGCCACTCCTTATGGCATATTCTTGGAAAGCCTCAAAACAATTGCAATAGGCAAATATTTTATAGACATTGCATATCTATTTGTCACCAGTTCTTTGATGCTTTATTAAATGTACCAAGAGAGTTGATATCTGTTGACAGTATGCCCAAAGAGAAAAAAGATTTTAGAAGATTCTCTAATTGTTGGACTCCATGATCATCCAATGATTTGCTTTATATAAACCACCAAAACCAAAGTAATAAGAGGCAATGTTGAAAGCATGTCCATTGCTAGTCCCAAGGCATATGAAAAAAAAACTATAATTTATTTAGGATCTGTAAGTATGAAATAATAAGCTCCTGAACCATCAGAATTGTTTGGAGTTTTTCTTTTATCTGAAATGAGGGAAGACCTTGTCTAGCCTTAAGTTTTATAGTCATAAGGCCTTGGGAATAAAACCTTGAATAAGCTCAGTATCACAGAAGGGGAAGTGTGTCCTTGTATCATCAGACATTGTGTCTATCACCTTCCTCTGAAAAGGTTGCACAACTTTCAAAGTCCATAAAAGGTGTAAAGTCAGTAACTGACAGGATACATTGGAATGTTTTGTAAAAAATACAGAATAGAAAAGCTATAACATTTTCTTCTATTGTTATATACTTGTCCTCCCCTGGACCTCATCTGTAATTGTGCATTTTTCTCAGATATAGATAGTGATATACACTTAGCTTAGTATCCCCCCACAAAGTAACTGCCCCTACACAAGGTAATTAGAATCTACATCCTCACGTGAAGTAAGAACAGTTTAAGGAAATGTTTTCTCTGCAAAAAGACTTTCTGTGCTTTCCCCAAGGAAGGAGACTACTGTTCTAGCCCAATCCATAAAAAATAACTGCTTTCAAATATTTGTCAGGCCGACAGACCTATTTGGTGAGTTTCTTGGTTGCTGCAGTTTACTGGTATCAATAATAATTCTTGGGTCTAAGTAATGTTCTGTGGGGCTACTGCACTGCTTCTAGCCCAGCTGTGAAATAATGGGAAAGGACAGCTTTTCCAGAAGAAAATAATTCCCTTTAAGGCAGCCAGGGGTGTGGATCACCTTAATAAATCTTAGTGGGTAAGGGGCAGTGAAATCATTGGGGGGGAATGAAGAGTCATTCGTCTTTGAGAGAGGTGTGGCTCAACAGAAGGCAGCTGGGGAAGATTTTGTTCCTGGTAGAGATTAAATCAGTAGTTTTGTCCTGATCACCATGGCTTAAAACCATGGGTCATTACAAACTTAATCACATGCAGAGAATTTTAATCTTGGTAAATCTTGTCTCCTTCCCCAAAGAAACACCTAAAACAGGATCATGTGAGTGAGTAGTTCCTCACACTGCCCCTATAGGATTTGTCATAGAAAGCTCTGTGTTATGTTACATCTACTACCTGGGAATGGCCTCAAACTTTATCTCCCTGTCCAAAGGATTTGGTTCAGGTCTGTGGGACTAATAAAATAATTTGCTGTGCAGCCACCTCAACTAACATAGCAATACCCTTCTTAGAAGCCTGTTTGCAAAATAGCGTCATTGCCCCTCACAATTGACAAAACCAGACAACGGTGAAAGAGAGGGTGACATCGCAGACACAAAAGCTCAACACATTACGGCCACTCTAAACAGAGTACAAAAGGAAGGGAGTCACTGATGTGTAAACCAAACAATGTGAGGAGAAAAATATTGAATAATTTCTGTCATGAGGCACTGACTAAAGCCAGGCTCTAATTGAATTAAACTCCCATTTATTTGCTCAGGCCTAAACAACAGGCTGAGAAGAAAGAAAGGGGGGGGGGGGGGACAAAATCAAAACAAAACAAAAAAAAAAACTTAAGGTTTGCTCAACTGTTCTGAGGTACCACCTTTCCTCACCCCTGTATAAATCCACCATCTGTGCTCACAGGCACACATGTTCCCTCTCTCAACAAATGCACGGAGACCCTACCAAACACTGAAGCCAAAAAAGCACAAGGCACACAAAGGCTCCCCAGGCTGCCCCAGGCCTAAAGGAGCAAAGGGGGAGACAAGAGCCTTTGCTCATTGCCCAGGTGAGACGGCCTGGTGCGTCCTCTCAGCCTCGACACGCGTCAAGTAAAAGAAAGGTTAAAATTAGAAAATTCAATTTATTTGATAATTTCCCAGAATAATTAGAGTTAATATGGGTTAATTAATATGCAAATCTCTCAGCAGATGTTCTGCAGCAGGGCCTGTGTGAGAAAACAGTCTTTGCTTTCTCCTACGTGATTTTGGCTGTCAGTTATTGGGTATAATTACTGTAACTAACCGAATACACACAAAACCTTTGGAATATAAAATTGTTACAGTTCTAGCTTTGCACAAGCCGCTACTTTTCTGTAATAAAAGCGAACAATTTCTTTCAGAAAATAGGAGCCTTTTTGTTCCTTTCTTGATTTAAAAAGAAGAAATGAATCAAGTAAATGGCTTATCTTTTTCTATGCATAATTAGGTCAGTATTATATGAACATTCCAATGAGCAGTGGTACAAACGTACATATAAAATGATAGCTCAAACCACCTGCAAAATCACATAAAATTGTTTTATTCAGAATCTTTTTTTCCCCTTCTCACCAGAACTTTGAAATGCTGAATGCCTTTCTTTCCAACATTGCCAACATTTTCTAAATTCAAAAGGACCCTACAACTTTATTAATTTTTTTCTCTTCAAAGACACAAAGGAATAAAGTGGGTAAATGTTTTTAAAGGTACATAAAAGGGTGACTCTTTTGTAAAAGAACTTGTGTGGAGTTTAAACTTTTAAAACTGCTTGCACTTTGAGTAGCTCTCTGCTTGCTCCCTGGGCTGTTCACCAGGCTGGAAGGCACAAAGATTTAGGAAGGGCTTGGACACAAGCTGTTTGGCCTGGTCAAACTATGGATACTTTTGAATGTTGTGATGATTGAGTCAAGACGGAATTGCTGTATTTTTTCTCACTTTGTACAATCAAAACTTTGCTGAAAATCATTTTATTCTCATGTGAGTGTATCCTTCTAAAAGTGAGAAATGAAAAATGATAGGCTTAACTTTACACATTTAGATTATTTGTTAAATATTTGAATCCATTTTATGAGATTATCTCCAGAATAATTATTTAACCTCAAAAGTGGGATGCAATAATTTTACCCTGGCTGGTAATGGTTTATTTGAAATCCAACAGTCACCAAGCATCTATGAAGTCCAAATTTTCATACCACTTTTTGAATGGAGTCACTTGTCTAAACGTTTTGTTTTCAGAGAGGGGCTTCAGTGAGTGGTAGTTATGCTTCCCTTTACCCTTCTAACTAGCAGCCTAACTAGTTTTCAAGTCTCACCTTACTAAAGTGTCCCGCAATTCACATTTGTGGTATAAATAGCAAGTAAAGTCAATGAGTTAAAGAGAATAATGCTGAAACTTGGAAGTAAAAGAAAGAAAACAGACAGATCTGCATCTTAACCTACAGAATATTGAAGTATTTGAGGCCTGGGGTTTAGAGACAAGGTACATACACATCTCTGGCAGTGAATGCCACCCAGACTTGCCCTTTCCTGCCACCTCAACAGCATTCAAGCTAACAGTGAGTCTGCAGGAGTTGGGTGAACATGGGGCCTGTATTTGTCAACAACAGTTAACACAATGTTTCTGTGTTTGGATTCACCAGGATACAAATAACAATGGCCACATTTTTTCTATTTTCCTTCTTCTTTTAGCACAGAGAGGGAGATGGAGGAGGAGGGGGGAGGAGAGAGGGAGAGGGAGGGAAAGGGAGGGAGAGAGGGAGAGGGAAAGGGAGGAAGAGAGGGAGGGGGAGAGGGAGAAGAGAGAGGGAGGGGAAGAGGAAAAGGGGAGAGGGAGGGAGAGGGGGAGGGGGAGGGGGAGGGAGGGGGAGAGGGAGGGGAGAGGGAGGGGAGAGGGAGGGGAGAGGGAGGGGAGAGGGAGGGGGAGAGAGGGGGGGAAACTTGCATAAACCTGGTACCTTTCCACTATACATCTATCTGTGTGGACTGGGTATCCGCAGGTAATGCCAGATGCTGTCCCTGCAACCCTCAGCCGTTCCCAGGTAGTGGAACTGGCTGACCCTGATCACTTGGTGGTAAAAATCAGACAGTCAGCACAGTCCAGACAGCACAGTGCACACCCACAGGAGGACTTTCATTTTACCTCCAGTGCACTTTAGTAATTTGTATGGACTTTCCTCCTTTGCTGCAGACAGAGACTAAATCACATGCTACTTCTCTCAATTAACAAGTTACAGGAATTAAACAATCACACTAACAGTCATCCCCCCCCCCAAAAAAAAAAAAGACAAGGAAACTTCCTCAGACAGCTGAAGATGTCTTGTTCTTGTGGTAAGCAAAGACACCAATTTTTCCCCCCACTTTCTAATTCTTTTGGATACAACTTACTTAGTTTTTCCTAAGCATTATAGTTAACCCTGTGTGTGTGCGCTGTTGTGCTGGGTGAACACTCTTGCCCCTAGTTATGCCCCACACCCACCTGAGTGCCTTAGGTACATGTCACATTTGCCTGTTAGTTTCATTTCATTCATTCAGGCTCTCTCTTACTGACAGCTGTGTGATCTGTGACCCACGTCCTTCCAAGAGGGGCAGTTTGAAGGCAGCTGTGAGTTTTACCCATTCTCTGGCCACACTTATCTCACAAAGAACTGATAACACTTTATCTTTCTGAGCAGAATAATGCTGCATAAAATGATACTAAGAACTTAAGACTCCTGTCTTACTGCAAGTTATTATCCAGAAGTTTACAGACTGAGAACACTTATCAGAAGTCCTGGGCAGAGAGGACGGATCCTCCATTTCATTAAGATACAAGCGAATGTTGGAAGTTTGGGGCAGATAGAGGGCAATCCTCAAAAGTTCACAATCTTCCTTGAGATAGAACAAGTTTCTAAATCCTTAAAAAATGGTTATTAACAAGCTCCAAAGTCTTATCTGGGCCTACTTTTCTTAATTTATGATTGTTGAAATGGTAGGATCACTCTACAAATGGCTTTAACATGGAGCCCAAAAGTCACATGGTTGAACATAAGCTCTTCCAATGAAAAAAAAAACCAAAAAAGCCAGGCAAAACAAACAAAGCAATACCAAACCATTTTATTTAATGATTTTTTTTTAAAGCAATTAAACAGCTGTGCTGTCCTCAATACCCAGAATTCTTACAGTTCCAAGTTCACGTCTATGATCCATATGAGCAACAGCACAGGTAAGGGAATCTATGAACCACTGTGCCCGTCCACTTTTCCAGCTAAGAGAATACTGATGTTGCAAAGGTTTATAAAAACAGGAAGTCACTCCTCTGACTTGTTTTTCAAAAGGAGCTAAGTAACCAAGAGCACTAGGCTACTACTTTTTGAAAGAATGTCAAGTTGCTTGACAGCTAAAATATATAAGCCTATTTCATAAAGATGTTTTCATTTGGTGTAAATAACTTAGCTTTCCTAATGAAGAGTGCCTATTTTAATGGACAGACGTTTAAAGCACTTCCCCCAGCACACACTCACTGCAAAGTGTTGAGAAAAACCTATGCTTCTGATTGTGTTTGTAAACTCTGTGGCATAGAAAGCATTTGGAGCCTTGCTGCACAGCAGCTTGAGAGTAAGAGGGGGTGGTACTTACCGGTTAAACTTTCAAAAGTAGGAAAGTGAAAACTGTATTGTTTTTTATTCTCTCTTGATGCATTAAACTTTCTTGTACGTTAACACTACTACCAATACAGATATTTCTGAAGGCTTGCATTTTATTTAGACTTAATGGGGGTAGGGAGATTCAAGCTAATGACAGTAAGGAAATAAGAATTATAGTTTTAAAGGCAGATGATTGGGATGAGACTTGCAAAAGTACCTTTAAGGACATAATTTAAAAACAAAAGTTAAGAGAAAGAATTACATGTAATAAAAGATATATGGCATTTCAAAATGTTCAGAAATATTTTTGCTAAAGAATCAACCAAGTTTTGTAGCTAAAGGGCCATATGCCCTATTTTAATAAAAAGGAATCCATAAAAAATAAATTACTTTCACTAAGTATATGCAAATTCCAATGTAAGCAATCAGTGCAAAATTAATTTTGCCAGAACTGATTAAAAGCATTAATAAATCTATATGCAGTATTGCTTCAATCTGATACTGTAAATTTATTATACTTCCTGTAAGATTAATTATAATGCTACAATAACATATTACGATGCCAGAACATATTACTGTACATTCTGTTAATAACAGTTAAGCGTAACCTGAGTTGTAATTATGGACTGTAACAAAGTAATATGATAGTGATTGTTTTCTGTAACTGTTAATGTTAGATGGGAAATAAAATGTGTATGCGCTTGTGTTCATTATATTTTTCTCTTTAATACAATACCTAATTAAAATCCTGCAACAGCACAGTACTTGTGCTAACAGATTCCTTTCACTTTCTGCTCCCCAGCAAAACTGTCAGGCCTGCCTGAGATAAGGGGAGGTTACAAACAACAGTTTAAGTTCTTCAAGGTTGTTGTACATTCTTGCCCTGAACTAGAGCAAAATGTATTTAAAAATATGTCTGTG
Source organism: Phyllotis vaccarum (assembly GCA_033318265.1). Lineage (NCBI taxonomy): Eukaryota > Metazoa > Chordata > Mammalia > Rodentia > Cricetidae > Phyllotis > Phyllotis vaccarum. Next base: position 40,311,876 of record JARWLC010000002.1, on the reverse strand, counting down.
CTGCACAGAACTCCTCACTGGAGGTCTTCAGATGACGTAAGCAGTTTCCCCTTGTTCTGTGGACAACTCAAAAGCAACATTAAAAAAAAAAAACCCTCCAAGATCATGGCAACAGTTTCTATTCCAGGTAGCAAAGAAAAGAAAGGATCCAAAAATCCTTTCTACATGGCAAAATAGGCCACATACAAACTCTCTCTTTTCTGGTACTTTATTTTTTTTCAAACTTTTTACCATATTTCCAGAACAAAAATCCTGGATCTAGCTATGTACTGCAATACCAGGATCATTTGATGCGACAGTCAGAAAATTTAAGACACTGGTGGCATCAGTAACTTATGGTCCTTTCCATTTTTTTTTCTTCTTTATATCAAAGCATATAACTTGAAGAACACAAAATCTGAGGCCCTTTAGAACAGTATACACAAACTTTGAGTGGCAAACAGGTTTCTGGAGAACTACCAAAAGAAATTATTCAAGTTAAGCTTTTTTTGGATATATTCCTGATTAAGCCTGAACACAATGAAAAAACAGTGTGAAGCGCCATTCTGAATGGCATCTGTGCTAGGAGCTTCAGAGGGCTGCTGACTGTCATAAAACTCCGTGTGTCACCAGCTGGGGGTCGGGGATTTAAAGATGTCAGGGGGACCTGGCCTCTCAGATGGGGTAGAGATCAGAAGGAAAAGCTGTCCAGGTGATGCCCGGGCCCTGAACAGGCCTATCTGCACTTTCATTCAGATGATAATGAGTGTGTAAATCACATCTGTTCCCCCTCTGCGCCTGTACCCTTGTCACCTGAATAGCATCCCCACCAGGTATCAAATGAGCTACAGGAAATAGGTTTTCTTTTTATCCAACTTCACTCTGAAATGAGAAAATGAGCGCCCTGACGAGGAAGCCCATGCACCAACAGGGAATCCAAGGCCAGATTTCATCCTAATAAAGAATATTTAATTGTTAGCTCAAGGTTCAGTCAGGGAGCAGAACACCAGCGTTCTGATACAAAGGTTCCTCTCTGGCTCCTCACTGCCCTGTTCCTCAATAGCCATGTAGCTTGGTAATTAGTAGTCACTGACTTTTAATGATCTGATCTTTTTCTAATGGTGCAATCCCAAAACTGCCAACAAGACCAGCAATTCTCACCTTCTCTTTTGTTAAGTATCAAAACATACTGATGAGATGGAAGCATTCCTGGGAGCCTGACAGTAGGTCGTATTTTACAATTAAAACATTTGCAAATGTTTAATCGTCTAAAATAGCAATGACAGAATCAAGAAGACCCCTTATTTATACTTTTATATGTAAAGGAAATTGTGATCTAAGAATATAGCATACCCTGCTTCTATCATTTCTTTTGCCCATCTCTCTCTCTCACTCTCTCTCCCTCTCTCTCTTTTTGATCAGAGGCATGAAAGAGTAAGTAAGTGTGAACGCTTAGGTACCTGGGGTATGGGAAGGTGGTAATTAGCACAGCAGGGTAATTGATGTGTAGATTGCAGCATGAACAAATGCTTTGGTTTATTTGTTCTTCCCACCCTCTCTCTGCCACTTTTTTCTCTGTCCTCCCTCTCTCCCTTTACCCCTCTCTTCCTTTCTCTGTCTCTCCCTCTCTCTTTCTCTCTCTCCCTCCCTCCCTCCCTCTCTTCCTCTCTCCTTCCCTTTACTCTGTCTTTGAAACTCAGGCTGGCTAATGATCACCTCACCTGCTTAGTTAAACTGATTGTGGATACACTTGTAAGATTCAGGAAGCATCCTATCCCCGAGAAGACTCTTTTACTCTCAATTGCAAACTCAAATTGTTCTCCTGCCTTTCATCCTCAATCAAAAAAAAAAAAAAGTTACCCAATAATACGCATAATAAAAAGCAATACTCCTTCCGTTTTCTTGTTAAAGAAAAGAAAGAAAGAAAAATTCAAAGAACAAATTAGAACCAGAAAATTTCTTCAAGACCATTCCTGGGCATCAAAAACACTGCCATTTCAAGCTCTTCGTGGGATATGACACTTTAGGGTATCTCAGAACCACATTTGCTGGAAAGATGTGCTGTGTTGATGGTTTCGGCATCTTAGAAAGCAATTCAATTGAACCTCTTACAAATAAAGTAAATTTTCAAGAAATGTGCAGGCAATTTCACCTGCATGTTTGTGTACCACTTGAATGCCACCATTTGATTCTCCGGAACTGGAGCCATCATGTGGATGCTGGGAATTGAACCTGGGTCCTCTGGAAAAGCAACCAGTGCTTTTAACCACTGAGCCATCTCTCTGGCACCTAGAAATTAATTTGAGGACCTAGAGAGAAAACTGAGCAATTAAGAGCCTGTACTTGGAGAAGATCCAAGTGAGTTCCCATCACTCACAACTGCCTATAACTTTGGCTCCAGGAAATCCAACATCTCTGGTTTTTGTGCTAACGAGCATATACCCCAACACACATACATAAAAGAGATAAATTTAACACGAATCTATAGTTCAGTATTTTTGCTGAGTCACTTTTCCAGGTGGTGCAGAGTGCGGGATATTCTGAATGCAATCACATGCTTCTGCTTTCTTCCTCTCACCCTTTATACCTGAAATTACATGTGTTCAACTTCTGAAAACTCAAGCAGCTGAACTTGGGACTTCCTGGTGGAACATTAGCCTGCTTATCTCAGAACATACTTAACATGTGCTTTTCCTGGGTCACAACTTTTTTTAGAAATAATATTTAAGACTCAATGTACCAACTTCCTCCATTTCTACAAATAGGTTTCAAGTCAGGACACAAAGGATACGAAATTGGCCTCCTCCTTCCCCTCTTGCTATTCCTCCCTCCGTCCTTCCCTTTCCTTTTCTGCAATGCTTCTTCTCCCTTTCCTGAACTTAGTAAAAGAACATTTTAGTAACTCAGCTGCAGAGCCAGAACTATGTGCGGATAGATTCTGTCATTTCGTATCTGTGCTATTTGCCATGGGCATTCTAGGTCTTGGAGTACTTTAATGAACACTAATGAATCTATTCTCATTTTTTCTTCTCTCAAAAACTTTTAACTGTGAATTTGCTTGATGACTCAGTACAGTAATCACATCCAAAAATAAGAACTAGTTTTATTTACCGTAAATTTCAGAAAACTGATATTTAAGTTTATTTTTAAAGATGTAGAAATGTGCTGTTTAAAAGTCATCAGACTTCTCTAAGTCTCATATCGCAAGCTCTCCCGTCTTAAAATCAACAATCCCCTGTCTAAATGCATGATCGTCAATAGCCGTCCCGTACAAATAAAAGCTTCTGACTACATTGGCCTCCTCGATTTCTATAAGAGCAAAGAGAAGAGACCGTGAAGTGGCATATGGCAAAATGGAGAAAATATATATTGCTAGTTCTTCCTAGTTTGCCTACAAAACACACACTAACACTTTATATGTCTAACACACTCGTGTGCATTATTTCTTTGATCCCCGGCTTTACTTTTGACGAGCATCTCTTTTATTATGGTTCCTGACCAGATCCCCTACTTACTCCCTTCTTGTTTATTCAGCATGACCAGAAAAGCAATGTATTCTCTCAGAATCCTAAACTTTCTCAGTCTTTGTTCAATTAAAGATAAACTAATGAGCCATCGAAGATGTGCCATGGTACCTGAGCATGTGAGAGGCATTGACTGGCCCCCTGTAAAACAAGTAGCCAGAAGCTTTACATATCTCCCTACTGCCCATTTGGCCTCTCTAGGGGGCAGGCATTTCCAAAAAGGAAGTGCAAAGAGAGGAAACAGCCTTGTATCTGAACTGGAGCAGCTGTGTGATGGGCAGGCTCTTATCTTGCACGCATTTTATCTTTCTGCAGGCACTGGACTCAAACTGCTTCAAATTGTATTCTAATCCCAGTTTACTAACTTGCTGTTTTTAGCAATATGTTTAACATGCCTTAGTGTCCTTTAGTAAATGGAAGACACCAACAGTATCTACCCACTGCTTGTGAAGATTCACTGCAAGGACCTAACGGTCAGCATATAGTAAATGCTTAGTAAACGTTAGATTAGCTGCTCTTATTATTTACTGGATCTGGAAACAGTTGCAGTGACAAGGGGATCAGCGTAATACTTTCATATAGTAATTTACAACTGAATCCTGCAACTTGCAGCTGAGTTGCTGCACACTGAGATGCTGAAATTTTATTTTTTGCTCCGCTTCTAAGTGTCAAGCACAGAAAGGTCATGACCTTTAGACATGAAACATAATTTAGGATGTTTGGGGGGTACCTGCTGTGGATAGGGGCACCCCAGGTGCTAAACTAGGTATTGTACCACATCCCCCCCAATGAGGTCAGCAGTGGGATTCCACTTTACAGAAATTGCTAAAAGTTCAAGATGACAGGAAGCCTGCTGAAAGGTCATGCATTGAGGAGGGATAGTTGAATTTTTTGATTTTCATAATATAAGTTCTCACTAGAGCTTTCCAAGGCTGTGCACTCAAGGTACATCCCAGCAAGAGCTTCTTAGGGCTCTGCCACTTATGTTGCACACATTCAGAGGGATAAAAATAGACTCCATGCTGCTGATATAATTACTAGAGGCTATAAACGCCACGCAGAAAATCTGGAGAGGAGATGTAGGAATAGTTCGAGAAAGAACATA
>JARWLC010000002.1:40247268-40302268 GCA_033318265.1 Phyllotis vaccarum | reverse complement strand
ATTAATACTGCAGCTCACTCTGGAAAGGACATTCTCACACACAGCACATCGTTCTGATGCCATGTGACTGTGTTCACTTAGTTTGCACTGGAAGCTTCAGTCAATGCTCAGAATGTAGGTATTTTGGCTTGAACACCAGATTTTCAAAGTTCAGACAGGAACTATGAACTTATCTCACATTTATGTGAATGCACACTTTGATGTACCTGCCTATACCATCACAGACACACACACACACACACACACACACACACACACACACACACACACACACACACACACACACACACACACACACACACACACACACACACACTGCTAAATCTGCCTTCAATTAACCAAAAGCACAATTTTGGCCTGACAGGGAAGATTTCATTTGGCTCACATATGACTAGGGAGCCGATTTCATTTCCTGTAAAAAACCCCCTCAAACGCCACAAAGTTACCTGACTCAGCTGCTTGTAGAAATCAAATTCAGTCAGAGATAACAGCTAATCATTTGTCACAGTAAGAAGCAATTCCCTGAAATCGGAAGGGAAAACCTGCCGCTTCAATCCGCAGGTCTGTCAGATTGCTAGAAATTACATTCTGGTCTGACTAACCTCTGCTATTGGGTTGCTAACAACAAGCTGTCTGCTCTATCAAAAGAGAATATCATACAACCAGGAACCGCTTTTGATTCGTTCTGTTCCAATAACCTGAGAGAAGTTTATGGACATGCCTTGCTGCCTGGACCTCAATTTCCACCAACCTGCACACTGTTTTGAATTTATAGCCCTGCAGCCTCATAGTAATATAAGGAAAATTTACTGGCTGGCTATCTGCTGCTTCATTGAAAGAAAATTAAGAGTTGATTTTATAACCACACAACTGATAGTTGTTTTTGATACTCTGAGGAAGCGCACACTTTGGAAGTTTCAATTAAAATGCCGAAAGAGAGAAGGCAAATTGATTAACTCTCAAAATACAATTTATATTTTTAGAAATCTTTCCCAGGAGGGAATAAACTTTATATTCCCCATGTAAACACTATTTGTGCAGTATATAAGTTTAATAAAAATGATGTATAACATCTTTATTAGATTTATAATTTGCATATAGGTAGTAAATATAGAATTTCAGTAAAATGATCCCCTCTCTTTCACATACATATACAGAGAGAGAGAGAGAGAGAGAGAGAGAGAGAGAGGGAGAGAGAGAGAGAGAATCCTCTATGTACTACTAACCACACCCTCAGTAACAAGTATGGAGTTATTAGAGCCTAGGAAGCCTTTATTATTACTTAAGGAATATTTCAAGGTAGCTTATTCACCCCCAAGATTTCTGTTGCAATCACAGAATCTTAAAAAGAAATCAAATCATGCAAAACCAAACACAAACAAACAAACAAAAAAACGTAAGGTAATGCCTTTGCAAGCAACGCTCAACAGAACCGTGGCCACATGGCTATGAGCATATAAACTACAACTCTTAGGTAAGCCGAAGTTCGAGACACTAGTCGGGGCAGAAGCTGCTTCAAAGGCTCCATCTATTCCAAGTTTGTTCCATTTTAGAGAGTTTTCTTTTCCATACTTGGAATCGGCTGATGTTGGAGTATGAGCAGTGACTCTTAGTTTCCTTTGCCTTTGTGTATCTGTCACAACTGTAGAGTTATTTTAACAGAGTTTATTTGCCTAGGTATTTCCTTTCTCTTGTAGTAGTGAAGAGAAAAGGAAACAGCAGTTTAATCTGTAAGTAAAGTGAAGTGGGAATGAGAAGCTGCTCCAGCCCTGGTCAGGAGCAGACTTAGTCAGCCATCAATATGTGAGATTTTTTTTTAGCTTAAAAAAAAAATCATAAATCCCTTCTTTCATTTCAATTTTCCTCAAGCAACTGCAGTGAGAGTTAGACAGGTTTGAAGGATCTAATTTCTTTCTAGGGTCAGTTCTGATTGCTTCTATCATGGCTAATACTGACATAAATGGGGAATTTGTGCAGATTCTTCAATAAGTGGCATATTTGATATTTTTAAAAATCCTTGACATACATATCCATAATTGATCAACTAATAGGTTTGGTTGGGTTACACAGAGAACTTCCCTGAAGGCACTGTAATAGTGCCTTCCTAGATCAAAAGCAACCCTTTGGCCTTCAATCTGGCTCTTCCATGTCATCCATACAGTGGCCAGGACTTAAGCTCCAGTATTGTCCGAGTATGCAAACTAGCAGATTTCACAATCTGATGTCACCCAGACAGAGGCACAGGATGCCAAGCTCTCCTTACTAACTGGTCTCTCATCTTCAGCCAGCTCAGGGATCTGAGAACCCACTGTAGTTAGAAAGAAATCACCTGACTGTGAAGCTCCCTCCTGTCTATTTTCAATCACTATGGTCACAGTCACCATGAGTCAGGGCTCCTCATTGCAATCCTGGCCAGTACAGCCTGCCCACAGAAGTGCAGGGACCTCTCAGGGAAATCACGTGGAGAATACACACTGTCATTCCCTGAAGACTTTCTCATTTCTGGAATCTCATGGGTGTCTTTAAAACCCTCTTCCTCTATGTTGGAGAGCATTTTGATGATATAGTGTGAACTGTATGTGTGCATTAATCTACTGAGAGCAGATTGTGTTCCTCGGCACTTTTCTCTCCATCTTTAGAACCAAGAGGGATAAACTGTTGTTGTCATGGCTTTGTAGATGAGTAAACAGAGATGGGAAAAAAAATTTTTAAGTACCTTTCCCTCAAGTTAGCTGATGTTGTAAACTGAACTCTACTCTTTCTACTTCCTCTGAAGCACAAATTCAAGTTAAAATAGGATTTCTAACTACTTAGCAGAGGATGGTGATGTAGAAAATCCAGTCCCAATTTAGCAGAAACAATGTTGCAGGGAAGAAGGGGGAAAAGAGGGAAGCAGGGAGGCAAAGTCAAGTCAAAAGAAACAGAAGTTGGACCCAAGGAAGAACGTGTGGGCAGCAGCACATTCGACGTGTGTCAGTGGAGCGAGCTGTACCCACTGACATCTCAGGATGTATCTTTATCTTTCTTGAGGAAACTAAAAACTTTAATGTGTTGGGGTTTTGTTTGATTTTTTACAAAAGTTCACCGAGGTTGGGCTGCAGAGATGGTTTGGAGCTAAGAGCACTTGTTACTACTGCAGAGGACCTGGGTTTTGTCTTGTGCATCTACATGGTGGCTCATGACCATCTGTTCCAGGAGTCCTAATGTTCTCTTCCAGCATCTCCAGTGCAGCACATACATGCATGCATGCAAGCAAGACATTGATTCACATATAGTAAGAACAAATAAAACGTGAAAAAATGTTTTAAAATTCAAAGTTATGTGACTATTCTCCACCATGTTTATTTTCATTTCCTAATCTATCTGAACATAAAATTCAATAGATTTTATAGTGGTACAGATGTCACTATAACTAAATTTTTCAACTAAGTATTCTTTTTGCTTATTTTTTTCCATCTCAGTTAATAGTTCTTTCAGGATTCAAGTTTATATATTCATTTTCAAATTACTTTCTTTGATTGAGGATATCACTCAACATAGCTGGACAAGGCCTGGGACCTACCCCCAGCACTAAGGAAACCATTTCCCCCTATTTGTGACAATGCAGTTGTAGTACTCACAGATTAATTTGGAGATCAGATGTGCAACAGGGCAGGGCTATACTACCCATGGGAACTGGCTGCTATGTTCTATATAAACTTGAAACTGGCTATCTATTTTTCATATTCCTGAGCTATTTCTTTATCAGCCAAATTAACTTATATGTATATGTATGTGAATATGTGTGCCTGTGTTGTGTTGTTTTTTAAGATAGGGTTTCTCTGGGTAGTCTTGGTTGTCCAAGAGCTCACTCACTCTGTAGGCCAGTCTGGCCTTGAACTCACAGGATCCACCAGCATCTACCTCCTGAGTGCTGGGATCAAAGGTGTGAGCCACCACCACCTGGATTATTTTATGTATTTATAACTGAAATATAAACTCTTGATGGGAAGAAAATGTGAAATGATTTTTTCATTTGTCACATCAACGTAAAAAACAAACAAACATTAAATCGGCTTTTACAAGAATACTTCCAAGGGCCGTGAGATGGCTCAGTGTGTAAAAGCACTTGCCTCCAAGCCCTATGACATAATTTCAGTTCCTGGAACTTAACACGTTGGAAATCGAGAACCTATTCCTGCAACATACCTTGTCCGCTGATTTCCAGGTGGACATACACACATTAGATACACGTAAACAAGACAAGAATACTTTCAGAGGAATTTACTATTATCACCCATTTGTGGGGTTCTTCCCACTCTCTTTGGCTATGACATATGGATAGAACTTGAAGCGAATCAAAAAATCATCAGCTTGAAATTTTGTTCACATTTCAAGCAATAGAAGACACACAGACACTTAAATTTTCTGAGAAAAAAGAAAAGTCCGGCCCATTCTGAAATTTAAGTAGACAGCCCTTGAAAGATCACTGGGGAAAGTCGGTGTTTTCTCAGGTTTAACTAAATAATTTATGCATACTTTCACTTTGGCATGATGAAGCAATTTTAGCCTTTAAAACCCACAAGTACTCAAGAGGGAAAGGCCTGGTTCCTGCAACTTAAATAATTTAAACATCCAGGTGGAACTGCTTCCAGCAGTTTCCCTTTTTAAGACAAAGGAAGAGGACTTCAGAATTGTGAGATACCAAGAAAAAAAGAATTGATAAAGAGACATAACCTCAGATGAATCTAATTTAGAGTGGAAATCTTACCTTTTTTTTTTTTTTTTTTTGAATAATGGGTTTCAGAACAAGGCGTGAGGTTAAATGCCTGCTTTCCTGGTGCTTGTAACAAATAGGCACATAGAAATGTTGTATGAGCAGAGCTCCGAGCCAAATGTATCTAACGTAACATATTTAAACAGAAGTATCTGTAAAGGCTGATGGAGCTCTGTACCTCCCCAGTCCACACTGTGAGCATGAGGCACCTATCAGAGATCTCAGAACTGGTTATATTAAGACACTTTATGCTTCAGTCTTAGGCTTCTTGGTTTATATAAATGCATACATCCTTTTATACGGAACTTTGTAGATTAGGATGAAGGAAATACTGTGAAATACTGTTTTAGGATTCAAGTGCCCTTTCCTGCCACTTGAATCTATCAAAATTCTAGAGGAGACTTTAAAGTTTAGGTGTTCAGTACAATGGGTCCTCTGAGTCCATGGCCTTTGGCCTTGTGTCAGATTTCAGAAATGCCATGGGGGAAATTTCCCTTCTCACTTGTAGGCCTGTAATGACTTGTCGAAGAAGGTAGGTCTTGGATCATAGATGTGTAGGTTGAGAGCACAGGTTTTAATCAGCAAAATTTGAGGTTACAACTCATAAACATCCCCCAAAATGTCTAGGGTACTTTAATTTGCCATTTATTACTGAAGAAAATAAAACAAAACACACACACACCCATAACCAAACAAAAAATGCCCAAGGATTCATCTATAACAGCCTTCATAATTTTCTTAAATCTGTATCACATTGATGGCTCTTACAAACATGAATATCAGCTAAGGTACAAAATAAAATAAAAGGTAGAGTTAGAAGAAGTTTCTCTTAGAGTTGACTGTGATTAAAAAAATAAAATGAGAAGCATAAAATAAATATTGCTATGCATGTATTCATTAAAGTGGGACTGGGCATCATTCTTGAAGAGGAGCATAGGTCTTCAAAATGTATGTTTTAACACAGTGTCTGTGCATCATTCACACGTAGCATACTAGGGCTGAAGAAATAGTGAAGTCTTCCAGGTGACAGATGCATCAGGAAGGCTGAGTGTGTGGCCGGGGTGTAGAAATCAAGGCTGCTGAGACCCTCCAGCAGGTCCAGAACAAGGTCGTTGTGCTGATGATTGCATTCTGAATTCAATGCTGGCTCTGTTTTTATGTTGCTATGGTGGGTAAGCACCTCCTAAGAGACATGCACTAGAGATGTGGCATGAGAAGTGTGGTTTTAAGTTATGCACATGCCAGTGCTCTGAAGGGACAGAGGAAAGAGTATTTGTGATATTTGCATAGATCCCCAACACTAAGGTTAGGAATGTGTATGAGGCTAGGAAGACTGGAGTGTATAGACAAGGCTAGGAAGACCGAGTGTGTAGACAGGGCTAGGAAGACTGGGGTGTGAGACAAGGCTAGGAAGACTGGGATGTGTAGATAAGGCTTGGAAGACTAGAGTGTGTAGACAAGGCTAGGAAGACTGGGGTGTGAGAATGACCGTTCTTTCATTTTTTATCCACCCCTTCTCGTTTTGGTCATCTATTAATTTTAATTAAGCCCAGACAACTTCATAAATATGGGACACTTGGAGAACTTTTGCTGAAAGTGACCTGTTCACAGGGTTCGCCTCCCCATCTTCTCTCTGTTGCAAGGCTGCATATTCACATTCTGACTCAGAATCAGAACATGAACACCTGGTGTAAAAAGACATTTCTAATCTCATCTGAAGTAAAATACATAAAGTACTGTGTCCAAACTAAAAGAAACCTTTTTTTTTTTTTTTAAAGAAAAGAAACCTTTCTGTAATCTTGCTGCTAAGACTACTTCACTGTATTATTTTAAGTCAACTAATTCAAATTTAAAAATAATGAAATTACTAGCAGAGACTCTAAACTTCTTTTACTATATTAAATTGGGCAGATTGCTTCTCTCCTTCTAATTATGAATGTTGCAGTTACAAAAGAAACTGTCATTTTGATAGAGCAAAAGACAATCTGTCTGCCAAAAATGTCCAACCATAATTCTAAAAAAAAAAAAAAAGCCACCGGCATGAGGAACATGCTACTTTGTTTGATGTACTGTCTTATTGGAAACCTAATTTGCTTTCAACCTCTGAGACAACACATAAGTTTGTGTGACTAATTTTTCTTGGAAATATGAGTAATTAGAATTAAGGGCCATTTTCATAGCAGGAGTGGACAGGTTTTTAAAGAAATTCAAAGTAAGTACTATAGTTATTTGCTTTGCTTTTTTATGGCACTCCTAAACCAAGTAGAAGAGGGTGCTGAGCTTTGTACTGCATAATGTGACTCCCCATGTAAATTGTGAGCGATTGCACAGTACAGAAAGGTTTATTACCTAAGGTGAGCCCTCCCAGAGCTCCTGGAGTATAAAAGCATTAAGTGTGTGTTCTAACAAAGTCATAAAAATCAATAAACAGGAACCCCCCACCTGTGCAATGGCCCTAGTGTTAAGTTTTATACATGTAGTAATAGGTACATATCAATTTTCACCACCCTCCTTACACTAGCTATTACAGGGCCTACCACCACCGGAGGCCAGGGCTGCACCATTCACCCATCCCACAGAGCTGTCTACATGCCAGGCCCATTGCATCATTGTTAGCCTTATTCTGTTTGCAACTGGACAAGGCTGTAGCCCTCGCGCTCTACACCCACTCAGTGGCACAACAGTTGCAAACTGTGTGCCTCTGTTTAAAGAGCTTACATGTTCTTCAGAAAGAAAACCAGAACTGTTGCTTATAAATGCTCAGACTCAGGATGCTTGCACAGGAGAAGGGGAAAGCATGTCACTTCCATGTACATTTGACCTTGTCCAGCTGCAGCAGGCTGAGGCTTATCTACCAGGTTTGCAATAAACAAACAAACAAACATTCCTGAGAAAGACCTGGATGGCCACCTTTCCAAGGCTGTGTCCCTTGAAAAGATTCAGAAGGCACAGGCCATCATCTTACTACACAGAGGGTAACATATGCTAAAAATTAGGCCCTAAGGATTCAGTGTGTTCACCAGGCTGCAGAAATAACTACTAACATCACACTTACTTCATAATTAAAGGAAATCCTCTCACCCCACCTCCCCATTTCTACCAATAAGGCAGAAAATATCACTGAATGTGTAACCTTTGTACCACATCCACTCTTAGCCACCCGTTACCCTACACAGGGTGAGGTGTGGGGGCAGGTCTTAGTAAATCACAGACACTTGTTGGTAAGGAGATTCAATAACATTGGGGGGGGGGGTTGTACCACACTGAAGGAAAAAAAAAACAAAAACGAAATTTTAATTATAATCCAGAGATAGCCACTCCAAGGTAACGAGAAACATTTGAGAAGAACGTCTCCATCCAAACACAAAGGTTGGTGTTCCTCTCCATTTCTTTTAGTGGCTCTATTGCTTATAGTTTTAATAGGCCTGAGAAACAAAGGGAGGCTCTTGGTGATGACTCCTCTTTTCTCCTCCCCTAAGAGAACAAAACAAAGCAAAACAAAAACCCTAGGACTTTTATCTGTCTGAGGTTGCCTTTGATAATGCTCACAGCACAGGAGTGCCACTCACGGGTACTTAGAGCTGCTGCGTCATCTAGGAGCATAACAATAGAATAAAGTTGTTCAGTAAGTGAGAAATTATGACGCAACTCAAGTGTGATGGCATAAAACAAGCAAAGTGTGCCACTCTCTGCAAAAAAAATAAAGGTACAGGAAAATGGCAAATGCACCTCTAGCTTGCTTCCTCCTGAAGGTGGGCTGACATTCTTACTGTTTTCAGTGGTGTCTTCGAGGGTAGTTGTGATGGACATTATGGGAAAGCAGACATTTCTACCAATGCAAGGGAAGTGAAGCAGTGCAGTTGTGAACAGCTGGCATACAATAGATAATTTAAGGGAAAGTGACCCTCATGTATAATTTTTAACTGAAGAACTGTCAGGCCCCATTAGTTCCAATAGGGCCTGCCAGGGCCAAGATTGGTTTATAGGAGTATTGTATTAGCACTGCTCCTAAAGACCAGCATGAAAACATAATATGGGGATTCAGTAAATGTAGTGTTTTTAAAAATTGTACACATTATTTGTTACACTGACATCAGTGCTTGCTGCCTGTGTGTTCAGATGAAAAGCACAACAGGGTGGCAACTTCCACAGTAAACAATTTGTGAAAAAGCCCTTCTGAGCAGTTGTAACTATGTCCTGGAGTAGCTCCCAGACATTAAAGGGGAAAAGCAAATGGTGGCCATCTTATGATTATTCTCCATGGCACTGAATGAGTATGACTAAGAGATCTCAGAAAAAAATAGGAAGAGAAGCAGAAAGCCCCATAAACCCATTCAACTCAATTTCTTATTAGGAAGTATGAGCTTGTCAGCAATTGTCTGTGAAGAATGGAAAAAGGTCCTAGCTGGGGATGTAACATATGTTTCAAAAGTCATAGTCAGAGGAAGTCATACAGAGAAAAGAGGCCACCTCCCACCTCTCAAATACCGGAGCTTTCTTGGAACCAGAGTTATCTCACTTAAACACCTGGCAGGACCACCGTGCTATACAAGAGACTCACTGGAAACAAGGACTCGTGGTAGGGGAGAGGAAGATGTGAATACTCAGGGAAAATTTCATGGAGAAAAGGGCAGTGGAGGTGATATTTGAACAGAATGCTCCCTTCTCTCAATGCCTTCTGGAGCTCTACAAATGGTGACTGTACATGGCATCTGGTAGAACACACTGTCCTTAATTTTACTGTGTGATACTGCGCTGTTTAAAGTCATGTTTGCCTTACCTCTGTGTTCTAAAGGAGAACTGTTTGATAGCATCATGCTGTCCTTTGGTGTCATAGCTTAGCCCAAATTAATGAAATTCCTGGAATTCTATCTCCCTTATAATGGTGCACTGATGTGGACCTAATTTCTTTATTTAGGTAGTTTACCTTTTCTACATATATGAAACAACCAAGACATTATCTTTATATGTACAAATCTATGGTTTTGTTATCTGAAGAGGTAGCTAGTCAATTCCATAATTATAGCCACTTAAATCAAAGTCTACTAATTAGATAACAGAGGTGGACTTTACAGATATAGTTACAGAATATTCTCCATTAGACAGTGTATCCCAAGAAATCATTAGGTTGACTATAAAGGGCTTAAATACTAATGTATTTTTAAATTTGTTTTATAAACTAAACAAGCAATCAATGTATATTAATAAACATAATTACATTTCTGGCATCTGTCCATTCATTGGGTCTACCTTGAAAACTCTAGAAAACACCTCAGCAAAACTCACTGGCCACCACACTGAAGTAAGATCAACAGTGATATCTATTAAAGATTCCTTACGTACAAAACATCTTGATGCTGGTAGAAGAAGGCCTCTGCAGTTTCCATGGCGTCTTTTACAGATGTTTCAGGAAAATACTCTGACAGATCTCACTCAATATGCTACTTCTATGTGGCCATAAAACAAGCCTTAATGAGGCGATAAAACTATTTACCTTTGATTGGGTGAGCTGCTTGATAAGATAACACAGAGAAGTACTTTCTAAGAGTAAATATCCACAGAAATCAACAGCTGAGACCATTCGATGGGGATCTTAGAGGTGAGTCTGGATGCTCCAGAAAGACTTTTTCTTATCTTATAGACTTTCTAAATTGGCTAATATGACTTTGCCAATGGGCAGCACAACAGAGATGAGACACTTTTACATTACTGGTGGCATTTAGAGCCCGCTTTTCTTGGACACACACCTTTAATCCCAACATTGGATTGGATGGGGAAATACTAACTCAAAAGCCCAAACCAAGAAACTCAGATCTCCAAAGACAGATGGGAGGTGGCAGAAAGAATCTGTCTCCAGGCTCTAAGACTCTGTGTCACAACACAACGGTCTGCTACATGCAGGCTTCTTGGTGGACTCTGAATACTTGTGAGAACTCAGTTGTCTATTTCTGCCATCTTTGTATGTTCCAAGAGAGTTCTGTTTGTGGCCCGTGTTTGATTGTGACTGGTCTGTTTTGAATATACAAATTTTCAATGTTGCTTTTCAAGGAAGACACTGAAATAGTCATGCTGTGGAGTTTGATTCATTTTTCTTATGTGGTAGGAGCCTTGCATCTTCTCTTATAAATATAAGTTTGGACATCTTACTTCCTTTTGACAAATAATTCAATAAGCATCCAGGAGGGGGACCACAGAATAATAGTCCCTCCACTAATATCCGCTGGCCTTCCTGCATGGTGCCCTTAGCATATTCTCATAAAGATACGTTCACTGGACACATGTAAGAAGACTCTTAAACATTGGACCCTTTACCAACACTATAACAAATACTTTTAGCCTAATAAGCAAATATATAAGTTAAAACTGGAAGAAAAATGAGGCCAAAATAGCGGCCTACCATTCTATTGTATGTAAAATAAAGAAAATATGAATAAAAAAGAAACTTATTCAGTGTCACTTGTACATATTTATGCTTTAAAAATTAGTCAAAGTTTATGTCCTGAGGTTGCACCTACAGAAAGCCAGATGTGCCTTCTGCACGTGACCTAAGACGGGCCTAGAGCAACAAGGAGATAATTTCTCGCTCTTTCTCTACACCGTCGATTGCGGCGGCTTTCTGAGGTGAGAGGAACTGACAGCAGTAACTCTCCAGGGCAGAACTTTCCAGTCAAGTGGATCAACGGACTGAAAATCTCTTATGAATAGTCATTAGGCCTTCATTACAAACCCCTCAAAACCCAGTTCTCTTTTTGCAACCAAATGCCTTTTGTCATCCTCACAAGGTACATCATTTAATTACCAATTGATTTCTTTATATATGACAACATGTCAGATAGCAAAATACAGTGTATCTCCCTTAGGGGAGATAAGTCTGTTAACTATCAGTATGCCAGGTTACAGAGGTATCTGAAAAGCAGGCCTCCTGCCTGCGATTTCTTTATTCTACCCACTTTACCTATCAACAGTTTCTTTCTGTTAAGAAAAACCAATACAAGGAATAACATGAGCATCGTAACGGCATCTCCCCACAGCCTGAAACCCTGTCAAATTAGCCAGAACACGTTTTAAGCCTTTTCTATATGGAAAATGGATTCTTGACAACATACAGAGGATACAGAGTGAATTTTAAAACCCAACTAAGGAGCTACTGCCGCCCAAATTTCGATATGACAAGTCAGGCAGCTGTTCTCATCATTGCCACAAATTCCTCAGCCTCTGACTTCTGCTGCGCAAGTGCAGCCCGGTAATCAAGTGAGTGCTCTATTAATAAGCTGAATAACAGGGAATCTCAGAAATGTACAGGACTGTTATATCGTAACAATAAAACCTTAAATGGAGTAAACCAGGGCAGAGCTGAAGGTGGGCGTCAGGAAATAATGAGCCAGTGTTGCGGCAACGCGCTCCATTGTGCCATGGTGTAAATGCCCGCTTCTTTCATACACAGAGGCCACATTACATGAGACCCGAGTGTTCTCAGAGTGTCACTGGGACTGGCTGTGCTAGAACCTGGCACGGACAGGCACTGAAAGCTGACATTATATTTCAGGATGCGTTGCAGGTGTGCAGGCCTGGGAACGTGCTCTAATTACATATTTTCCTGCTGTGGAACAATTAAGGTCGCCAAAATAATTGCCAGTTTCTTAATCCCTCTCTAACAAGAGTGACATAAGGAATCGTTTATTTTTCTCTGGTTGTTTTGAAAGTGTTCCTCAAGATTTTGGTTTTCTATGGAACTGCATAAAACTAATTCTTATGTTCAGATGTGTGATTATTCCCATTGTTAAAAAAAAAAAAAAAAGAAAGAAAGAAAGACCTGTCTTTGAATTGTGATAAATTAAAATCGTAGAAAAACAATGGGAACTGTATGACCTGGTAGGTGGTTTAAGTGTTTTTCTTTTAAAGAAGGTAAATTTGCTTTAAAACCCATTTCACTTTCCAAACTGCCCACTTCATACAGAATATTAAAATGTGCCAAGGAAAAATAAAATAAAGAGAAGAGAAAAAAAGCAGAGCTCAGAAAACAAGATAAAATAGGTGTCTTCACTCTCAGTGGTGACTTTTGATCTCTTCATTTTAAAGACGAGGTGGGATACTGAGGTAGAGATTCCTCCAGAATCAAGTTAAATGCATCCCCACCCCCCGAAAAATGCACTAATATAAAAAAAATACTACATTTAGTCTCTGGTGGTTCACAGATCCCCTAACGTTTCAAAGCACCTACGTGACTGATATGTATTGCAATGATAGACACTCATCCCCCATTCATCCCTTTCCATATGTATCATCTGCACTGCCGGACCACCATGTGAAGGGGGTAGTTTTACCAAAGGTGTCAGCGGTCAAATGTGTAGGGTCTGTCTTCTTAACCCAAACCCTTTCCTTTCATTTCGTTACTTGTCAATTTTCCACTTCAGTTGTGTTAACTGGGCAGAGCTTGTTTAGAGCATGTCGAGGCAACTAACTCATTCTTGCCCCCTTCCTGACAAATCAGAAGATGGCAGTGGGTGTGTGCTGGGTGGACAAGCTGATGTCATGTCAAGGGCATCAGAGTTTAACACAGGCTGAGTGTAGAGACAGCAGATGTACCTATCGGGGTTGGAGGGTGAAGAAACCCGAGCCCAGAGAGGGGAAGGGAAGAAGTCAAAAATGATTTTATCTGTAATTGAGACTTTCAAAGGGGAGAAGTTTGGAAGGATTGAAGGAGGTCTAGCAAATGGACCAAGAGGCACATCTGCCTGCTGAGTGCCTGAGGGAATCGAACAGCAGACTTCCTATGAGACAAAGCAGAGGTGGCCATCCCAGCAAGGGGATGTGGAGGTGCAGAAGGAAAGTTCAAGTCTCTTTGTGGAGACGGAGACACAAGGCCTCATACAGCTGGGACTGTCACAAACTGGTCCATTCTTAGTATCCCAAACCTAAGACGTCTTGCAAAATAGGATGATTTAAAAAGTATCTTCAGTGACTTGATGAGGCACTGTCACATGGGTGCTTGAAAAACCCATCCTTACACTGGTAGGTAATTGAGACACCAATGCTTTCTTCTTTCCTTACAGTTTAGGTGTTAACCAGTGCTGTCTGGCCAAAGAGAGGACTCTTTTTTTTTTTTCCCCAGGAGATAAATGAAAAGCATTGATTCTTGAGTTCCAATGGTGTGTGTGTGTGTGTGTGTGTGTGTGTGTGTGTGTGTGTGTGTGTGTGTGTGTGTATACGTGCATGTGCTTGTTATTGCCCACATGACAAGGAGTGTGGAGGGACATTCCTTCCAGCAGTGGAAAGAAGACACAGCTCAAAAATTGGCTGTGCCTCTAAAAGTCCTGCTATATTCTGGATGGTGTTCCCAGAGCCAGCCATTTCCTCTACCCCACCTGCTAGAAGCTAGGCTCCAGCATAAACCTAACTCATGGAGGACCCTTCTTGAAGCTTTGCTAACTGGTTCAAAGGAAGGATCTTGTAGTTCCTTCTTGTACATCCATAGAATGAAGGGCTTACCTTGATCATCACTTGACCATTCCATCCAGCCATTCAGCCAAAATTTCTTGCATGTGTATTGTGCATCAGATCTGAGCCTTGCCAAGCTGTTCTATCTGACACTGGCACATGACACCTTATGAGACTTTGTGCCTAGCCCATGGTAAATAGCTAATGGTTTAAAATAAAATGTTTTAAATAACTGTAAGCTTTAAACAATGATTTTCTTAGGGCTGGAGAGATGGCTCAGCGGTTAAGAGATCACAGTGCTCTTAGGGAGGACTGGAGTTTGGCTACCAGCGCCTGTGTCCAGTAGTTCACAGCTGTCAGCAAGTGTAAGTTCTACTCCAGGGGGCATTTAAGTCCTCTGGCCTGTGGGGACCTACACTCATGCATTCTCCCTCTATGCATCTACATAATTAAAAATAAGAAAAATAAATTTATTTTTCTATAGAAAGATATAGGCATTAGTGAGATAAATTTGTTGGTTGTTTGTTTTTAAAGCAACTCTAGTTCAGTGGCTGCTGTCTGGGCACAGTTCATACAACAGGAACACACACTGCCTTCACAGACATACCATGCATATTCATTTCTGACTGGTATAAATGCCTTCAGTACTGAGCACTCACAAATACTCAGTATGCTGATCTCCGGAGTGTCTGAAGACTCCCTGATAGACAGTGTTCTGTGATTCCACACTACCCCACGGCAGGCTTTCTCCCTAACCCAATTTCCTTGACCTGTGTTTCCCTTTCAACCAGACTTCAGAGACAAAGGAAGAATAGCAAATTCATTTTCTTGGAAATATACCACCAGGGTTTCAGACTATGGGGCTGTTATTTATTTGCCTTACCTGAACAGTTATTCTGAGATAGGGTGGCTCACTAAATAATGTTTTCCTCATTACCATTATTACTTCAAAATGATTATTAATTCACTCTTTGGTTTTCTAAGTGGGGGAAACATCAAAGAAACCAGTTTCTCCTAATTCAACTTTTCTTGAAAGGTAACTGATTTACAAACAAATTACTTGTGCCTTGTAAGGAACTGCCAAATGTGTCTGCTCATTTGATACATTTTCAAGGGCTACAGTGTTGAAATGGAACTGTAAGAAGCTCCTGTGTGATCCACAAACAACTTCACGCTGTATTACATGTGCATCAGATACTGAGACCAAACTCCAAGCTGCAAGCAACCTGTGATGCAGAATGCTTGCTTGGCGATGGCTCAAACAGCTTATTTAAATTGCAAACTTTGCAGTCACTACTCACAGGTGATTTTGAAAGTTAATTCTAGAAACTAAATAGCTTCTTCTCCATACTTTGTTTCTTAAATCACACAGACATCATCTTTGAAAGATGCTATTTAATGTCTTTCTCACACAAGCACATCAACTTTGTTGAGAAATTGCCTGGGAGACTAAAAATGTATTTAAAACAGACATGGAGCTTAAACAAATATTCCAACTGGAGTGCAAATAGTGTGAGAATTCCTGGCTAGAAATTTCCAGGATGGACTTTGCCATGAATAGAGGTCACATGAGAAGTATTTTGAAGTCATAACTTTACAGCATAAGATGATCAAAGCCAAGTATTAATACATTATTTTATCAGCTCACCTTCTAAACAGTATTTCAGTAGATTTCCTTTCACACAGTGATATTTGTAATAAATGTTCTGCCTTTGTTTTAAAGTCAGTCTGGAGAAAGATGACATCAGCTTAGCAAACAATAAAGTGCCTGTAATATTGTCTCCAGAGGGCTGTTACATTTACTTTGTAGCAGTAAAATTCAATTTTCAAAAAACACTACATGAATGATGTTAGGTTATTAACCCTATCGCCACCGTAAAACATCATTATTGTGTGCAGAATGTAGGTCACAATCTAGAAGCCATACATTTCTTTTTTTGTCAAATAATCCAGTTAAGCTTCTTTTCTCTCCTCAGGTCTGGGCTGCATCCCTTCTTTGGGGGAGAGACCACTGCAGCATTCCCAGCAGGCTGCAGGGCCTCACCCTCACTGTCTCCACAGCTCAGCTTTGAACTCATCTTCTTCACTAGCTACTTACTACCAATGCCTATTGTTCTTCAATCAGAAATTAGCATGCCATATCACTTTCTCTCTCTCTCTCTCTCTCTCTCTCTCTCTCTCTCTCTCTCTCTCTCATACACACACACACACACACACACACACACACACACACACACACACGCACACGCACACGCGCGTGCACGCGCTTGCTTCAGTCCTAGGACAAGAAGAAAATAAGGATGTGAGTCCCACTTCAAAGGCGGAACCCATTTAATTTGAAGACCTTGAACACAAACGCTTATTTTTGGAACATCAAATGTTTCAGTGAGACTGCAGTAGTTACCTGATTCCTGGGACAAGACTCCCTCCTGCTTGGAAGGAAGGCCATTCAGGCCCACTCTCGCCAGGAGGCAAAGAGTTAACTAGTTAAACTTCTACATACCTCCCAGGAACTTCCCACAAGCTGATAATAAGTGAAAGAGGTTCTGGTTATCCATTTTTTAAAGGGATGGGATTGGTTTTAGAAGAAAGGAAAAGGGGATCAAACACCTCAGTGCAACAAAAGGTTGTGTCAGAGGGCTCTCAATCACACAGGGCCTTCCACAACACATCCTTCAGCCTTCCAGAGCAAGTCACCCTGGCAGCACAGCTAAACCGCTCCAGACATGAAAAGAACAAAACCGAAGGGACAGAGGTAGTTATTGTCATGCACAGCCCCCCTCCCTCCCTCCCCTGCCTCCCTCCCCCTCTCTCCCCCAATCCCCACATTGGGCTTGTCCTACCCACATGAAACTTTTGCATAAACCAGCAGAAAAAGGAATGGCACAGTTTTCTGCAGAGGAATCCCCTGGATGTAAGCCACTCTCAGGGTGGTAGATAGGCAAGTGGACTTTCTGTAAGAAACACCTGATGAATTGAGAGATCACCTACATGAATACTTAAGAAGGCTCATCTGCCATTAACCGGGATAGTTACAGCCCTGTAAATATGGTCAACCTTGCCCTGTAAACACATGGATTTTTAAATTGATGTTTTCTCCCCAAATTCTGTCTTTGGTGCACAGTGGATGTAAGTTATTTGCATTTTCTGTACTGAGTCTTGAGGTAGCTTAACAGCATGTATGCATTTTCCACTAAAATGTAAATTATTAACAAGTTGGAGTTTTCATTTGTTTTATCTCCTGATGTGAGATCTAAATAAGTATGCACAATACACTTAAAATTCTCTCCATTTCTCTACTTCCTAAGGAATAAATCTCATCTATGCAGAGCAATACATTTTCATACACATAACATACAGCCATGCTATGGGGCAAGTATTAAGCTGAAAAGCTTTGTGGACACATTGTCAAAGCACGTTTGTCCAAAAACTATCTACTGATACTTCTACCACCACGATCATCATCTTTTCCCAAGGCCCTAAGTCTTCGTTATTATCTGCTTGACATCAGGTATTTTCTATCAGCTTTTATCTTAATGTCTAAGACACAAGCTACTATTAGAAACAGATTAAGAAATCCCAGTTGTGCTATCAAGAAAACTTACATTCAAGGGTAAAAGAGGACACACTGCATTGCAATTGAAGGGCTGTGATGGGCAGCTGCTTCTGAGATGTAGTGATGATGACTGTGGACATTTAAATGATGCTTATGGTGTACCGGCAGTGTTTCAAGTAAATTATCTCATTTAGTCTTCAAAATAATCATTGTGCAGATGGGAAACAGAGGTACAGAGATTTTAGTTAACCACCCAATGTCACTGCTAATAAACAGTGAAGCTCAGTGTTCTGAACATGGACTTATTCATAATGGTTATATTCTGGAACATTGGGAAGGAGGAGAGGAAGGGAGGGTCCAAAGGAAGAAGGTTTCAGGAGCTGATCTACCACTTGGAGGTGAGTATCGGGAACATTTGTAGCATGGAAGGGTTTCTGGATCAATATAGAATGCCTGAAAAACAGTAATAGGAAAACCATCTCTAAGTGGCCTGGGGTGACCTGTGAAGATGGTTAACTACTCTCTCCATCCAGTGCATGCTCTTCTGGCAGAGTAATGGTAGACTCAAGAGGTATGTTCAGGCCAAACAGGGTTGGACACAGGGCTGATGGCCTCAAAAGAAGACAGACTTTTTGCTGTACATATTTAAAAATACAGAGTAATGCTGAACTTAAAAATTTAGATGTAGATTCTCTATTCTTTAAACACATCCATGTGACCAAAACACCTAAGATGGGCCGACCAACTTAGAGAGCTCATGGCCAGATTAACCCTTCAAATTGTTTCAAAGCCAGAAGAGGGGATCTCAAAGAAGAAAAAGGTACCCCAGATGAAACCGAAGAAGCAAAAACTTATGACCTGGGAACAAATTCAGCATAAAATAAATGCAGATAAAAGAAAAAAGTAGAAAAAGGAGTAAAAATAATAGAAATAATTAGAAGGTTCCTGTGTGCGAAGATCTGACCTGCAGAACGAACACAGGAACTTACTGAACACAGTGTCATTGAGCCCAGAGATAAAGAATGTTCTAGGCCAGAACACGGACAAGGGACATGCTAAAGCAACATATAGTTCGATACATTCAAAAGGAGAGTGCAGAGAAAGCTCTAAGTTCGCAGGAAGCCAAAACCAAGGCCTAGATAAAGACCACAACACGAAAGAAAAAAGAGGGAAGATTCTGGAAATGCTCACAAAGGAAAAGTGGCAACTACTTGTAACAGAGTGGATGTGGTAAGTGAGGCAAACTATAGGCTTCTCGGCTGGGACATCCTTGAGAGGGTTGTATTCACCACTGCAGTGGGAAAATGAGGCAGACTGGGAAAATAGTTTTATGCTGTGTTATTTAATTTGCTAAAGCTAATGCCAGTATGTTTTAAGATCTTTTGTGGGAAAAATGGTATGAGGTCCTAAAACATGGCTGTTTTTACTGGTGGGTACCTTGACTTAACAGAGGTCCGTGGTCCAGCAGTGGACTGGAGGCTGCCTGGTGTGGAGGAATCTAATAGAGCAGCAAGGAGAACAGGATGTGCACAGAACGCCAACAGATAATGTAGAAATCAAAGTATGAGGCTGTTATTGGTGGTGGTTGCATGTATAGAAAAATGGGATGTTAGTTCTTCAAGCATGAAACAGAATCAAATAAGTAGGAAGAGACTTGGGAATAAGTTATACTCTTTGCCCCACAGTATATCTGAAGCCAATGTCAGGGATAACAATACATTGATACACAATTCAAATTTAAAAAAATAAATAAATATTAGAATGCATAGTCGGGCGTGGCAGCACACACCTTTAATCCCTGCACTTAGGAGGCAGAGGCAAGTATGTGAATTTGAGTCAGCCTGGTCTACATATTGAGTTTCAGATCATCCAGGTCTGTGTAGAGAGACCCCATGTCCAAGAAAAACAATCAGGCTGTAAGGAGTTGAGCTTATAGATAGACTCAAAGCACTTGCATACATGCTTGTGGTCTTTGGTTTGAACTCTATCTCAGGAAAAACATCCTTCTTTCCTTTTTGCTATAAAAAATTCCTGAAATGTTTTACCCACTTTCCCCAAGTACTGTTTCTAAGACCAGCAGAATAAATATTCATGTAAATATAAGATTCTCCCCAATGCTCTACTAGGGTCCACCCATGTTTACAACAATACAGACTTGTAAGCAGCCTTGGCTGGGTAGTGGTAAGCAGGGCCTCTCCTGAAGGCAGAGCACATGGGAAGGAGGGTATTATTTCAGCTGGGAGAGGAGCAGGGCCCTGGGATGAGGCTGATTGATTCAGACCAGATGGGTGGCCACCACATAGGTGTGACAAAAATAGAAACACATTGCAGACATTCCAAGCACTATCCTCCCTGGCCAGGAGGTGGTCACAGTGCTGTTCCCTTATCTACCTCCTAATGTGAGCTCCAATCAAAGAATGTTAATGCTGCCTACTCTTCTCCTGTTAGCAGCCTGGCTACTGGCATCAGTCTTGAGGTTCTACTTAAAAAGCAAAGTGGCCATTGTTCAGGGTGCCCTGTAAGAAAAACCGAAGCAAAGCACTTCAATTACTTCCCAAATGTGTTATTATTTTAATTCCCTCTTCTACATGGAGACATGGATGTCAGAATGGGTCTCTGTAACTGCCTCTTAGGAGACAAGACAGATTTTTAAGTGGTGGCAGGACTGTAACCATGGCTTAGAAATTAATTCATAGAGCTAAAAAGTCATATAGTAACTGAGAGCTCTAATAAAGTCACAAGTAGGCACTTTAGCCATAGTTTCAAGATCCTCAAGAATTCTGCTAGACAGTAAGGCCCCAAATTAGAGGTCATGATCATTTGGCAATCTGCTTCATTGTTCTTTGATGTTTAAGATTTCTCTTGAATTATTTTTATTTTTAAGATGTGGTAAAATTTAAATTTATAACCTAAGGCGATTATTATTATAACAGAGAAAAAGAAATGCCATAATTTTTGTTTATTCTAAGACACACCTTTTTACTTAAAGGGAAATCCAACAAGCATGGGAAATTTTCTATCATTCAAAACTAAAGTATAGAAATTATGCACAAATTTGAATGTTGATCAGAATTAGAGGAAATCCCAAAGGCCTTTTGAAAAATAATGCAAAATCTAGAGACATGACAAATCTTTATTAACAGCTGAACATCTCTCAGAAGCACAGGAGAGGTCTTGTCATAGCAAGAATGAGGTCTCTCTCACTTGGTACCTCAGGTCTGTTTTGTCCCAGCATGAAGGTTTAGTTTATTCATCCTCACAAAGGCCTGAAACTATTAACCACTTGTTATAAAGCTTCTCAGGTTTCACTGCTGTGGGTTAACCTGTAGTTCTGATTGACATCTCTGGTTCTCCCCCACATCCCTATGAAACTCACAAGTAAGCACCTGAAGGGCAAGGTAGCAATTGCTTGTACTTTGGTCTATTTATAACTAAAAGGTCAAACCTCCGAGATATTTGAACCAATTACATATTGAGGGAATTATTAATCATAGAGTCATCTCTATGTTATTTCTTTTTCTACAAGACTGTTGGTCCATCTGGAATTAAGACTCCACAATGAAGGAATGAGGATTCAGGACAGGGCTCAAGCGCCCTGGGTTCAGTTCTCAGTACTTAAAAAACGTAAAAGAGAACTAAAGAAAAGATTGCACAGTACATTTCTCCTATCCAAGTATTTATTTAGTACTTGTGCCATAATTCCTAGTAGTAATGAACTACTGGTAGCTCCTGTGTTTGTCCAGCCAGCAGGCTGGCTCAAGAAAAAATTGCTCCTGTGCAGGTGGAGATTAGCATATGAAAAATGCTTTTAATTTGTCCACAGTTAGACTTACCTATCTGTCAAACCCATACATGTGACAACAGTTGGGTTTAACTTATCTCTACCACCTCAATGGCAGGTTTAAACAGTCTGTGGGCTGTTAGTTATTGGAGTTATTGGTAAGCTGAATACATCTAACTCCCCTTGGTCAAACTAAAACTCAACAAAGTACAAAGACACAAAACTGTTGGCTCTGTTTCTAAATATAAGAAATGAAATGATCATGTTCAAGAAGCTGTGAAAATCGTTTCCTTTGACACAAAATAAAACATGAGCAAAGCATTTCCTGGCATCTACTTTGTGAGAGCCTGTGCCTCTCAATGTACGGCCTTGGTTTACAAGTATTCTCTGTAGTACTAATCCATGCTTTTATTTCTGTTACTTACCTTTTTCTGTTGAATGCTAACTTGCCTTAATTTTGCAGTTTTCATATATGTGTTCATGCAAACCACAGCTCCACAGGCTTCATAGAATAAGGAGAAATGAGACGTCTCAATGCTGGCATGACTGTGGATCTTCCCAGGTCACTACATGACAGGCTTCCCATGTGGTAGTACCTATCATGAAGTGGGCTGCAAGGGGCTAATGTGGCTGATTTCAAAATAGACTTAGTGCTCAGCTTACTTGTAATGAATGAGCAGTGACCATGCCCATACAAGTTCTGTTGCAGCTAAAGGACACAGGAATATGGAAAGTGAAAGAATCCTCCTCACCTTTCAAACTTGAAGACTAAGAACACTGGGCACTTCTCTGTCTAGAGAGGGAAAAGCTGAGGGCAGTGCCTAGAAAGATGTCCCTGTGGCTGGAATAGCAAGTAAGTTCTCATATAAAAATAAACTAGCAAGGTCTTCACCCAACTAGCTTAACTCTCCACATTTTACTCATTTCCTAATTCAAATGCTGCTCTCAAAACTCAGGAATTTCGGGCACTGAAAATATAAATTCTTTACTAAGTTCACTAAATACCCCAAAGGATATGTAGACCTCAAGGATTCAGTATTTGATGCATTGCTTATAGATTTTACACTACCTTTACAGAGTCCAAATTTTCCTGTTTTGAACACTAAGACTTAAGTAGACAATAGTTAAATGTAATATTCAAACTTGATCAACTCAGATGATTCAAGCATTCGAAGGGGCCAGGAAGTAAAATTTATATATTATCTACTAACTTGGGTAAACACTGGTCTTGATAATAAGCTGTCTGGTAGATATATGGTATCTGTTCATCTCCTATTGATGTTTTACTGGCCATAAGAGCTAAGAAAAGTACTTTAAATTTAACTCTATAAAAATGGGCAGTACTGAAGAAAATGCTAGCACAATTCTCGATAAAATATACTGTTGTGAGGCTGAAAAGTGCATGCAAAGCAAGCTGCATTATTAGAATGTTTAAATATTAATTATACCGCTGTGTAGTAAAGATGATCAAGTATGAGTGTCAACTAATTTCCTAAAAGCTGCAACGTTTACTTTCATCTAAACTTCCTTTGTTAAGCTAAAGTACAAGCCCAGCAAGTTTAGTCTACTTGAGTGTGTTTATTTTTATTGGTTTCTGCATAATTTTTTCTACCATAAACCAACTTTAACCCCTTTTCTGTAATCTCTGCCAGTATAACTCCAATAGCACATCATAAAATTCCTATAATTCTTCAAAGCCACGAAGTTGGAAAGGAAAAGCTTGGGCACTTTGTAACAAGCGCCAGCTACAAGCTCCAGCCAATTACATTTAACTCTTGCAAACCCTTTTTATTTGTGAGTGAGCAGATAAACTTACAGGTTCATGTTTTGTGGTCACTCTGCTTCCCATTGTGAGCATTTGAGCTGCTTTTGAGTCTGAAGCCAGTTGCATTTCAGAAGGAGCACTGAATTGAAGGCAATACCTATCTATGCTAGCTCAGGGACTTAGACTGACAGATGGGGAGGCAGATGTCCAGATCCATAGGAAATCAAAGACTTCATACCTTCGAATCTTTGCTGATGGAGATGAGGACAGTGGACACTGCTCACAAAGTCTGCGGATGGAAGAGTTCAGCAGACTGCTACTTCCCTCCTCCCTTTTCCCTCGCATCTATTGCTCTCTTCCATCTGAAAACAGCTACTAGAATCAAGGGGGAGATTCTTAAAAGACAAAGGAAGAACATGTGTGGAGGGAGACACTCAGGTTTCATCCCGTCACCCATGGATGCCCAGCCAGGGTTTCCCACCTGAGACAGATTGCAACTCATGTTCAGCTCACT
Source organism: Phyllotis vaccarum (assembly GCA_033318265.1). Lineage (NCBI taxonomy): Eukaryota > Metazoa > Chordata > Mammalia > Rodentia > Cricetidae > Phyllotis > Phyllotis vaccarum. The sequence continues at coordinate 40,278,458 of JARWLC010000002.1, read as the reverse complement.
CATGCACAGGAAGCAATATACAAGCTCAGTGTAAGCCACTTTACGAGCTCATCGGGTGCATACTTTACTTGTACAAAATACCTTATTCATGACGGAGCAGTGAGGGCCTAGGTAATTACTGGAATCAAGGTGGCCTCAGAAGTGTTTAAATCTGCAAGGACACTTAGAGCATGAATAATGCAAAATAATTTGCATCTAAATTTTTTAAGTGTTCTTTATTCAAAACTAAAATGCAGTTCCGATTAAAGTTTGATGAGTGGAAGGCTGAGCACTTCTCCCCACTGTGAGCCTCTCCTATATGTGGAAATTACTCTAGACAGTAGAGTGAGGGAAGAAAGGAGTTTGGGTTTCCGCTGTTTTAAGTTGTGATTAAGTTGCACTTCTCGGCTGAACGTCCTTTACATGTTTTGGTGGCTACCAAGCTGTCTGTGAGCTTGCTTGCAAGGTACAAGTCCATACTTCAGTCTAGCCCTTTAGGAATCAAAACCAAGCCCCTTTTCTTTCTTAGACCCAGGAATTTGCCCAAGAAGATACTATTTGGATCCAAAGCTGATGCATTGCTTTCTTTTCCGTTCCTCTAAGTATTCTAACTGACCTTCTTTTTCTACCATTAGACACAAAATGTTAGTTTTCTTTTCTTAAAAGGGCTTAGAGTATTCCATTTTCTTATGATAGCATTTATGCCTCTGCCTCTGTGAGTGTACACTATTTAATACGTCACTGTCAAAACTTTATGAAAAACTAAACACCGTTAATGTGTTAACCTACACTTGAAGACAATTTTAAAAGAGCTATCGTCAGATCAAGTTACACTTCCAACTTAGAAGTTTTCTTGATAGCAGTTAAAAGAAGGGATGTGAACTAGAATTCTTGACTTTTTTAGTTGGTTAAATTTCTACAGTCTATTATTGTTTGTGCTGCATGGGCCAGCCGTTCCCAGAACCACAATGCTTACATTTCATTTGGGTTTTGCCAGCATCTGTACAGAGTACAATTCAAAAAACTGTCATTGTCCCTTAAATTGTTTCTCTGTGAGACAAGGAACTTCTGTGGCCTGTCTTCTCTATCTGAAACAAAAATAAAACTCACTGAGAAGGCATCCCTTGCTCACCTAGGTCACAGTGCCCTTTGCCTGGAGTTGGGCAGATAGAAGTCCTCTCTGGCTGGCAGCAGGCATAACCTTCCAGGTAAAATTTCCAAGGTAGGCCACTCTGCAATGCACAGCACCTAAAGTTTAAAGTTTAAAGACTCTTGAAGGGCGAAGTGATTTTCCTGCTGCAAACCCTTATGAAGTGTAAAAACTCCCAATTCATTGTATGCTCCAAAGCAGGCTTCCACTTTATTGGGATTTTAGATAAGTGTTTGCCACTCTCCGTGTGCATGTTACTTTTTTCTTTTCCTTTCTTTTTCCTTTTTAGGTTTTGAACAATGAAAACATTTTTAAACTCATTGAACAAAGATTTTCCCAGCAACAGACCCCCTGCCCAGCGGGTCACCTATCTTTGCGACAGTTTTTCTTTTCCCACGCTAACCCCAGGGCTCATTTGCATAAGGTCTCTGTTGTGACAATTAGTTTCAGGTGAGCTGATTTCTATGCAGCTTGCCCAAGACGATGCACAGGCCCCGGGCCTCCCTGATCCTTAGTCCTAATTGCGACTGACTGGCACCAGACACAATCATCCCTCTTGATTCAGCAAATTGTCCTGCTAGGGGCTTGTTGAGACCTTGCAAAGCACAAATCATATCATGTCAGCCCAGCCTATAAACAACAAATAAAATATACTCTGGATGAGCACAATAATGCATTTTCCATATTTTAGGTCTAGTTGACCTAGTACAAATAAAAGCAGCAGAATGTTAACTTTTTTTTTAGTTGGATGGCACTGTGTGTAACTCCCCATGAAAACATAGAAATTGCCCCTGTATTTAAATTCCATGGTTCTATACTCCCATCACCTGGGACAAAGTCCCCCAGGTAAAATAACTGGTTGCTTTCAGAACTTCTGTTAGCTTTGTTGTTGTGGAAATAAGTCATATGCTCTTTCATCATTTACAGGGTACATAAATATGCACATTAGCTGCATTCCCAACAGTCCTCACTTGACAGTAAGGATTGCAGAGCCAGTGGAATTTCATATCTTTGTGTAACACCCTAAGTTAGAAAAAGACCTTTTCTTAATTCTAGGAACTCTGGGCCAAGGGATGAGTGACTTAGCATTAGGCATGAGCAGAATGTTTAAGGACAATAGTTGTTCTTGAAATATTATCTGCCCCCCCTGCTGTCTGCCACTCTGAACTTAGCTGTATTATATTACATGTGGCAGCTCCCTTTAAATTTTTCTCTGCCCTAATAGTCTGGAATTCTGTCTGCCATCCCATTGTCTCACTCAGTTACCTTCCTGTCATCTGCTTATTCTATATCCTAAAGGTTAATTAAAAGAAAAAGGAAGGAAGGAAATAAGAAAGTAAGGAAGGAAGAGAAGAAAGAAAAGAAGGAAGGAAGGAAGGAAGGAAGGAAGGAAGGATTGAAAGAATCAAGTCCAGTAAATGTTCCTAGAAACCATTTGCTTTTTTCCTGCCTACTCACATAAAGTGCTGTCATTTTATGGTATTTATTTCAGGTGGTTATATATGAGCATGTGTTTTCACAACGTGACAGATTCATATGCTCTGTGTAACCAGAAAAGTTTTCACATGGGTTCTTCTTCTGAGAATTTTGTATTTTACTTCAAACTGATTTTTTTTCCCTTAATGATAACATTACTTTTTAGCATTCCAGCTCATTGATGTGGATGAGCTTTCCTAGGAACTTTCCCAGGAACTATGATTTTGAGGTGAGTATCTCAGAAAAATATCAGAGATTATAAAGGAAAAGAAGAAAAACAGAAAAGAGGAAGGAAAAGTATTAAAATGAATTGTTTTGGGTTCTTAGGAAAAAAGGATTTACCATTTAAAGCTGAGAAGTGGTCCACCACCTTCAGGCGAACCAGTGCGCGGCATGGTCCTTACTGCCTGTTACACAGCCCCCACCACACAGCTCAGAGGGTCATGCAACCTATGGCCCAGACACATGGCCCTGGGTGTGGCTAAAAGTATATAACACTAATCTCTCACTTCTTGGGTCTTGAGGACTTTGAGTAGATTTTCACAGGGACATGGAATCTGTGTTGTCAAAGGCTTCACATACTAATTCAGTTGAAGAGAAACCCAGAAATAGTTGGAGAGGGAAAAGTTCTTCTAGAATTCCAACAGGCAAGCTCTTAGAACAGTTGGATGCAGAAAGTGTCCAGCCCCACTGAGTACATGTGCTGTCAAGGCAGGAATCATTGCAGGGCTGCATAAAAAAGACCTCTGCAATGAAAAACCTGTAAATCAAACTCTTGGAAACTTGGAGACCTTCAGCATGTGAACTCAGAGATGTGAATTAACATCAAGTATGTTTTGACATAAATGTTTGAACATAACTCCCATTCATATGAATCATAGATTTGTTGAAGGAGCAGCTGGAAAAATGATGATTACCTCTAACCCCATTTTCCCATGTCTTTGAAGCACTGCACTCTCCAAGGAACCAAATTTAACTTTGTCTTTTGAGAAAGTAAAAAGACACTGTCCACTCTCGTGCCTCTTCTCCACGTGAGTGTGTCACTGTAGTGTGATGTTGTTAGGGATTCAAGAGGTATGGTATAGGACATGACTCAGAGAGCAGAAGCTAGGGTCCAACTGGAGAATTCTAAGACAATACCTCCTCCCTCCTCCAGTGCTCACTTCCGATGATCTTGGTTTGCCTTGACGCCTCTTGTCTTTCGCTCCATGCCCTCTCCCTTCCACGGTTTCCACACTCTGTGCTCAGCCTGGCTCTTAGTTGAGATCCTGGTCTACACAACCATGGTGACTTCCTCACTCATGTTTCCCTTCACCTCCCATGAGTTCTCAGGTCTGCTGCCTTCCACTCCTGCCTTTCCGTGCAGTGCCCATGGCAGCCAAAGCTTCTCTTGTTCACTTCCTCATTTTCCTCTCACCACATTAATTTATTTCTTCCAAAGCTGTGTTGACCCCACCTGTACAGTCTTGTGGTGAAAACGCCTTTTCTTTCCCATCTCTGAATCCTCAAGCACACGTCCCCCTATGTTGCCCTGCTCCCTAAGTTTTGGTTAGGTTCTCATCTTGGAGATTCTAGCTCTATATTTCCTGTGCCAGGTTTCCTTGCTAGGATTTCCATTCCTTCCCTGCCTCTGTCCTAAAGAGCTCACATCACTTCTTAAGTTACTGCCCAGGCTCCTTACCTTTTGCGTCTCCTAATATGTCTTGTAAATAGTACCTTTTCTTTCTGAGAGGAGGTCTCAGTATGTAGTTCTGACTGTTGTGGAACTTACTGTGTAGGCTGGTTTTGAACTCACATAGATCTGCCTACCTCTGACTTCCAAGTGCAGAATTAAAGACGTGTGCCTCTACACTTTGCTTCATAGCACTTGTTCTCACCCTTGGGGTAGAATGACTTTTTCACAGAGATCATACATATATCATATATTCTGAATATCAAATATTTACTTTGTGATTCATAACCATAGCAAAATTATAGTTATTAAGTACCAATGAAAATAATTCTATAGTTGAGGACACTACAACATGAGGAACTGCATTAAAAGGTCACAGCATTAGGAAGGTGGAGAACCATTTCTTTATAGTATCTTTCTTTTAGTCTCCTACTTCTTGTTTTACAGACATGTTCTACCATACTCTACAATGTATATCTCATATATCATATATGCATATATGTAAAGACCTCAGAAATTTAAAGGTAGCATGGAAAGCACTGACTATAAAGCTAGAAGCAATACATTTGACTCCCCTGACTTTCTCATTTTGAAAAAATAATAGTAGACCAATTTTCTAATAGTCTTTCAGTTGCTTTGTATTAGGTGTTTCTCAGTGTACTACCTAGAGCTGCTATCAGTCCCCGCCACAATGTTTGGGCCAATGCTCTTGGTACATTAAACATCTATTACCAGTAGTTAAAAAAAAAAAAAATTACCCCTTTGTGCTCCAAGTGACTCTCTGGGAACATAGTTTATGAAAGTATAATTTTCTGAATTAAATCAATTTTCAGATTTTTAAAAATGACCCAATAATTTCTGAGTCAACACAACTTGTTTCCAATTTTATAAACAGAATACTTCGGTTGACCTAATATTCAAACAGAAGATTGCTCATATTAGTTGAGAGAAAGAAATAAAACAGAAATGTTAAATGATAAAGTCTATATCATTGTTTAGACTTTAAGTAATTAATTTGGGGGTAATTTATGAAATTCTTTTATATAGGGTTTTAGATATATACTAGCTAGTAGCCAAACTATCTTTCCTTAGGGTCATCTTTCTTGTACCATCCTGGGTCCCATCATCAGATGTCTAGAAGGACTAATCAGGTGACAGATGAAATGAATCCTTCTTGCAGTAAGCCAGTACATATCCTCCATGCAGCTACATGGGCCAGAGCCAGTCCAGAGGAACTGGACAACTGTACTTTTGTAAAACTGTTCAAATTTTAAAAACTAAAGGCTGGGCAGTGGTGGTGCACACCTCTACTTCCAGCACACCAGAGACAGAGGCAGATGGATCCCTGTGAGTTGGAGGCCAGCCTGATCTACAAAGAGTTTCAGCACAGCCAGGGATGTTACATGAAGAAACCCAGTCTCAAAGAAACGAAACAAACAGAAAATTGGCAACCATTGTCAGACTCTGTTCTGTCCTTTCATTTTACCAGATGCTTTCAGATCTGCCTGCTCAGAGTAATAGAAATTCGTAGAAGATACATGGCTGAATCAGTGATGACTGCTGTATTTTTTTAGTTCAAATTTCTACTTAATAACCTAAGACTGCCATTACTTTTGATGATGACAGTAGTTGGAAGTAGTCACAGGCAGTCAAGCCAGGAGCATATACACCTTTTCCTTCAGATCTGCAAACACTCCCATTTCTGCTACACTGACTCTTCTTTCTTAGCTCTTTCCTTCCAGGCTAAGACAGCCTAAACATCACAAAGAGTGAAATGGGAAGCATTAGCCGGGAGGTAACACAAGGTGAAGTATTTCTGAACTCACTTAAACCAAAAGAACACCTATAAAGGAACCTTTCTAATGTCCTTAAAGATGAGAAGAATAAAAACTGAAAGTAGTGAATTCAGAACCCGTGGCCACATGGTCCAAGAACTCACTGCTTCAGTGTGAAAATGAGATGGGTTTGTACCCCAAGGATTCTCATGTTGAAATCTTTGTCTTTATGGAGATGGTGAGAAACAGGAGGTCTTTAAGGCAGCCTAAGGCAAGCTAACTGGCCTGGATGGGAGCATCACTCTCAGTGTGGAGTAGGCTATTCTCTATGCTCCCCAATGGTTTCTGGGAGGAAGAGAGGAAGGCAGGACTGCTGCCTGTCTTCTGGCTTCCACCCTGGCCATCCTCTGCCTTGACCAAGATGCAGTTAGTTGGGGGGGGGGGGGCTCACCAAAGCTGAACTGAGTTCAGTGCCCTGCTCAGGAACCTTTAGGATTATGTGCTAAGTAAATCCATTTTTAAAATTAATTTTACAAAGTTCTCAGCCTCAAGCATCTTGTTATAGCAACAGAATATATACAAACCCAGGCACACTGAATTTCCTGATTCAAGCCTCGGTATGTACTCTTAGCATAAACACAAATTAAGAATCTTACACTTCAGGATAGAGAACAAGGTATCTGCTCTGGGACATGATTTCAATACCAATATAAAAGAACGGAGATGAAAACAGCATCCTATTTTTGACTTGGAATTAGAAGGCTGTGTTTCAAATTCAGGCCTGACCAGCTCTGCTCATTGGGAGAAGCCTAGAGACACGGGACTCACTGGCACTTTTCCAGTCCTAAGATTATATGGAAACACTAGAGGAACACATTTTGGAAATTAAATGTAAACATGAGATCACACATGATTTTTAAAACAGGAAAGGATGGGCTGGGGGCATAGCACAGTTGTACATTTGCCCAACATGTACAAGGTTCTGTGTTCAATCCCCAGGACTTCAACAAAGTAAAAGATAGAAGTACATACTAATGCTAATTAGTATGAGCATTTAATACCAATTTAAATTTGAGTTGAAGGTTTTTTTTTTTTTTTTTTTTTTAATCAAAAGATCTTTGAGTGTCCTTTTAACATTTTAGTTAATTAATTCATTGTGAGCATCTGGGTCTGAGTGCTGTAGTACATACATGGAGGTCTGAGGACAATTTGAAGATAGGGTCAATTCTCTTCTTCCACCATGTGGGTCCTGGAGATCAAACTCAGATCACCAAGTTTGATGGCAGTCACCTTTACCATTAAGCCATCTTGCTTGCCCAAGTATCCCTTTTGAAATAAATGTATTTCTGTTGTATAATGTGTCTTTACATACTTATGCTAAGGTTTGCTGGGCAGAAAAAACCCTGAAATATTTTTATAATTATAAAATGTTTTATTTCTATACACAATAAACTGTTTCAACAAGCTATATATGAGCTGGAGAACTGGCTCAATGGTTAAAGAGAAATTGCTGCTCTTAGAGCACATGCAGGTTTGATCTCCAGCCCTTGCATGGTGGCTCACAACTATCTGTCACTCCGTTCCAGGCATGCAAGTATTGCATAGACATGCATGCAGGCAGAACACTCATGAACATGCAATAAAAATAAATTAACATTTTTAAAAAGAAGCAATTTTTTTCCTTAGTTTAAAAGCCAGGCACAGTGGCTACATGTGCCTAATCCTAATGCTTAGAATACTGAGATGAGGAATCACTAGTTGGTAGCAGCCTAGATTATATAGTGAAGTTTTGTTAAGAAGAAAGAAAGGAAGAAAGGAAAAAAGGAAGAGAGAAAGAAAAGAAAGGAAGGATGGAAGGAAGGAAGGAAGGAAGGATGGAAGGAAGGAAGGAAGGAAGGAAGGAAGGAAGGAAGGAAGGAAGGAAGAATGGAAGGAAGAAAAGAAGCCAACAATTTAAACCCTCCCCTCCAAACAGGTAGAAAAAGTACATTTTGGCAAACATGTCTTCATTCTCTCCATGCTCTCCCACTCTCCCTTTTTCTTATTTTTTTTTCTTCCTGAAACAGAGTCTTGATATGTAGCCCAGGCTGCCTTTGAACTTGGATTCTCTTGCCTCAGCACCATACCCGATATTACAGGTCTGTGCCACCAGTCCAGGCTTCAATTTGTTTTATACCAACAGTAAGATATAATTTTACCTTGGAATGTGACATTCTCAGTGAACCCAGAATGCTGATCACAAAATTTGAGGTATTGTATACAAGTTTACAAAACTTTATATTTGACTGAAAAGGACTCTTGAAAAAATTAATATTGAGAATAATCTTTTGTTATATTTGAACCTCTCATTGAACAAACCTTTCACAATGCACAAAATGCATCTTTAATCCATTTTTTTCTCTACATGAAAAAATATGTAATCAATAAGCCTGGAGAAAGAAAATATCAATATACTAAAAGGTTTTGGGTTTTTTTTTAAATAGGAAGAATATGACACATTTTCTCAACTGTATTTTATAAAATACAAGAAAAGCTACTCCAGTGGATCTCAGCAATTAATTTATTTGCTCCTTATTTCCATATGTGTTCTTCTTAAAACTAAAACTACCTTGATCATGGTTTTGATTGCGAATCCCCAAAACAATTATGGAAATGATCTGTAATATAATAATATATTTTACTGACTGCCTCAGCTTTTTCATTCCAACAACTGCAACAGAGACAATTCTTTGCATGTTGAAATGTGTAATTATCGTGTATCCAAAAGGGAGGGTGTAATTTTCACATCTGATTACAAGGGAAGGGTGAGCTGCCGGGTAAACTTACACTTGTTTACAAAGAGCAGTACCTCTGATATTAAAAAAACTCAAAACATGTAAAACAGAGAAATCCAGAGTAGCATGCACAAAACTGAGTAAGAACCTGAGCATTTTTCTGGGCCCTACTACAAAAACGGTTATCTCTTCTGAATGTGCATTGACTTCTGATGAATTTAAGACTAAAGAATTATTTTATTTTAAAGCTTCAGTGGTGATTATACTACGACATATTAGGAAGTGCCAACATCATTTAATTTAAAAGGCAAGTTCAAATTCGTTTTATGCTTATAAACTTACATGATCAGTTTGAACGACAGACTGATTTTCATCTCAACGAAACACACTTTTTCCTAAATGCAATATCATTGCTTACAAGATGTACATTTTTTTAATCTCTTTGCTTTTTTTTTAAACTCCTGATTTACCTTTGATAAGATCAGCTTCTGCTCATGTGAACTCACATTTTAGACATGTGGAAGAGATGGTATCGAGGAAAGCCAGTGCTGTGATGGTGGCTGTCAGTCAGAGATTAGAAACACCAGAGCATATGACAGCAGAAGGAGGACTGCAGAACAGGTAGGGCCCTCAGGAGCACTTTTGCATGCTACATAATAGCAACTGCTGTGTCGCTGTAACAGGTTTTTCAAAGCGTAAAAAGATTGACAATGAGACCTAAGTGTGCCCATCCTTCTATACCCCACAAAATGAGCAACAAAGGAAAATAATGAGAAAGAGGCAAGGAAAGGTTAAAATCAATTTAGGAATAAAAGGCAATCGTATTTGTGCTGAAAGAAATCCACTAAAATATATTTAGTTATCAATTTAGCTTCACAATTATATAGAAGGTAATGAATATGTTAGGAAGCTATTAAGTTCTATACGTTTTCAAATGCACTACTAACAGCTAGGCTGATTTTGCTATACTTCAGAAATTAGGCTGATTGTTTTTTAACTTGCAAAATCAAACTTTATAAATAAAGACTTCAATAAAGAACACAAGCTAGCCAAATAATTAAGACAGAAGAATAATTACAATTAAATAAAAAAAGTTATTCCATGGAGAACAGCTGGAGTCTGCATTCCTTTCTTGCCTAGAGCATTTCAGCTACAGTTGAAACTGGACTTTTACAAGAGCCAAAGCTGGTTCCTTTTTCTTTATAAAGGTTTTCACTGGGAGCCTTATAGTCTACTTTCCATTAAATCAAAAAGGAACACACCTGGCATGAATGCCCTTCCTTCTCATCAGTGGGCACGCCTGTGCTTGGGCCCCCATGCAGAAGAGATGCCATGGGTGTGTTTGAAACCAGCAAAAAGTTCAGGGGACTCTGGCAACGTCCAGGTACTTGAGAAGCTCCCCAGCAGCACATGGCTCACCCTCAGTGCACAATCAATGCCCAGTGCATAGCACATTTTTCACTGTGTCGTTAGAGTACATTTGCTTATATTTTGCACAATTTTAATTTAACCGTATTGATCAAGCTGAACACTCAATAAGACCCTAGGCACCTTAGGCTTATTTAAATTAGTCAACATGAAGCAAGTGAGCTAAGGAAGTAAGTGGAAACTGTTAGGAGATTTAAATACAGTGAAGCTCACTTAAATAAATACCTGTTAATGAAATAAATCTATTAAATGAATCTATTTTCTCAGAATCAAATCAAAAGTCTGAGAGTAACACTCGAGGGGATCTCTAAATGGATACCCCATAAGTGGATGAACATCTTAAATGGATAGTTGCTCTAGAAAGGTAGACAGTATTTTCTTATTCTTTAAGGTCGCTTAAGACCAGAAAAGGTGTTGACTTTGTTTGGGATACATTATCATTCTTTGAGGTCAAGCAACTAAAACTGTCTAAACAACACCGTTTAAAATCTAGCTCTGGCTACACAGGGACAAACCGCCCACACAACCAAGTTTAGCCATTTGTCAGGCAAGTTATCCATGTCTAGTTAAAACAGAAAGATGTCTTAAAGGTGCAGTTACCTACACAGGTAGAAATAGATTGGTTTCTTTTACCACATCATTTAGTCGCATCTTCAGAATGCTGTTACTCCTCCAGCATGCTTTTAAAGTAGAATTAAAAGCACAGATTCCCTTACTCTCGCTGGCACCTTCATGGGACTCAAAATGATGTTTTGAGAGACCGAGTGCCTTTCACAACACATTTGGAGGTTCCAGGCAATGCTACACACTCCATGTGCACTGCTGTGCAGCAGCCCTCTGAACTGCCATGGATTTTTTTCCTGTGAGTTCTTGTGGGACCACATCTTTAACTGATCAGGTCCCTCTCATCAGCGGGCTGACCTATGTAGTATGCTATTAGAATGATGGGACAAGGGGAGCACACGTTGAAGTCTTAAAGAAATGATGCCTTTTCCAAATTCACTGGGCTTACAGTCCACAGAGCTGCCTTTTTTTCAGACCCTCTTTATGTAGTGTTGCCTTTAGAAGACCTTGTTTATTTATTTTTGACCCTGGCCTAATAAAAGATATTAGGTCTTTTCTCAAAGCAAGAAACAGCCCTATCATGAATCAGGCAACTAGTGGGAAACTGCTGGCCAGGTTTCACCCCACTAAAATTCTAATCTATACTTTGTCTTTGAGAATTAAGGAGAAAATGCATATCAGCAGAATCTCGTCTCTATTTCATTTATAAATTACGAGAATGATGCTATTATATATTATTAATTTCTGCTGTTCTCCAACCCTGCTGCAGCAGTGAGCTGCGGATGTTGGAACGGTGTAATTATGTTCTAGTAGGGTAGCCATCCGTTTCCTTTCAAAAATTTACAGGATTCTTAATCACGCTGCTCATTTGGGTGCGCAGCGGCGAGGATGGCGAAACATAAACAGGGCACGTTCGTTTACATAGGAACACCTGCTTAGCATGACAGCAGATGTCAGTCAGTAAGCAGAACACAAAAGGAAAAAAAAAATATCAACAACAGCAAACTCACACCATTTTGATTTGATGCAAGAAATCTTAGCAGAAGTGATGGCAGTGCCAGAGAGCCCTCCTAAAGCACAAACGGGCTTTGAAATCTCAAGTCTGGTCCACGGTTCCTGCGCCATCAGAGAGAAGGGGCGTTCCACCTTCTCTTGCATCCTGAAATGAACTCTCTAATTCATTCTTTATTCTTTGGTGAAATTACTAAAACTATGCTATGTCCTTTTTCTGACCAGTAAATAGGCAGCAGGGCAGATATTCTAATGAAAATCGCCTTCCCCTGTGGGCAGACAACGGAATGATCACACCATGACTTTCAGCCAACTTAGCTCAAATCCCAACTCAGTCACTTAATGGTCATACAACATCAACCTTACTCAGCCACAATTTTTCTGACTTATAATATCTGCTTATAAAACTAAAAGAGGTAATATGCAAGGACCTGTCATGTATAAGACACATTGCTGGTGATTGCAATATAGTAGTATTATGATCAGTATGGTCATGAGCATCATTTTGATACTCACTGATCTTTGGTTTCTATTCGACATATTGTTTATTAAAAGTCTGAAGATGGTGACACAGGAAGTGTCTCAAAGATGTCATCATAATATACTGTAGTATTTTGATGTGCATGGTTCTGAAACATTGTCACAGTGCTCACTAACCACTGTTTCTTTACCATGACAGAGAGGCTCATCATCTTTTGGGATCCATAACTAAGCCACAAAGTTTTCTGGGCTGCATTCTTCTTGAAGAAGACGCCCAGTGAAAGTGGTGTGCTTTCTACAGCTCAACACATGAAATGAAGCTATGGAAGAGAAGCTGTGGGCTCATACCTCATCTTCCTTCCTATGCCCACTCCACTCTTATAACCTGCACACCAATTTTCAAAGGACATTTTGGCCTACTGTGGTATTTTCTTTTCTTTCCTCTGGCCCAAAATGGTTAAAATTCATAGTGGAAAACAGTTATCACACATGGGCGATGACTAATTTTCCTACGGAATTTTAGTATTCGGAATGTGTCTCCTTGACTGTGCGATAAAGGCTCCCCGAGTATGCATTGACTTGATACCCAATAATGGCTGCTAAGGAGCCGTTATGTAGTGCTGTGTCAATGATCCGTGCATTGAGGACTCCCTGAGTACGCATTGACACGATAGACCGGAACGGCTGAGGAGAAGCTGTTATGGTCTATCGTGCCAATGATGTGCAGATATTGGCAGGGCCTCTGGCCCTTCCATGGAAATGATGGAGTCTCTGAAGGAACTGTGGTGGGTACCATGTGGGTGCCATCAGCCAGCTGACAGGGGCTTCACTTTTCCCTTCTCCTTAGGTTAACTTCAGAAGTTCAGAGTGGGTGTCCACAGACTTCCATTGTCCTACCTAATATCAGCAAAGTATAAGCAGGAGGTAAAGTGTTTTGCCTTAATGTCATAAAAAGAAGAAGAAGAAGAAGAAGAAGAAGAAGAAGAAGAAGAAGAAGAAGAAGAAGAAGAAGAAGAAGAAGAAGAAGAAGAAGAAGAAGCTTATATAGTTAGTTTGAGAAAGGGAGAGCAGAAGTTCAGGGAACATTTTTGTCAAGTTTTAAAAGTTTCCTCTTTTCTGCCTTATGAACTCCACAAGGTACATATACTTGACACTAGGCAGGCTTTTTTGTTATTGTGATAGAACGCGTGTGCTTCTGATATTACAACATTTAAGACATGTGGAGAAAAACATCTTTTCTCTTAATGATTTTAAAAGTTGAATAGGTGTTCAAAACTCAACATGTAGAAAATGGTTCAAAAATCTTGGGAAGCAAGAATAAAGTTTGGACTCACGCTTTACCAACTTCAGGCGGTAATTAATTCACTTATGGCATTTACATGGCCCTCTTCAGATACTTACAAGGAACAGGGAAGTTTTAAATTCACTATTCAGTGTAAGATTTAAAATGCTCTTCATTAGAATTTGAAGCTATAGTCTAAATTGCTTTCCATACTACCAACAGGGAGCCTCATTATGTAGTACTATATTTGACCACCTTCTTTACATTTTGGAGCTGTGGATTTTGAATATTTCTGGTATGTTTAAGCAAAATCAAACAGAATGTTTTAATCAGTCCTATTAACTAGCCAATCTACAGAGTTGCATGGCCAACACATAGGCAAGAGATTCTCTTGCATTTTATTTTCTGCTAATTCCCATGGGCCATGGGGAGAGAGAAATCTGAGATGCCTAAGTCCAGAATGGTGGCAAAGGTTTGCAAAAACACCAAAGTGCCTTCCTCAACAGGATGATGAGGACAAAGAAACAGTTAGATTAGGCAGAAAATAGCAAGGATGATTCTGCATGCTCATTTCCTCGAGAAGAAAAGAGTCCAACTTTCCAAATGACGTTTGGAACTGGAGGAAGAGCCTCACTCCTGGTATGTTGATTAGCAACCATTGGCTGAAGAAGGCAAGATCTCATTAAATATAAAATGAAGTTCAAGAGTGGAGGGAGGGACATCACACAAAACACCTACTACATGCTGGATGCCACCTATCTACTTTTTCTCTCTCAACCCTAGACTTTAGGTTTTACTGTGACAAATAGAGATACTGTCAGGGTGAGCAACTTGCCCCGGGTCACATGTGGGTATGAGAGCTGAAACCCAAATGGAGCTCAGATGTCCAGAGTCTCACACCTCTTGAATATCCATACTGGCTGTCAACTTTCCTGACTTAAAGGTCTCAAAGGTGTCATTGAGACAGGCATGGGGGATAAAGGGGGAGAAAAAAAGAAAATATATATATATATATATATATATATATATATATATAAAAAGCAGACGGCTAGTTGATTTAAACACAAACCCAAACATTTCCAATTCAAACTGGTAAAGCTAACACTGAGTAGAGTTTAAGACAGTGTTGGTATGGGGACAGAGTTTTCTAGCTACTATAATGCATTCTAATTTTTTAATGTGCCTATTGGCTTTAACCAAGTTATTTCTGTTTATCGGGTGCTGGACCATTTACTGATGTCAAGAGGCAAGCAAAACTGTCATCAAGGCTTATGGAGAGACAAACAGGAACCAGATATTAAGTGCTGCGATTAAATATTAGCATAGAACATATTATTTGAAAAGTGTGTTTTTTTGAGGGGGGGAGTGGGAGGCTAGTATTTCTAAAAGAGAAGATATTTTATGTACTTCATGGAAATGAAGAGATGAAAGCCATATCCATCATGGTTACTCTCCCCCCAGTTTCCTCCTCTCACCCTCTCTCTTCCTTCATCCCTTCATCTCTATCTTTCTCATTTCTAATAAATAAGTACCTTAGGCTAAGGTCATTGCTTCCTCTTCTCAAACGTGTTGGAGGATTGCTGGCAGCCTGGCTCATCACATTTTGAAATATAATTATAACTGAGCATCTCTTAAACATTGTCTGTAGAATGTCTATCATTGTAGTAGACTCTGTCAATAAGTATTGTCTCTCCATCCCCTCAAGTTTAAGAATCGGAGCTCAGAGAGGTTGATAAACACACTGAAGGCCACACAGTAAAGACTGAATTAGAAGATTGTAGATCTATGTCAAAATTTTCTATTCCTTTGAATGTACTGAGTGATTCCCATCCTCGTAGGAGAGAGAACTGGGCTTTACCAGTTAAGTGAATGGATCAAAAGATGTTCTTTCATCAGAGTCTGGTTTAGCAGAGATGAGAACACAGACCCTTGATGCTGCTTACAGAAAGGAGTAAAAAGAAGCACTGTTCATCTGTGTATGGACCAGTCCACAGCTTTAAATTTCATCTTCAGGATGGTACACAGAGAATCTTAAATATCTGTCTTGAATTTGCTTTTTCTGCACATCCCGTACTAATATTGTCCAAATTCTACTATCTAGCAGTTTAATTTAAAATAGTTTGGTCTTTTTTTTTTTAAAGCTGTCAGAACTTTAATTTTAAAGAAAAAAGGATGCTTTATATATGTACTGAGAAAATTCTGAAGGGGATTAAAAAGCTCCGCTCAAACTGTTTCCTTACGTCAGCAGTGATGGAGTCTAGACAGGCAAGCAGTTCAAGTGTGAATTGCAACAAATTATTGACCATGAACCTACTTGAAAGCCACTATTCCTATTCTGTTTATTATATATATCTATTAAGAGAATTTAACTGGAATGGCAATTTTAATGAGGATTTAAAAACTGACAAAATGCCAAATTATTGTTCTTTTTCTACAATGTAAAATAGTTTTTAAAAAGATAAAACTCAGTGAGTCAATTCCCTTAAATTCTAAGCCTTTTAAGAAAGGTAAACAATGTAGAAATTGCATCTGCAGTTTTTAAGGGCTACTGTTCCTTTAATGCCCAGCTGGTTCTGGGATGTAATAAAATTGACATATTGATTCCTTTGAATTTACAAATGCCTGTTTCATAAACTCCATCTCCAAAGCCTAGGCATCCTTAGAGCACTGTCATTTTTTTTTTCCAAATGGATCAATTATGTGCCCACGTAATCCTGTTACCTGTGAAATCCATGCATACTTCTCCCATTTGCTGCAGCTCCCAGGCGGACAACCCTGCATTATGTACGCATAAACAAACAGCGCATTTCCCTGATATTAGAGATTGTTTTCAAAGGGAAAGGCAATCTCTAGGGTCTTTTACTCAAAAGAGAGGAGAAGAGAGAAGAGAATAGAGAGAGGAAAGAGGAGACAGGAGGAGAGAGATGGGGAAGCAAGGAAAAATTGTGCCGGTTATTTCAAGTAACTTTAACTTCAGCCTGTGTGTGTGGGGCCGGGGGTGGGGTGGGGTGGGGTAGCTGGGTGCATACGTGTATGAGGTGTGTGTGTGTGTGTTATGTATTTATACTTTTAATATCTATCAGTTTGTTTAAATTACACGGCTTTACTGTGCTAAGTGCTTTTTTGCTCCAAGGACACAAGTTCTTCATTTCCGTCTATGCAGGCTTATCATATTTTTATTGTTGTTGTTGTGTTTTCTCTGGCTTTTTTCCTTTGCTGATAATTAGTTATTTAAGGGTAAATCATCCCCAAGACATTTTAAAAGTTTTTTTTTTTTTTTTTTTAAAGAAAACGCGAAGTGAATTAGGTTCTAAAGTTTGCAAGTGTCATAAAGATTAAAAAATGTATATCACTGTAACACTGGATACTGGCTCAGAGATTTTCTTCAAACACACTGTCCTTTATTGAAACAATCGTGGATTCTGCTCCATTACAGGAGGGGAGAAACGCCTCAGTGAACTAACAGGCCTTTCCCATACCTTAAATTTGTAAGAGCAAATTGTGGGCTCTTGCAAGCACATTTGCATTTTCACGTGTGGACACACCCACCAGTACAAATTGCTTAAAGAAGGCTTAAGTGTGAATATGCACACCAACCGTGGTCCTAGAATCTCCTTGCATAAAAACAGCAAACAAATGTGCTTTTGTCTGTATGTGAACTCCCTGTGTGAGCAAAGTACTGTGTATGTTCTGCACCAGAGATATGAATTCTTGCTTCATTCTTTCAGCCTGTGCTGCATCTGATTTTCTTCACTTCAGTGGGCACCCAGCAGTCCAGTTATAGTGCACTTGCACTGTACAATTTGTCTCTAGGAGATTCCCCAAATCACAAAACATCTTCTCTGCCATCCAATGTGCTCCCCATATGCAGAAAAGATGGTCTGAAAAATTGGGTTGAGCTTGGAGCCTTGTGGCCTGGCCCACCGCTGCCATTGTGTGGCAGTGGTTTTAAAGATAAATGGCTGCATGTTAACCAGATTTGACATGCTGTATAAAGGCAGGCACCTTTGGTCTTACGACACAGCCAAACAGAAAACACAACAAGCTAGCCTGGCCAAAATGTCCAACATGAATGGAAGCACAACAATTTGTCACATTGTTGTTATGACACATTAGGAGCTTTGGGGGTTGCCCAGGGACAGCAAAGACAGTGTGAAATCCAGAAGGTTGAGGATGGAGAAATCTTAGAGTTAATTTAGAAAAAGGGGGAAATAGGCACTGTAAAGGGATTATTTTTGCTTGTTTTTAGGAGGAAAGTCTTCATGTTAAGAACTAAGCAGCCGGACAGCGTTCTAGGTATTGGTAAGTCCACCAGTTTCACTGGCTGTCTATTAACCATCTTTCCCAAACTCCCAATGACATGACATGTCCTACCATCAGTTTCTCCAGGGCTGACACTCATCTTTGCCTTTCATTTTCAAAGTGACTTGCTGATGAATGAGAAGAAGGCTTCTGAGGATGACTAACTCTCACACCCCACTTAATCTCATATCCATCCTGAAACAGGGACTCAAAGTGCCTCACTGAAACTTTTGCAATTCAACTCCTGTGTTTCCTTTTCTGAATGTCCTTCCAGTCAGGAATCACTGTTGCCTATGGTTCTGCAAACTCCATGACTAGAGAAGCATTTGACAAACGCTTGCTCCCTGGCTCTGGGCTCAGGCCCTTCTAGTCTTTAATTTCCTCACCTGTAGAAAGATCAGTGAATTGATAGAACCTATTTCAAAGAATCATTGACAGAAAACATAGGAGAGATGTTTTTAGCACAGTTTCAAAGGTGTTAAGTGCTCAACCAACTCTCCACCGGTGTTGGCTATGACAGTTCCTAGAGGTACCTGACACCTGCTATGAAACACAAAGGTGATGATGTCACTGTACTTTCAGGAATACTTCACAATCAACACCATTTACTGGATGAAACTCGGAATTATGGGCTAGTGGAGTCTTTGTGTTCCAATTCACTTTCACAGATTCGATATAAGCTTATCTCTACATATGTCCTCTGTTTTCCAGACATCTTAGATGGCCTTTTAGCCATCTTTACTTGACCTTTTAGCCCTTTTGTGTCCTCAAGTGTTTGTTCATGCCATCCTCTTGGCCCAGAACACCGTCCTTTACTCCACTTTTAGAACTCAGGTTGTATGACAAAATACCCCCCCACACACACAGTCAACATGCCGGGAGGTGTCCTTTAACCACCTGCTCCCGGATCCAGTTATGCTGGCTTTTTGTACTCTTTCCTCACGGGACACAGTTCCATATAACTCCATCCCATTCTCGACACTCATCCAGTTCTTTCTTTCTCACTGCAAGATGCTCCACAGCACCTAGCTCCATGGTCAGGTAGGTGTTCAGAATGAACGAGCCCCACAAGCTCTTGCTAAAAAACCAGAGGTCTAAGAAGGATATAATGACATACTTTTTTATCATTTCTAGAAGAAGAAAAAAGTGTGTCTCCTCATAATGAAAAGTTCAGATAACCCTCGGGAAATTAAGGGTGAAAGAAACTGAGTGAGAAAGAATAGCAGGGAAGTTACGAATGTGACTAGGTTGGCAGACTTTCACCTCACAAGCCCGAGACCTCATCTTGAGTCCTATTGTGGCACTGAAGGAAGCAAGCCTGGTGGTGCACACTTGTCAACCCAGTATTTAGGAAGCTGAGGCAGAAGTTCAAGGTCAACCTCAGCTACACAACAAGTCTGAGAGGCCAGCCTGGGATGCATGAAACTCTTTGCATTTTCTTTCATGAACTGACATCACCCTCAAAGAGGACCAGTGAGTAAATTAAGCAACCTAACGTGGTAAAGTTTGAAAAGAAAAAGACTTTAAGAAAGAACTTGGGAGCCAGAGCAGCCAAGCATCCCATACCTTTTCAGAGGATGCTGATGCCTTCTAAGGAAGGGGAGAAGAGAATGGCCAGAAGGAATATGTGTAGAAGATTCTATCACTCTCCACACACTAACACAGGTGTACTCTCTCAGCTAGGTAGCTGCTTATGGCCCTGCTTGCTGGTAGGGCATCAGAACTAAACTTAAAGAGAAAAGATTTCTACTGTAGGTTTGTGAGGCTATGAGAGTGACCAGGAACCCTGTTGATACCTGTGATTTGCTCAGTTTTGGAACCTCTTGTGAGCTCAGAACCAGAGCAGCCTAGAGCTCAACACAGTGCATCCCCTATTTTACCTCTTCCCTGAAATCTGAGCCAAGTCCCATATGTTTGTATGCCTTACCTTCCCAGGTTCTGAAGGGGACCTAGGAAGTCATCCTTTGAGGAGACTTTGCTCTCACTGGACTTAGGCTGCATTAGAATGTGGAATCATGGTTTTCACAGTTACTGGGAAGGCAAGAGTGGTGAACAGAGCAGGATCATGGAGTTAACTGTGACCTTTCAGGACTAATTTCCCCCCTTCTTGTAATATTAAATAGGAAACAGATTTAAATATGGGAGAAGTGATGACGTGATACTGGGAACAACCAGCTGACCTACCAGCTCCTCTAAACTGCATTTTTTTTATTTGTATCCTAAAAATGGCAAGGGTGGGCCAACGAGGAAGACCTGATACCAGATCTGGAAATGGTAACATAACCCCAGATACAGATGGTTCCTTATTTTTCATCCCTTCCTGCAAAATGTCAGGCCTATACAAAAGCTACCTTCAGAATAAAACCATAGTCTTTCTTTGTAAAACCATGTCAAACATTTTACATGAAAGAATCCAATGATCAAATTGCTCTATGGCAGTTAGCATATTCTCTGGATGCACTTTTACCAGAATATAGAGGGGTCATTGTACAGCTGGTGAGATAGAAGAGGCCCATGGTGTCAGAGATCTCCAACCAGCCACCCGGACTCATATTTGAGGTTCATTTTAAAAATCTTTAGATTCATATTGTTTGGAGGGTCAGGGTAAACAGATGAAAAAAAATTAGATGTATAAATACAAATAATTTCAAAAAGCATCCAGATGATAAGTTTACTCATGTGCCAAAAGAGAATGCTTGTTGGAAAGTGGGGTGTTAGCTGAAAGGAAGGAGATATTCATAGGTAGAGTTCATTTGTAGAAAAATTGTTTCTAGTAATAACTTTTAAGTAATCCACAGGTTTATAGAAAATACTAATGATGAAAATTATAAGAAAAATAGAAGCTTCTGTTTCTTCCTTAAACTTTAAAAATCAAGTTTCAAGTATCTGTTGGATCAGTCTTTTTGGAGGTGCTACCTACACCGTGAAGGGCTTTCTCTCTCGTTGTACTGATGGGGAGTCTTCTCAGCAAGCCAAATCCATATCAAGCACAGATCTGACCCCTGCAACAATCTTGGACCTGAAATTTGTGTGACTACATTTCTTAATATAGGTTTAGGATTTGTGTAATACGGAGAGTCAGAAGCTGATGGACTATGCCATCGATGGCAGCATTTCTTCAGCATTTGGTACAAATGGGAGAGAAAAGATACAAAATGCATGGATTGATTTTCAAATTACCTCAATATTTTGAAAACATTTTCACCTGCATGCTGAGAATGCTAAGAAAGGCAAGGAAGGCAATTGTGCATTTGCACAGCCTCCCCTGCATTCATTTATAAATTACCTCATCACTGACTAAAATTAACACTGATTCTTACAGGCAATTTCTCAATTTCCAATGCTAATTACATTTTTTTTACTTTTAAATTCTGTACCACCTGTTTTGGGCAAGACATCTTAGGCAGCGCGACCGCATTTAATCACAATTTTAATTAACCGCCCTGTAGATGTGAAAAAGAAGCAATTATAATGTAGATGAATGATGATTTTTCTGCATTAAATTGTTTTGTTTCCCTGGTATGTTGATTGTAACACAGCACACAAATACAGTAACTGTACAATTTTTTTCTATTGTAATTTAGTAATTGTTTTTGGAAAACCAGTTTGGGAATGAGTGACTTCATCTGTTTACAAATTGATTGATACTGTTCACTCGCTGATTGCTGCAGCGTATATTTTGGTATTGCACAGCCTAGCATAAAATATAATTAGAGATGCACAGGCTTTGCAGTACCATTTTGGAATCTGAAAATCAACTGTAACTGAAGTATGTTTTCCTTGAGCATACTAGTATCAGTTGGGGTTGATGAAATGATAATCAAAACAATGGGCTTCCCAATTCAACTATTGGTAGAAAGCCTTGGTTTCAATCTGATAGTCTAATACGGTAAGTTTATGAAGTAGTCTGTACTAGGCCTTGGAGCTGGGGGCTGGCAAGTCTGAAGCTTGCACAACTCCCTCAGATCTGTATCATAAAAAGCATACACACAAGGTAAAGAAACAATGACAAGGGAAAAAAGTTACTGCTTTCAGAATGGAAGGATTTTTTGCCACCCGTCACAATGCCCTGATGTGCTGTAGTGTTATTCTATCTCATCTCCACACTATGATGCAATGAGATCAAATTCATGCTCCTGGCTTGCAGATACAGATCATTAAAGCTGTACCCCGGTGCAGATAAATTCAAAGATCTTACTTATGTGAAGCAGAGCTTGCTCCTTTTGAGAAGCAAGGAAAGGGAATTTGTGGGGTGGGGTGGGGGCAGACATGGATATTTGTTTCAGAAACCTTATGTCACTGTATGCTAAGTAGAAGGTCTATGCTTTACTACTCTCTCATGAATTAGCAATCCCTCCAGGGATACCCTAGATTAACATCATACCAAACTGAATCTCAGGGACATTCTTAGTTAATGCACTTCATTGGTAGCACAGGGCTGGTGTCTCCCTCCAATCATCCTCTGAATAGCTCTGAAATGTGCTCACTTGGACGAGTCCTGAGCTAGGCCATTTCTGCCTGCCTGGAAAAAAGGGGGAAAGGCCATGTAAGCAATGTGGCTGCTCAAAGGAAATGTTTAGGAGACTTCTGCTGCTGCTCTTTGCTTTGTACCTCACTCCTTAGAAGACCCTGAACCAGGACAGGGTGTTAAAAAGTAAAAAAAAAAGTCCCATTGGTCCTAGCCACATGTTTTTCACAAAACATGGCTGCAATTTTGGCTTCCTTTAGAGCAATTTAAAGATAGAATGATAAAGTTGTGGGTTGGCAGGACAAAGCAGATAATATTGAGATGGGGTTTGGGCAGAAGGATGAATTGAGTCAAGTCCTGTTGGTCTGTGTCTTTATAAATAGTTGATGACAAAGTATTAATAGGAAATAACAAACCTGATGCCAAACTCACTTTGTATATTCACCAAAAATCCACCTTATTAATATATTAAGAGGTCAAATCTTTTGCCAGCTGCAAATTACATATCTAAATGTTATCCACACCTATGGGTTTACATACAGATATCTGTAAGGAAAGTAAAGAACCAAGCCATGGAGTATTCTGTAAGCTATGCTGCCCACAAGTATCATTCTAGGTAAAATGCTATGCAAAAACCAACAACAGATTCTCTCCTGGTCTTTTCTGCTTGGTTTAAGGAACTCTGAGCAAAGCTATGTCTGAGGGAGGGTGGCAGTGGGAGCTCAGTCAGTCACAGGGCTAGTGCTAAGAGAGTGTGAGACAGGTCGGGCTGCTTTACCTGGAAGATCCCCTTTCTGTCTTTAGTGCTGTCTCCCTGCTGGTTAACAGCAGTACTTTTGTATGGCTGTGTATTTTTTCTTCTTTGTCACATTCCTCACCTTCATAAATGCTCTGTGGAAAGATGCTGCCTTATGAATGAAGGTAAAAATAACCCCGAATGTCTCAGATTATAGCCTCCACATAATGAAAATAGGGTGCTCTGGCAATAGACTTCAATTTTTATCCTTCCTCCTCCCCCTTCCTTTCTTCTTCTCTCCCTCCCCTCTTCCTCCTCCTCCTTCTCTCTCTCTCTTTCTCTCAAATAAAGTTGTTCTAGCACGAGTATTTGTTTGGAAGTTTCTAAAAGTGGTAACATCTGTGCCCCTGATGGGCAATGCCATCCTCACCACAGTTTCTAGAAACTATTTGTCTCAGGGAGAAAATTAAGTACCTGATCCCAGGCCTGAGCCAGTGTGAACTCCTGTATCTTCACACTCTGGCCCACTGCGTTCCTTTGAGAAGCAAGCTGCTTCCCATGGCTACCTCCTCAATATAAACTCGCTAACTAATCTCTTAGCAAACACTTGAAGCAAACCTGGAGAGTGGAAAAGGCAGAGGGAGAACAAAAAACCGGCAAAGATAAAGCCCAAGACCCATTCAGCAGGACACTGGAAACTAAATTTAGTACCAAACTTAGGATTTCTTTTGAAGACTTGTCTGTTGTCTGTGGAGCAGGAATTTTTGTAGCCTCGGTTTTATTTTTAAGTCTCAACTTAATTCCTCGGCTACGTCTTAAGTAAGGCTCACATTAACACAAACTCCTTGGACTTTTCTCCCTGCCAGTGGATATGTGCTTACCCTTACAGGTATTTCTAAATGACTTACTTCTTTTGGTACTATCTTTTAAATGGTATATCCTTTTAAAAGTTCATGCTGTGCTATGTATATACAAGGTAAGTTTCCCTTAGGAATTTACATGAGAACCCACTGTTAGAAATAATGACTTCCAGCCAATGATCAAAGAAAAAATAAATTTTTTATCCTAATAAGACTTTTTAAGACTAGAAATCTCATTTTTAAATGGATAACAGCTAAGAAGCTATGGGGAATCTGTTTATTTTTCCAAAGCTGTGTTTTAATATTGGTTGCATGGGAGCTGGATGAGCAAATGGACCCAAGGGTCTTCAAAGTTAAAGCTTTTCAAATAAAGTTGGTGTGTAGTACAATTTGAAAACTTATTGTTCAGAATTTAAGTTTTAATATCTAGGAATAAACAGAGCATTAAATCAAGCAAACTGTGACAAGGCCAATATGCACATGGATGATGCCAGCAAGGCATCTCCAGCCCTTTGTTCACAGCTTAACAAAACTGTGCCGTCACACCACTTTAGTTGAACAGTGCCTGTCGAATGGGCATCAGCAGATCAGCCAATGCCTGTCATATACAGAGCCTGAAGACTGCTTGAAAGCAAGGGCTTATTCGACCCCCAAGTCTAGCTGGAAAGAGAAGGGGATTTTAAATCATTCGGTAAAGACACCAGTCTCCCCCTTCACCAAAGTTAAAAAAAAATGTAGATAAGAATGAAGAAAACGTGCATCTGTTTTACAGACATATAGGAGAAAAACATGTACTCTGCCAAAGATATCATTTTTTTATATTTATTTTCATTGTGAAAACAAGTTTTGCAACTATAGAATTCTTCTTAAAGTGGTATTCTCGATAGCAACATAAAAAAAAAAATCAAGTGTCAACACTGTTTTAAGATTGTGCCATGTTTGGGGGTTTTTAAACAATTTGTAGCATTAGGGTAGAAGAAAATTGCTTGACAAAGAGGAATTGCAACTCCATACTACTCACAAAAGTGTCTCTTTCCACATGATGTTTGCTACAAGACTGCTTAGGTTCATTAAAACACGTTAGCTTTTTGAAACTACGGACTCTGGATCTCTGGTCTGAATGAACATTTAATCTGCTTTAGAAGAGAAACAGAGAAAACAGACATAGTAAAGGGAAGGCTTATTCATAATTCTACATGTTAACAATGTGTGTGTGTGTGTGTGTGTGTGTGTGTGTGTGTGTGTGTGTGAGAGAGAGAGAGAGAGAGAGAGAGAGAGAGAGAGAGAGAGAGAGAGAGAGAGAGAGATAGCCCAAACCTTATTTTCTTCTAGAACACTGATCACGAGATTTAGCCGTGGAGCTTTACTAAGTATTGGGGAGGTGCCTCAAATTGTCCCTTCCATTCCATTAAGTGTGCCCACTCCTCTTTAGGCATCCAATCAGAGTAAGCAAATGTGAATCTAGGCAGGGCTGAGGGGCTCTAGCGGTTGGAACTAGTTGGAGGTGTTCTGAATCTAGACTTACTCTGCTCTTCTAGGAGCAAGCGCTCCTGTGATTGGCCCAGAAGGGGCTGGGGTTCCCCAACACCCAAGTTGAAAAGCTGTCTTTTTCTCCTTGCCTCTCCCCCTCTGTCTTTCACTGGGTTGCTGTCAGTTTGCTGCCTGTACTCTGGCTGTCTCTTTTTCTAGTCTCTACCCTGTGAGTTTCTGGCCTGCCAATTTCAACTTGAAGCTTGACTGGGCTGATTTGATGCAAATACCTCCAGGGAAAACCCTGAAACTGATGAACAGTTATGTCAAGTCGATTTTGCACCATCGGGAAAAGGTAACCTCTGCGAGAAAAAAACCCAACAAGGTAAAGAGACAAGGGCTTTTCACGTGTAATACCTCTGCTGCACGCACATCTCGTTCACTGTTTACCATCCCTCAGAAATTGTAACTGTCAGAATTAGTCCTAATTGCAGATGCGAAAGCTGCCATTATAATAAAAACAGAGGCAGTGCAGGCATTAAATGTAGCAGCCTAATTTGTGAGACTACAGAAAAGGTAGAGTAAATGAATATTTCATTACTTTAATTACCAGGGACTACTCCTTTCTTGCTGTCTTATGATAAGTGTTGCTGTAACTAGCAACAGCAAACATCCACTAAAACATAAAGTGCAATAATCGTCCTGCTGTCAGAATCACCACTTTAAAATACGAGCAGGGAAAAAAATATAATGGTTTATCTATTTCTTGGAGATTGCAGAAGTAGAAGACGGAAATTCATTTAACATCGGGGGGAAAAATGCACACACAAAGGCACCAGTAAACAGGGTTTAGTCAGAGAGTAATGGCTCCAGCAAAGAGAAGACAAATTTCAGTCGACTGTACATCTGAAATGTTAGCCCTAAAAGAACACTAGAAAGCAAAAAGTAGGAGGTACTGTGTTTGGATGTTTTTAAGGCAAAATTGAGTTTCGTGTTGCACGATGTAATCATATAAACTTCAGAAAATAAAACTCAAGCGATTCGGGGAAGGACAGGGAAGCAAGCTGTTTTTCAAATGACTAAGTAAAGGTGGAAAAAGTTCAAGTTGGCAGAAGTTTAGAAGCTGAGTTCAGTTTCATTGAAAAAGGCCAGATAAAGCCTGCCAGAAAAAGGACTTTGCCTGCAACCCCAGAGCACTGATTTCTAAGACTTAGGGATGACCAACCATCAGTCACTACTGACACCTTGGAAAACCTTACCCACCGCTCCACACTGTCAACTTCAAGTGTGGGGGAGGGAAGGAGGTGGACCTGGGAATGGGGGTGTGGCTGAGAAGGTCACTGAGACTGGTTGAAGCCAGCCTGTCTCTGCATTTATCACTTGGTCCGGAGGAGGTGTTTGTTCTACATAGCAGTTTGACAGACAAAAACACTGTGGCCAGAAGCCCTATCAAAGAGCCTACTGACACGTATCATTTGTGGTCTGGACTTCACAGGCAAGGCTACCTCACTCCTTATCTGCACGTGTAGAAAGCACCACACATTTCTGAGTATTTAGTATAGTTTTCAATCTCCCTCCCCTTTTCTCCTAAACACTGTAAACAGTACTTTAAAATACTGTCTTTAGTTAGGACCCCAAAATGCTGTTTCTTTTTTCCTTTTCTTTCCCATAATGACTTGCAATCAATTTAGGATAATCTGTGTTAAGGTTGGTACTATTGAAGGAAAACAGCTTACAAGCATAAAGATAGTGATTCATCACAAATAGTACATTTAAGCTCAGATTAATAGGCATAGGTGTGCTTTTTAAGAATCAGGCAGTATGGAGAACACTTTTCTCTCCAGAAATTCTCTACTGCAAAACCCTATGTCAATGCTTCCCATTTCTTTTTTTTTGTTTAAATGAGTCTCATTCACATGGTGGATCTTAAATGGAGGCTAAAGAGAAAGAACCAGAATGTGGGTCCTAGTGTGCATAGCAACTGGATTTAGGCTTCACATATCTTTAATAGAGCAAAGGTGATGGGAAATCTTTAGAGGACAACCATTTTTCTCCTAGATAGTTACTCCTTAATAGGTCTATTTATTATGAAAACACAACCTACTGAGTTCTTTCTATGTAAACCTCACCTCTTACAACTGAGAAATCTCATGATGGGAAACACTTTCATTGATGTGCTTGGTGTCGAAAATAGAAACAGGTATTTCCAAGAAGAGGCAAATTGCAAAGTTTCCTTGATTACAGTTACTTGGATATGCAAGAGAATATAAATACCGTTTAAATAATGAAAGCTGTATACTGAATCTATGGGTCAAATGGGCACTGATGCTTGAGATGTACTCATTTGTGTGTGAGTGGGGTGTGTGTGGGGGAAATCTCAGATTTTTTACATAGCAGAATGCTTTCATTTGTTGATTGTTACTTATCTGGGGGAAAGGAGTAGCTACTTCCTTGTTAGAAACACCCCCCCCCCCCAGGATTAATTAAGAAATGTGAAACAGTCTGTAAAGAACAAAATCTGATAGGTTATCATATATGCAATGTAGCCATTGCTGGTTTTTATGTAGAATGTGTCTTGTTGTCATGGCAAATTATTACGGGTAATTACTTATTCTCCAAAGAAAGGAATCATTTTTACCTCCTTCACCTGAGTTATTTTTCTAAGCGCCTTCTGTATCCAGAAGCTTTAACAATCACACTTTCCTTTAAGTTAAGTTCGGTAAACTGACCAATTGTGTATTTATTGTTTGGTAGAAGGGATGCCCTCTTGCAAATGAACTCCGCCTCTTCATGTTTATAGTAGAATATATCTGGAAAAGGTGGAATAATGTACAGATACACAAAAATGAAGAACCCCCAAATGGTAATTACAATAGAATGTGATGTTTGAGCCTGTTGGTCAGGAAGTTATTTGGAGTTAAAAACAGGAGAGGTAAGGAGTAGCTCCATCTTCTCACTGGAACGGCAGCTTCAAGTCTCAGGATTTTAACTCAGATCGACAAGAGAACTAATAACTGCAAGTGAGTCATTATGACGGTTACATCCCTCAGTTGAAAAAATGAAAGCAAAGCTTCAGTTAGGTCCTCTTGAAATGTTCTCTCCTCTCTGCCCTGTATGGCAGAGCGCTTGCTCTTCTGAGACTGCTTTCCGAAAGCCAGTGTTAATGTCTAAGCAAGCCTGCAGTGCCCACTGTTACTGGGCATGGCTTTATCAGCTCTTAGACTTTCCTGGGTCAAAAACACACTGTTATCTGATGAAACATCGATCATCTTCCTTCTCCTTTCTCTATTCAGCTCCTCTAACTTTCCTGTCAGAAGCCTGAAAAAAAAAATTCTGCAGTTACTGTTGCTGAGGGAGACAAAGTTTAACTTCTCGGTTGGCAATTGGAGAATAATTCATGAGCAGATTTCTAGCAAATGATATGATTTGCTAAATTTTGGACTTTGATTTATGTTTATATACTTCTGCTACTGCTATAAGGTTGTGCCAGCCTCAATTAGATCATGAATGAGATCATTTTAATTCAGCCTCCAAACTGTGACCTGACCATGGTCTGAAAGTGTTCAAAAAGTAATTTGAAGCCTCCTTTTGATTTGAAAAGGAGTACTGCATGCTTGGTCGTTCATACAAATAACATAAAACTTAATTATTGGATGATTTGGCAGAGGATCTTCTTGCCAAACAACAGTCAATGCCAGCTACTGTGAAGCTGGCGTTACCCGGGCCCTAGCCCATAGCCCCCTTGTGTATGGGTGTTTATTCATTGTGTCTTAGGGCAAGATGTTTCAAATAGGACTTATGGATCTGGGATGCAGGGCTCAACCCAAAGGGTGCACTGTATTTATAACTCCAGTTAAAAAAATGCTGTCTCACCTAGAAGGGAAGTGGATCTGCACTGTCAAATCACCAGGAGGCTGTGACAAAGGGAGCTTGCAGCCTGACACACGGTTGTAACAACATAGCAAACACCTTTAATTCTGTCATGTCTCATACCCTTTACTTTCTCACACATTTATGGCTGCTCCAACGTTGACACCTACACTCTCTTTCGAAACTAAATAAGGCGATCTTATTTAAGCCCAAATGCAACACCTGTAAAGTTATTCTTGTGCCTATCAAAAATAACCATTAACTCCTTCCTCATAAAACCTTCCCTGCTTGCTTTGGAAAGTCTCAAGCTGGTAACAGTGGCCTGAGGGCCTGACTCTGAGGTTCACATGACTTCTCTAGCTCTGACAGACAGGCAAGACTTTCCCCCTCCTAAGGATGTTAGGGTTGAGATAATGTCACTGTCCGATTGGCCTTCGAAGCTTTTCAAGTTGAAGCCTCTTTTCATCACAAACTTCTGGTGTCTTTCATAGTAAGGAGAGAGGTCCCAGCTGCTCCATTCCCTCTAGCGACCAGAGTCTAATATTTTAAAAGCTAGAAATGAAAATAGCTTTTCTAAAGATATTTCTTGGAATATTTAATATGCTGTCTTGACTCCCTTTCTCTATCTATTTTTTTTCCTTGCCAATTATAAACCACCATTTGGAGGGCTTATGAGCAATATAAAGTCCACCCTCATCTAATTAAACCACATTGTTTTAAAAGCTTGAACAGTTTTCATGTCTACAAGACTTGTCTGAATAATAAACTGCTAGAGCCAGAATTCTGAGTGTCTTTGGAGAGCCAAGATTTCATCTGCTGAGAGCAAAGGGCCAGGCACTGAAAGAGTTAACCCGCATTGCTGGGTAGGTTAATATCACAGCTGCCCGGTACCTCACTTAACAAAAGCCTCCTTTTGCAAACAGACTCCCACCCCCCCCACCCCCCAGTGTCCAAAGGTGTTTACTGAAGTAAATCTGCCTAAATCCTTCATTGCTTGAGTCATGGGGGTGGATAGGAGGGGTGGAAGGTGTAGGGCTAATCTCTTTTTGTAAATTCTGTAAATCTTCTGGGAAAAAGGGGGGGGGGACGACTAGGAATCTGTGTCACATGCCCATGTACAACTCCTAATGTGTCCATTCCTGCTGCTCTCATAAGTGAAGTACATCACATGGGTGTTGGAAAAGCCACCCATATGGAACAGTTCCCTCTTCTTTTGGAAAGCCTGTGTGTCTAAGGTTGTGGTGTGTGTGTGTGTGTGTGTGTGTGTGTGTGTGTGTGTGTGTGTGCATTGTGCGTGTGATCTAATTGTTGAGGAAGAACTGTTGGTATCTTAAAAGTGGTCTCAGAAAATGGAAAAAGAGAAGACGGCTCTACAGCAAGATAATGCACTGAAAAGTTGTCACGAAAGGGGCCTGCTCTCGCTGTGCCCTCTTGCTCTGGTCTGGTTCTGGTGTCATCAACTGCATGTTACTTTTGCATGTTGAAAATGGAGACAAATAACACAGGAAAACCTGACAGGTCCGCCCACGAGGGTTTAAACAATTCCCAGCAAGAAGGAGCCCTTTAGGCACAAACTTTCTCTGTCAAGAAAAAACGTGAATACCACCAGCCCCTCCCTACAAATCCTGAAGCATCCAGTTTCAGATACAAAAAGACTGTCATCTCACAAATGTTAAACATACTAAAAAAATCTGAAAAAAAAAGTATGGAGAAAGTGTGAAAAACGTGGCACTTTACAGCCCTCAAAGCTTTTTAAAATAGAACAACTTTTCCCCCTAAAATTCTTTTCAGAGATTTTTTTTTTTCCTTTTTGGCTCATCTGAGAGTTTCTTTCTTGGCTTTTTTCCCCTTTCATTTGAAAATATGAATTATCATAAAAAGTCAGGGTGGTGG
>JARWLC010000002.1:40017268-40244768 GCA_033318265.1 Phyllotis vaccarum | reverse complement strand
GCCTACCCCTATCCCTGATGGACCGCCACAGCAAGGATGCCACCAGGCTGGCTGCTGGCTCCTCTGTGAAGCAAAGCACGTGCCTACCCCAATTGGCTTAGTTTTTCCAAACCAAAATAAAACAAATAGATCAGTCTAGATACATAGCCCCCAGCCTTGTGTGTGCACCATCTCTACAGAGAGAACAGGATAGAGATGGATATCTCTGGAGCACCCTCAGAACTGGTACCTGCCGTACAGACATTCTGAGAACATTCAAAGCAAGGAAAGGGTCCCTAGAACAAGCTCATCAACTTTACGAAAGCGACTTGCCAAAGACTTTCACTGTTTCAAAGATAGGTAAGTTGTGACCACTTATATCCCGAAGGACTCTATCCTGCTCTGAAGTGGATAGAGTCTCTCACACCCAGTTGCCCATCCTTACTTCACCTCTGAGGAGGGGAGATGGAAGTTTCATCCTGAGAAGGGGTTGATTGGAGTCCCCTTTTTTCCATTTAAGCACCTCTGAAATGGGAGCAACTTCTCCATCCCTTATTGCCTCTCAGCTTCACTAATAACAGCACCTCCACTCCCTTTAAAGAAGCGGGAAGGAATGAAGGTTTCTTTTAAGCAGGGGTAATTTCTGCTCATCTGATTGCTTCTCCCCAAGACATTCAACTTGAGTACTTTTCTTTATAAACTGAAAATCAGAGACCAAAGGAGTTTGGTAAAAGCTGCCCTACCTGGCTCCTACCCCACCGCCTAGCCCACAGCGCCCAGATCTTTAGCAGAAACTTGGAAGCAAAATCAAGCTAACTTTTCCTTCCTCCTTTCGTTTCCTTCTTCTCCCTTCCTAATTCAGTTTTCCCTTAAAGACAACTTCATTCCTTCCACTAAAACAGGCAGCTCAGCGAGATTTCATTTTTGTTACAACATATAAATGTCTGTGTGATTTTTCCAGAGGCTGATGGTGGGAACACAGGGAACTGGGGAGGCAGGCCCCTCTTCACAGAAGCTTGCAAATCAAGAAGGAAACTGGAGCATCCCAGGTCCTGCTGCCTACATCAAGGGGTGAAAGCAACAAACTTTGCATGTTACAAATTGGCTGTAAGTGGTGGCAGACAGTAGCAGAGTCTTTCCCTTCTGGGGTGCTCATTCCTGCCTCCAAGGCTATGTGGAGATAGTGGGGTATAATCAGAGGACTATAAAGGGGGGTGGCTTCCCCCTCCTCTCCAGCCTTAGTGAAAGTGTTACAAAGTGAGTCAGGCGGCTTAGGATCATCTGACTGAACTGTCTTGAAACCTACACACATTCTTGTCTGCTAGCTGTTTGCTGTTTTGCCTCCTTCCCCAAGCCTCCCCATTTTCTCCCTGAGCATCTTATTTTCTAGGAAGAGGTTTCCTGCTTTCCCTGTGAGTGAAAGGAGCTACTAGCCATGGCTTAGCTTGGTCCTGGCACTGCCTTTGCTAGTATTCTTGCTGGCCTGAGAATATGGGAGGCTGGATTTTTTAGATTACTCTTCTCTTTCTATATTTATGTCCCCTGATCTGCCTTCTTGTCCTGGGCTTAAAAAAAAAAAAAAATACACATCACTATCTTTTAAGCCAAGGTTTTGACCAGCCATTCAAACACACAGGGACTGCTTTGCTGGTTTTGTTTCCTTGGCATTTAGTCTATACACACATACACACCATTGACTTCATTAAAATTATATAAAGTGTGCCATTCTAGGTCTTGCCCCCCCCCTGCCCTTGCAGCTTCTCCGATTATTGTTGCTATTATTCCTTTCCAGGAATTTCTATATGGTGCTGATAAGAATCATCATATTTAGTGTTATCAGCAAAGACACAAGCTCAAAAGTGACATACTTTCCATGAATCCAGGAGAGAAGAAAAATCCACTCAGTTCAGATAAATTCTAGCAATTCCCAAAGGAAAATCCATAGGGTATGTATTTAATGAGAAAGAAAAGAGTCATGGGGGTGCCTATTCTACCTGCTTCTCAAGACCTGGGCACTACTAAGTCAGATTAAACCCAATGAAAACACCGACAAGTCCCCAGTTCACAGAATATTTTCTCATAGTCTATTTGTAAAAAGAGACAGGTAACAGTTCAGAGAAACTATGGGCTATTGCTGTTGAGTGTTTAGGGTCTGGGATAAATGTCTGAAAAACCACAGTTCAGCTTTATCCACCCCAGAGTGTGTAAGCTTGTTCCAAATTAATGGCTGTTCATAGGGGAAATGGTTGGTGTCCCTGACTGCATCCTTCCTTGGTACACTCACTATGTCACCTGTGAGGTCCCAAAAGTCTGTGCGACCAGAGTTGCCAGAGAGCCTGGATGTCTGTCTCCCTGTCCTCAAACTGGGCTGTGGCCTGACCTCACTGCCGGAGCCAAGTTGGTATTTCACAGCAAAA
Source organism: Phyllotis vaccarum (assembly GCA_033318265.1). Classification (NCBI taxonomy): domain Eukaryota; kingdom Metazoa; phylum Chordata; class Mammalia; order Rodentia; family Cricetidae; genus Phyllotis; species Phyllotis vaccarum. The sequence goes on along the minus strand of JARWLC010000002.1, from coordinate 40,242,372 downwards.
TCATGGAGGGAGTGTGGGAGAAGACCAAGAAGAAACAAACACTCCAGTCTTTACTACACATGAATACTTCTGGTAGCCTAGCTTTTAAATCTCATCTCTCTCTCTCTCTCTCTCTCTCTCTCTCTCTCTCTCTCTCTCTCTCTCTCTCTCTCTCTCTCTCTCTCTAAAAAACAGTTTAACATGGGGGGGGACCTTCATGACACAAAGCTTTTGTTATCCAGATGATCAGCAAGGCGCTTCAGATACTTGTAAGGGGGGAAGCCCCACAACAGACATTGATTTTAGAAAATCAATAACTAACATTTAATAAAGGGAACAGAGGAAACACGAGAGAGGAGAGGAGAACATTGGATGTAATTTTAGTGTCTACTAAATTACCCAGAGATGGAGAAGGAGGTCTCCTGTGTAAGGACCACCTTAAATAATGCCAGGCAGCAATGAAGAAAAAATTAAATTAAAAGAGAGAGACACACGCGCATTTTTAAAAAGAGGCTGCTTGAACCGAATCTTGGGAACCAGCTTGGAATATATTATTGTCCTTGTTTTTTGTAATACTAAGCCAAGCAAACAGATCAAAGACAGCACAGAGAGAAGGCAGGGTAACATAACGAACAGTTTTTGACTAAAATTCCTCTATCACTCCCCCATATGGTTCCCCACCTCCACCACAGCAAGCAAAAGACTCCACACACACACACACACACACACACACACACACACACACACACACACACACACGAAGAGAGGTGAGAGAGGGAGATTATTCGTCCCTAACCAGAATCCTTTAGTCTTTGTGATTTACTCCCTCCAGCACCCCAAACTCCCACACTGCACCCCCCACCCCCACCCCCGCCAACCCTCTGCACGCGGTGCAGCTTTGAGGTAGGCTAGGGGAGCGCACAATTGTCTTCTCTAGTGGAAAGTTGTTGCAAGTGGACCCGGGTAGTGCCCGACAGGCGCGGGCTAGGGGAGCTAGAACCCGGGCGTGTGCTACGACCCTATTGCCCAGCTCGGGAGCGTCTACACCACCCGCGCCCACTGAGCGGGTTGAGAACGAAAGGAGAGTGAAGTTTCCTTTCGGATTCTGGGCTGGCGCGGCTGGATCGCTTGTTTGTTTTGATGGGATGCCCCCCCTCGTTTCTTTTCATTTTTTTTTTTTTTTTTTTTTTTTTGCTTTTAAAACTCAGTATCCTCCGTCAGCACCCACCCCCCTGCACCCTCTGTCGTCCCCCAACTCTCTCCCCTCCCCCAAGCTCCTTCCGCGCGCTTGCCAATCACTTTTCTTTTTTATTCCCACGATTTTGTTTGGGGGTAATACCTAGGGGGTCTCTCTCTCTCTCTCTCTCTCTCTCTCTCTCTCTCTCTCTCTCTCTCTCTCTCTCTCTCTCACACACACACACACACACACACACACACACTCACTCACACACTTCTACAGTCTCTCTCCAAAATGGACCTAAACTCTCACATACACACCCCTTTAATCTGCCACCTCTGGTCTGCGTGTCCCTTGGTCCCCCATCTCTTTCCTCCTTCCTGACTCAGCCTGGATAACGGGCTCCTCCGGGATCCTTCTGGCCTTGGAGCAACTGCTGGGAAAAGTCTCTCTTCGCCCTACTCTCTGGTCCGGAGCGGGGCCTGAGCCTGCTGCAGAGGAGCCGCGTCCCCAGCCGGCAGCTCCCGGCCTGTCCCTCCTATCCTCGGGTCCCCGCGTCCGGCCAGGGCCCGCTGCCCGCGGACCGTTACTTGGCGCACATAGAGACGGCCCGGCGACTCCGGCAAGAAACTTTGAGGCTGGCGGAGGCGCAGTCTCCGGTCCCCTCCCTTGTCCTCGCCGCCCTTCTGCCACCCTCTCCCGCTCCCCTTAGTCCAGTGCGCCCGGGCGCCGGAGCCCCCGCCCTGTCCTCGCCGGCCGCTCTTGCCGCGGGGCCGGGGACCTGCGGGCCGGGGAACCGAGCAGACGGGAGGCGGCGGGGGTGCCCGGGCTGCTGTGTGGGGCTCAGGTCCGGTGGGCAGCACTCGGAGCAACCCTCCCCGTCGCCCGGCGCTCACTTGGCCCGGCACTTGCTCAACTCCCCCCCGGTGCAGCGGCCGCGCGTGGGGGCTCCGGCGCTGGCCGCCGAGGGAGGTTCGCCCGCGAGCCCCAGGCGCCGCCGGCGGCTTCCTTCTCCCTCTCCCCCTCTTTCCCCCGGTCTCCAGCCGCGGAGTGGCCCGGAAAAGTTTGGTTCGGGCCTCTTCTTACCGTTTTTCCTCCTGGGATTGGCTTGTTTGCGCCTCTTGCACCGGGGGCCATCCGCCATGATCGGCTGCTTCATTGATAAGAGCGGATCAGATGGCAGTTCGCATGGACTCGGCGCCCTGCTTCGGCAGCACGCAGGCTCGATCTAGCAACCAAACACAGCGACAATGTGGGCATCGCCCGCGCCCATTGAAACGCGCGCGGGCCGCCCAGGGGAGCCGGGCCAGGGCCCCGGTGAGCACCCATCCGCGCCCCCAGCGCCAAAGTGAAACTTCGGCGGCCCCCTCCCCGCCCCCCACCCCCAGCCTTGGCCCCGAGGCGCTTTGTGTTGTTACTGTTTGGTGTGTTGCACTCGCGAGGGGATCAGAGAGACAAGAATTACATCTTCAAAATGAGTCATAACTCCTGACCGTATGAGGGAATGCACACAGCGGTACAGTAAGACTGCTTGACTCAAGGCTAGGCGGACCCCTTCCTCTGAAAAGTCCTCAGCCGGGCTCGGGAACTTGGGGAGGGGGTCTTTCGCTCTCTTTCTCATTCCTCCTCCGACCCCCCATTCCCAAGAGGGAAAAAAAAGTAACAAACAAGGCAAAACAGCCCTTGGATGAAGCACACTCGGGTAAATTGATAATAGTAATTACAGGAAGCCCACTCGCCCTGCGACCCCTCCCCTCCCCTTAGGAGTTTATCGTGGCACTGTCTCTTTCCCCTACACCCTCCGCCCCCAAATTAAGATTTCCCATTTTACCCGGCAAAAGAAATATAATTATAAGGTTCTCTGGACATTGTTCCTCCCCCAACCCCACCACTTGGACAGTATTTACTTAAGCCCCCCCCCCACATATGTTCCCCCACACTGATTTCCTTAAATTTTTCCAGTAGAATTTTTTCCTCTCAAAAAAGGAAAGAGAAAGTCCGTAGCCACTGTGGCAACACTTTTAAGTTGTTTTAAATGATCGTATCCTTTTTGGCTTCGAAACTTTTGTACCTAAAAATCGAGGGAGGCGCTGCATTTTTTCAGCTGAAACTGTCAAAACTTGGAGAAGGGGGAACCTCGGAGGCAGGCCGGAGAAGAGGAGAACCCTGAAACTCTGCGGGGTGGGAAGATGCTGAGCCTCGAGGATTAGTTTAAACAGCGGGCTATAAAAGATGTAACAGATGCAAACTGTAACACAAGGGCCATTAACCCTTTCTCTGCCGCCCAGCACGCCCAGTCCCTACACCCTGCACCTATTGTCTCCGGTGCTACAAGCTTTGCGGAAAACCTGGAAAGTGAGTATCAGTTTCCGCACATTTGCTGAGCGGGGTGAAGGGGGGCAGAGAGAGGGGGAAGTGGGTGTTGTAGACAGCACTTTAAAATATACCTAGGCGTACAGAGCAGACTTACAAGTTTGACACATTAAAAAAAAATCATTTCTTGTCTGACTTATTAATTTGAAATTGTTGGGGGAAATCTTGAAATAAAGGAGTGCCCACATAAGGCTTTGGGATGAAACAGCTGTCTTGTCTGTATTTCTGCTGAGACTCTCACACCATGGCATATCAAATATATATTTAATAAAGCAAGTTTTATGAGCCAGTATGTGTGTGAGGGAAAGACATGGCATTTGTGCTGTAAACTTTATCTGTGGATGTTATTCCTAACTCTGGAGTAAGTAATCTTGCCCTCATCATTATAGGGGTAGCATGTAAAACATGTAAGTAGGTGGGAGATGAACACATTTATGTTAGCCGAGCTAACCACTGTTGCTGTGACTCTTTCATTCCCTCCTTTAACTTCTCAGTCCCAAAGTCTGGAATAATGAGTGGTGTGTGTGTGTGTGTGTGTGTGTGTGTGTGTGTGAGAGAGAGAGAGAGAGAGAGAGAGAGAGAGAGAGAGAGAGAGAGAGAGAGAGAGAGAGAGAGAGAGAGAGAGAGAGAAAGATGAAATCTGTGTGTATTACTTGGTCATTTAAAATAAAATTTCAAAAGTTACCTTAATTTTAACCCTGATACCCTGATGGCAGTTTTCGACCCCGCTGTACTGACCCCCCCCACACTCCACTTTGGTAAACGACTCAAGTTCTAAGAGGACTTTCACTTCTTTATTTATAATCAGAGAAGTGAGGTGTTACTTCACACACACACACACACACACACACACACACACACACACACACACACACACAAAGAATGAAATAAAGAAATGAAACTCGCTAAGCAGACAAAACCAGGCAAGTTTCTGCTTAGGAAACAGCCTTCTCCGGTGGGAAAGGGCTAGGCTGCCATGTCTAAGAGAAGGACTTACTCCCCGAATTTGGTGGGTCTATCTCGAATAAGTTTTATGATTATTAACAGGTATTGGAAAGTTTTAATTGCTGGATTAATGAATTGGAACTCGGCGTGAAAGAAAGCAGAAACTCCCCTCTTGATGAGTTTTCACCCCAGCCACACAGTCCTCAGCAAAACTTTTCCTAGCCTATGTAACCAAAAAAAAAAAAAAAAAAAAAAAAAAAAAGAAAGAAAGAAAAAAAAAAAAGCACCTTTGGCTACCTGAATGGACAGGTACAGGGCAAATAATTGGGGGGGGGATGAGGGGGAAGGAAAGAGAGAGGAAGGAGTAACGAGAGCTAGAGAAAGCAAGGAAGCCACTCTTGGGAAAAGCCTGACACCAGGGAGCTGAAACCACCTGAAATTCCTACCCACAGACAGCGGGCTCCCTTCAGACTAACGCTCCCACTCAAAATGAGAAAATTAGAAAAAGAGGATGGGGGGCAAACACACCCCCCAAAAAAAAAAGAATAAAAAGAGGGGAAAGGGGGGGGGACCTACCTGCGAAGTCTTGTTTGTAGTTTTGGCCAGAAATGGTGAGAAGAAAAAGCATGAAGAAGCCGCGAAGTGTGGGGGAGAAAAAGGTGGAGGCGAAGAAACAGCTCCCGGAGCAAACTGTACAAAACCTCGCCAAGAGTGTCGGGAGGCAGGACCGTTATTCCTGCGGAGCAGGTTAGAACTGATCTCTTTTCGGCCACTCCAGGAAACACAAACCTGGGGACGGACTGACGTGTTACGCCTCTTCTAATGACATTTTTTTCTTTTTCTTTTCTGTAGGGGAGAGAAGAGAGACCCTGAAACACGCGCCACCTATCTTTGTGGGGAGGGATAATTGAAGCGCCCTGAGCGTGAGCATCATGTGAAAACGTGATCGCCAAGTTTCTCTCTGGGAAAGGATCTGGGATAGATTATACCTTGAAGTCTCCGCAAACGCTTTAGTGGAAGAAATGAAATTCCACCTCCCTCCCTTCCTCTCTCCCTCCCTCCCTCCCTTCTCCACGCCCCCCCCCCCCCCCCCCCCCGCCAAGCCTTTGGCATCATTATCCTCATCACTAAATCCTGCAGAGTACTGGGCGGAAAACGGTGCACACCATTCACAGAACTAGAGAACTCCGAGAGGCGAAAGTTAAAGGGAAAGATCTCGGGTGTTCCATGCAAATCTCTCCCTCTCTCTCTTTCCCCCATACAGATATATCTGAGGAGTGGGCTTGAGGTGCACATCAAGTTGTGTGAAGACCTAAAGCATCGTTTTTGGAACTAAATTCTTGCTCTTTCCCTTATTACATTTTTTTTTTTTTTTTTTTAAAGATGCCAGAGCCAGGGGAGGAAAATGCTACTTGTGCACTGCATCTTAAGATCTTAGGGGTTTTTGTTTTGTTTTGGTGTGTGTGTGTGTGTGTGTGTGTGTGTGTGTGTGTGTGTGTGTGTGTGTGTGTGTGTGTGAGAGAGAGAGAGAGAGAGAGAGAGAGAGAGAGAGAGAGAGAGAGAGAGAGAGAGATATTTTCTGGATGGATCCCTATATTAAAAGAACTTTGGCATTTTAATAAAGGGTCTCTAGATTAACATAGAGCAGCACTGGGTTGGCCAATCTCTGGATCTTTCTACATCTATCTCATGCAGACCACACTACAAAGTGAGGGTGTCTGGGACAGGAAGAAAAAGGAGAAAGGCCAGGAGAGTTTAGGATGACAGAAAGAAGAGGCTAACATTAAACTGTGTGGGGTCGAAGTTTTGAAGTACGTATTTTTGATATTGCAATTAAAGAAAAATTAAAAAGAAAAGACTCCACCTTTGCTCTGAGGGGATTGGTTATGCAAATATGGAAGGGATTTCCTGGAGAATACAGCTTTCTACTGTATGGTTAATTAAATAATCACTCAAAAGCTTCCAACGTGACGCTTCTGTCGTAATCCAATCAGGTTACATAGGTCCTAAACAAGAAAGATATTTTCCACATCTGGAAGTCAGCAATTTAGCAAGTACTGCACATTATTAACCAATTCAGAGCCCACTTCCCAGGGGAATTTTTTTGAAGTTTAAGTGTTCTTAACCAATGCTCTGCTGTTTTGTTAATCAAAAAGCTGGTTTACACTGCACATAATTGGAACTAATATAGAAGTAAATAAAGACAGCCAAATTCAAGGATGCTCTGTATAAGCATCTATCGGGAAAGGATGAAACTGCTTTGCCTCAACAGTTCAGTCTCAGTTTCTTAAAGTACTAGGAGACTCCTCCCCAATTCTTTTAAATAGTGAAAGTATTTGAGAACCTCAAAGCACAGATAAACACTCAGTCCCATAGCCAGTAGGCTCCTCACGTAAAGGTAAATAAATGTATAGGTAAGGAGGGGACCAAACAGCTGCTGCCTCTCATCAGTTTTTCTGCTTTAATACCGTCAAATATGACATAGTCCCCTGTTTTCAGTCTGAAGAAACCTGAAACAAATAATACCCTGATCCAACACTAGACTTTTACTCATATTAAGATAAACTGCTTTGAACTGTGCTTTGAATGTGCGCCTACAGCAAGACTTTGAATGCAGGAGTCATTGGCTTTGCACTCAAAGGAGGGGAAAGCCACCATAGGGGCTGCCACATCCACACTCCCAGAGCTACAGGGCTTTGTATTTTGCATGTTTATTTTTCAGTGGTGGTGGGGGAGGGTAATAGCCACCCAGCATGACCACAGCTAGATTTCATTCTAGGGTGCAAGAAAGCAGATTTTCACAGTTGGTTACACACTCACTTCTTTCCTAATTTGAGCATTTACAATGAGAATGATTGGATAAATTAATTTCCCCCATCACAGATTAAGTACCTATAGATGATCTATAGGTTGTAGAGATTGTCAACCAAAAAAAAATTGTTAATAAAAAAGATTTCCAACATGAATTAAACACATTAGTCCCATATTCATATTTCTCAAACTATCTTGTATTTGTACTAAATATATGTAAGACTTAGCAAGTTTTCTCTCCTAAGATTTATCATGAAGGTTTATATCTTTTTTCTTTCCTTTATAAAAAAATGAGAATTGTCTCCCAAAGAGTGCTTTAAATCTCCCTCTCCCACTGCAGAGGAATAAGGAGCCTGTTGTAGGAAGTGATTTTGGCAAGACCCTCTGCAGGCACCCAGGTATCCAGCTACTGGACGTTTTTAGCTCAGACACATTGGTGCAAAGGCAAGTGAGACTATAGGACAAATCGAACAAATAGCTAACAAACCACTGTCTTTATCATGGATGTAAAATGTCTTCTTACTTCAAATCTGACAAAATAGACTGCTGACCATTTCTATTAAGAACACCCAATTATCTGATTACCTTGGGTTCAGTCAACGCTCCAGTCTCAGGAGGCGGCCCCCAATAGTTTGCACTGAGTTTAGACATGTTTTTCCATGTATTTGGGACGGGGGAAAAAAAAACACAAAAAACAAAACCAACTTCAATTTCCTAGGTTTCCTTGAAGGTGGACGTTTAGGTCCACCTCGGGAAAGATCGCAGGGTTGCCCATTGCCCTTGCCTGGCACGCCCCTCCCCAAGCTTTTGACCGAGAGTGTTCCCACCATCACAGAGGCCGCAGAACCACAGGAAGCTGGAATATAAATTTGTTCGGAACACTCCCTGGGTCCCAGGGCCAGGTCAGGGACAATGGGGACCGTGGGATCCACATAATACAGGAGCGCAGGATGAAAAGTCCAGAGGGACCAGGGACCTCTCTGAGGCTCCTCAGGGAGCCAAACAAGTCCTGCGAAGGAAGAACTGGCTCCTTTCGTACTGTTTTCCCCGTTAATAATCCGCTTCGAGATTAGCTCAGGCGAAGGGGATTAAAACAACAGATACATGCAAATGTGAAATAATATTGACATCGACATTGGAAGGGAAAATAATTCTTGAGGGGTTCCTTTGGTAAAACCAACTGCTCCCCTCAGGACCCCCACCCCCCACCCAAGGCAGGGTGAGGAGGACACCCTTTGTTTTCCAGTTCCCGGCAGCGGACCCGAAGCCTGTCCCCCCTTTCACCTCCCAGTCTGTCAATTTCCTCAACTTTCACAGCCGCTTCCCCGCCCCCACTCCTCTCGCTGGCCCAGAGGCCCAAAGAGGTACGTTTCTGCCCTTGAACACACAAGCTGAAGAAAGAATTAGAATTTGGCCATAGCTAATGATTTTTTAAAAAAGCAAATTGTGTTTATTTTGTACCACGTGGGGAAAATACAAAAAGGATTCTACCCTGGTTTAGAAATGGAATTGATCTTTCATCCAGAGGAATTATTTCTATTCTGTATTGCTATGCAGGAAGTGGGTAACTTCTTTTAGAGTTGCGAGCAAAGGCTGATACCCGGGACCCCAGGATTAGGTGTGTGGGGGAGACGGAGGGGTCTGAGCAAAGCCAAATGGTTTTCTCACGTGCAAACTCGCAATCCAATCCATTTGGAGTTGAGCCTAGGATAGGAGGGGAAAGCCTATTTAAAAAGAAGAAGAAGAAGAAGAAGAAGAAGAAGAAGAAGAAGAAGAAGAAGAAGAAGAAGAAGAAGAAGAAGAAGAAGAAGAAGAAGAAGAAGAAGAAGAAGAAGAAGAAGAAGAAGAAGAAAAAGAAGAGAAGAAGAGAAGAAGAAGAAGAAGAAGAAGAAGAAGAAAAAGATCAGAGCGTCTTAGAGAAGCCCTTTCAAACAAAACCAAAACAAGACCCAAGAGCCCGAGACCATCCCTCACCTCCCTGCTGCGAGGCCCGCGGACTGTGGAATCTCGCACGTCACCTAGCCCCAGCGGGGCGGCCAGCTGAGGATTTTATTTTCCTATTTTATTTGAAGTAAAAGGCTGCATCTCGGCTTCGGGGTGTTTGCCAAGGTCTCTACTGACAGGAACCAGCAAACTTCAGGACTCAAATGAGCATCTTAATTTATTGATGCAAAGCAGGTCTGCTCGCAGTTACCCATCCCCGGCGCGCTCGCACCCCCCCCTCCCCGAACTTCGCTCCCTCCGACTGTCCCGGAGCACGTGGGGGGCTCGCGGGCCCGCCGCCCTCCTCTGCACACACCCGACCCCGCCCTGGCACCGCACGACCCCCGCCCCGCTCCCGGTCAGCTGACCTGGCTCGCCGGCCTGCTCCCCGCCCGCCGCCCTGTTTCCGGTCCCCCGGGTCCGCGAGCCCCGCTCCGCGAGGAAGCAGCAGCGGCCGGGAGGTGATGCAGGGGTCTGATTATCATGAGAAAGGCTGTGCCTGGAAAAGCCTCCTCCACGCGACTGTCAATCTCACAAAAGGGGGGTGGTGGTGCAAGGAAAGGGGCTCTGGAGGAGTCACCAGAAAACTTGCCGCAAGTTAGATGCGACGCAGGCCGGAGGAGGTGGCTTTCGCCTCAACTTGGAAGGCAGGGCACTAAGGGTGCGGACGCCAGCAGCCTCGCCAGGGGACTGGAAACCCAAATCTCCCTCCTTCCTTTCCTCTTGCCCTCCTTTCAGCTCTCTCTGCCCTTTATCCATATTTTCTTGCAATTCTGTCGCAATTGCATTTTGTACATTCTCTTTTCTTTCTATATTTCTTTTGCAATCTTGCTTTTCCTCCCTAGCCTACCTTCTTTGTAAATGTTTTGGTGCCTCTTTAATATGTCCAGATTTATCATTTCGTCTTCAAAACACAGTGCTTAATATGCAATTAATATACCAGCAGGAGGTGAGGGACACCCTGACTAAAATAACTCCCGGGTCTTGCAGACAAGTTCGCCAGGTGTCAGTGAAAAGTAAAATAATAATGAAAATAAATGAATATCTCAGTGACTGTAACAGTTTATTACTCTCTATTATTATATCAGCTCAGACAGATAATTTTTTTGAAAAAAGATATAATCTTCTTGGGAAAATATTAAAGTATTTGACACAGGGAGAGTCATTATAATTAAGGCAATATGCAAATTGTTCTTACTTATAAATACATTATTTTAATCATGCTTATCAGACTCTAGAAATTATAGTAGGTAAATTCAAGAAACAAAGTGGTTTTTCTTTAATGATTATTGGAAAGTGAAAAAAAGAAAAAAGAAAAAAAAAGAAAATCCCAAAACAGTCCCTCTGCTCCTCAACATAGACAGATCAATTCAGGTAGAAGCAGCCTGTTACACGGTCTGTTAATTACTAAACAGATCCATAGCCTGGGTGTGTGGATTGTTTTCCTGGCCAGGTTGCTGTCCATTTCCTAGCAGGTGAGTGAACATGAGGCTTCATATGTCATGAATTGGCTCCACTCATAATTTTCAGGGTGATTATAATTATTGTTCTTTCCTACACTTTGAGCACATTTGTAGTTCTCTTATTAAAAATCAGAGCTTGCTCTTGTTTACAATTTGTTTACTTTGCTGAATTTTTAAAACTTGTTACGAGTCAATTGAATATGTACATTAAGCCCTTTTTTAGGCCAAGAAAAATAAAGATGCATTAGAAAGATGCCTTTTAAGCTTCATAATTATTAATTGACATTTTATGATGAATAATTAATCATCTGAATAATTTTGGTATCTCTGATCTGAACACATATTTGCATATCTAATGCTTGATTTTAAATGTGTTTTTTAAAATTAATTCTTTCATGATAAAGAAATAAAGTGATATTTTAATGTGAAATTTCTGCACTTGTAAAAGTTTGTTATGCTATTATATTCTTTCTAGAGATCCATGAAACTTACTAACAATTTGTAAACCATTTATGTAGCAAGTACACTAAAACACATGGCAGATGTACAATTAGGAAAATGATCTCCAAGTGAAATCAAGGAACTGTTCGTCCTAAGTTCAGAAATGTGCACTAATTATGCACCATATATCTTTATTGGAATGTGGTCATTGAACTTCTTGGTTGATTTACTCTGGCATAGGCGGAAGTATGAGGCATTAGACAAACAATTCAGGTTTGATATTTAGATAAGTTTTCATTTTTTTGCTTACTAATATGTGGGCTGGTTGAAGGTATTTAAAAATGATTAAGCAAGTCTGTCCACGTTATTTTTATAATGCTGAAGTTCAAGTGTCTATCTGATTATTCTCTTCATGATAGCAGGCAATCTACTTTCAGCTTGTTTCTTTATCACCAGTGGGTACACTCACTGCACCTATCCCTCAGGGTGCTGTTAAGAATTAAATGAAGTAATGCATGAAGGTTTGCTGTGTTGTAGTTTTATAATAATAAAAACTTGGACAAATAGTATTGAGCATCCAGGTCAGATAAAGCTAGTACCAAGTAATTATGAGTATGGGGGGATTTATGGTTGCTTATTATTTTCCAGGACTGTTCAGAAGGATGCATAGCCACCAACGTTTAGAAAAATAGAGCATTTTCTTTCTGCTAATTCAGTAGTTAATTTATCATGTTCAATATGGTCCTAATTTGGTTACAAATATCAGATTCTTTTGGAAAGGCTTTTAGCCCAAATGTCCAAATGCAAACTTTCCTGTGTTCTGTAATCACATACTGTCTTTGAGTTTAAAGGTTAAATGTGCAAAAGCCCAGAAGCGATCTTCAGTGAGAGCTGTGAATAGAAGGAGGCAAACTCACAAATTTGGAGACAAGGAGGCTGCTTCAGCACTGTGCTTTAAGGCCACTCATAAGGCAGTGAACAGTCCCTTTTGGTCTTGGGTTTATGATGATTTCTAGCACTTAAAGTGGGGAAAAAAGTTAGTTTATTAAGTGGAAAATGAAATCTCTTAGTCTCTTAAATATCCACAAGGCCAGACTTGATGCAAAGCTTAAAAATCAATTCAAACACTGTATGGAAAATATTTTAATATTTAGTCAGAATACTGAAGGCTTTTTTGTTGTCTCTTAGGACTCTTAGGAGCACTTATAATTATTTGTAGTTATTAAAGGGTCCCTTAATTGTTCTTTTTCTCAAAGGATCCATTCCATATTCCTTGCAGGTTAAGAATACCACAATAAACCTTTGGAATTGTCTTAGGGGTCTGGAGTGACCTGCACTGTTTTCTCTTTTTCCTGCTAACGGGATCAGAAAGAGCATGCACCTACAAACTGACTCCTGGCCTAGATTTATATTCCTCTGAAGTCTTCTTTAACCCTCCATAGTTTGACAGAAATTCAGAATTATAAATTTTGGACTGAGAGCTGATGAGTTGCTCATCCAAGGCCTGAAATCTTGGGCTCAGCCCTCAGGACTCAGTGGTGGCAGGTGAGAATCAACTCCTCCGTGACACCTCTGACTCCACAACTGCACCATGCCATGCACACCCACAACAGAAACACAATTTAATACAGATGTGTCATGAAAAATGAAAATAATTTAAAACTTTGTGCTGTGTTTGGTTTTGATTTTACATAATTCTAAGGACTGGGGAAGAGCATGGTTAAGCAGAAGTGTAAAGAAACCTGTTTCTCGAGTTGACACAGGCTAAACCATCTAACATCCCATTTAATTTTGACAGAGGATCCAAAAGCCATATTATCAAGAAAACATGGGCTTGGGAGAGTCAATGACTGCAGACCTTTCAGTCTAAGTCTACCCTCACAGACAAAGCCACACTCATGTGACAACAGATGTGGTCTTTCGAGGAGTCCTCCTGATCTATTTGTAATCATTGTTTCTTTGCTGCATTGTAACTGATTTATAGTTTTTCTGGATGCTGCACTTGGCCTTTGTGCTTTGTGTATTGTTTACTTTGCCTTCTAGGCCAACATTGATGTTCTTTTTTTTTTTTTTTCCCTGTTACAGTATTAGCTCAAGATCTTTTTTTGTTTTGTTGAGACAGGGTATTTTTTGCTATTCCTGTCCTAGAATTTGCTCTGTAGACTAGGCTGGCCTCGAACTGCCTCTGCCTCCTAAGTGCTGGGATTAAAGGTATGTCACTACATCCTGGCTCAAGTTCTTAAATACCTTCTCTGGCATTGGTACCTCTGGTGCTTTTGGTGTCCAAAATCTCTTCTTCGGAGTCCCCTGCTCAGGATAGCTCCTTTTGGGGAAATTACTACTCAGGCCTAAACACTGAAATTAATTAAGTGTTAGATTGATGGATAATGAAAACTTCATCATCCACACATGTGACAGAAATCTTTGATTCTTTCTATGATTTCCTTTAGCATGCCTGAGTGGAACCTGAGCACGGTTGTGGCATATTTTAATTTAGCTTATTTTAATTATCCTTGGTAATAACTGGCTATTTTTATGTCAACTTGACAAACGTTATCTGATAAAAAGGGAACCTCAATTAAAAAAAAATACCTTCAGAAGTAAGGCATTTTCTTAATTATTGATTGATAAGGGTGGGTTCAGCCTATTCTGGGTGGTAGCATCTCTGGACTGTTGGTCTTAGGTTCTATGAGACAGCAGGCTGAGCAAGTCATGATGAGCAAGCCTGGAAGCAGCACCCCTCCATGGTCTCTGGAGCTCCTGCCTCCAGGTTGCTGTCTCTTTGAGTTGCCCGGACTTCCTTCAGTGATGAACCGTGATGTGGAGGTCTAAGCCACATAAGTCCCTCTCAACTTTCTTTGGTCACATGTTTCCTGGCAACAATAGAAAGAGTAACTAGGACACTCAGCATGGCTTCACATACATGTTTTGGAATCACATAGACTAGATTTGATTCCTTGCTTTGTAAGACTAAATTTTGTGTTCCACAGAAAATGTTTAACCCTATGAACCTCAGTTTAGAAATGAACAAAGAATACGTAGAGTCTTTCTGGCTGTGGCAGGGAATTATGACAAACATGTAAAATAACATCAAGTAGACTTTCTGGTGAATACTAAGACCTATCTGTAGATAACCCTAAACATACATGAAGTTAAATTAAGAAACCAGAGTGAATATCATCTTAGACGATGCTACGGGATTTCATTTTTTTTTTTTTTTTGTAATGACTTCATTGCTTTTTATTTGTCTTACTGATTTTATTAGGAATTCTTTAATTGGTTCTCATATTCTAAAAAGATTAATGTTTACTGACAATAATGTCAAAACATAATCAGCTTATAGGATTTTTAAATTCACAATACAAAGAATGAGTGCTCATGATTATAAACACTGTGATACCAACAGCATCAGTTAAAAAAAAAATTTGTAAGCCATGCTTGTTGGCTCAAGCCTGTAATCCAAGTATTCAGGAAGCTGAGGCAGGAGGATCGCATGTTGAAGGCTTACCTGGACAACTTGGTAAGATCTCATTGCAAAATGTAAAGGAGTTGTTGATGTAGCCATGTCACAGTACTCATCTAACATGCATGACATCCTGAGTTCAATCCCTAGTACCATGAAATATACTTTTCAAAATCAAAAAAAATAATTGAATTTGGTTCTGTATTTTATACTTGTACTTGCTGTTGTAAGGAGCATTGCTGTAGATAATTCTCCATGTGTGCCCTGCCCTTAGGGGAAGCCCCCTTCCAGATAGTGTTTAGTGGTCAAGAAGTACCAGAGTTTTGTTCAAGGCAAAAAGAGTCTCTTGCCAAAATTTCCACAGCAGGGTAGAGTTGGAAGGGGCAGAGCGGTAGTCTATATTGGAGAAAGTTGGCTTGCATTGTCTTTTCTTCTAGGTTGAGAGTTGAAACACCTACTTTCAAAAAGAAAAGGGAAGAAAAAAAAGTGAGACCATGTGTATAACACAGACTTTACTTCATTCTCCCCCTGAATATTTGGAGTAGGGTTGTGTCAGTGGGCCCTGGCATGATCTACTGTGTATATGACTTTTCTACCCTATGCCCTAGAAAGGAGGGTGTCGGGGGAGGCCTGGCTTTGGACACAGGGAGCATATTGTTGCAGTGGTTCTGCTTCGGTGAAAACCAGGCTCCTTTCTCTCTCTGACACTAACTTTGCTACACACACAAAAAGGAAAAAAAAAAGTCATTCTGATGAGCTGTTTCCTGGTCACTGTAGAACCACAAGTAAAGTTTCCTTGTAGTACAGGGGCAATTTTTTCTGGGTTGCGGGAAGCTGGCCTACCTATTGTTCTTGGCACAAAGATAGGGGAACCCTTCTTTAGAGAAGGGAGACAGAACGAAGCTGAAAGGTCATTGAAAGTATTTAGTCTTTCGAAACAACAAATAGCAAATTGTTGCCTTTAAAACTTTCCTTATTTGTGTGCTTAGAGGGTGGGATTTCAATTTAGAGAAATCATCACAGTCCTGAGCTTTCTCACCACCTACTATCATTGTGTATTTAATGCTGCATTGACAACTTAGCCACAAGACTCTTACTGTGACTCTTCTGTAAATGGATCATCTTCAAGTTTTGCTTTGACTAGGGAGAATTCTTGCATAGTTGAAGTAAGTAAGTGTTTGGGCTGTAGAAAATATGCTAATAAGACTCATTTGAAATCACAATGGATTTTGAATTTGGGGCAAAGTATTGCTATGCTTTCTTTATAGCAAAGTGAATACCTTTGCTTGGAAAAGTTACGTTTGCTTCAAGTTAGTCTCTAAATAATAATCTGTTTGGCAAGGGAAGAAGACCTCCTGCAGCTGTGTTTTTCTCAGTTGCCTATTTGATAAAAACATATCAGAGCACCATTCATTTCTTATGAAGTTTTGTAGAGACATAAACTTATAACATACTCCAATTTCACTCGAGTCCAGGTGAAGACACCAGGCAGGCACTGTGGATACTGATACCCAATCAGCTAGCTTCCTTTGGACAAAGCTCTGAACATACAAATCTCTGAAGCCTGGCACACACTATTGCAGTCTTTCCTGCATGTCTCTGTTACTAGGCAGCCTGAAAAAATGGAGCAGAGGTAGAACTAAGTGACACATTGTCATCTTAGTCTTCATACGGCATTGGCGAGGCTTTCTGTGGCTTCTAGGAGAATACAGCAAAGCTTACCAGGTGTGTTTCTGAAAAAGGAAGACACATAGTGAGAAAGGAGCTGACTAGAAAAGGGAAGGGTTTGATGAGAAAGGCAAGGGGTGGGGGCGTAGGAATTTGAGATACTTGATTGTTCCATTCCGGAATCTACACTACAACTCAAAAATGAAGTAAAAGATGGGGAACTTTCTTGTGCTTTCTTTTCATTTTTAAAGTAAACTGACAGCCTCCAAAAGGCCATGTGACTTGCATGCAGAGCTAAGGCTACTTAATGCTCAAAGGTGTGAGGCGGGGATGCGGGTGAAGGCTGAGTCCTGTTTACGGCACTTTCTTCAATACACTTCTGTCTCTTCTATATGAGGTGTACTTATCAGGTCATCTCACCTTGCTTTGCTTCTCTCTATTTAAAGGAGACACTAGCTTTCAATGCTGGACTTCTCTATAATCTTTAGTAGGCCTGGGTTTTGAATAATAGGACTCAAGCATTTGCCATTTCCCTGGTGTCACTAAAAATGGCCCGGAGCAAACAGAAGATTGTCTGAAATGTGTTGTGAAGAGCAACGCTTTAAGCCTGTTGCTGTGTGCAGGACAGACCTTCGAGAGTAAAGACTGCAAGAGTTGGTGAGTACCTAAGTGTGAGAAGGTCAAAGTCCTCAGACAATTTATACTGCTCGTTGTAAATGGCAAAGATGAAAGGTGTTAATGTAGGTGCCAAGTCACCTGTGCGCACGAACAGAATTCTGGCATTGTTTTTGAATTCCGGGTGTGATATTTTATTTCTAAAATGAAATACTAAATCATTTCCAAAGTAACAGAGATGTAACAGTCCCTATTCACTCTCTTGCAAAGGGAATTTTCAATACAAATAAAGTCATGCATATTTATACTAGGGTAATTCAAAATAACTTCCTCACATAAGCACAGCTACATTCAAGTAAAATCTTGCCAGCATTTCTGAGAACATTGCTTTAAGAAAAAAAAAAATGCTCCCTGTAGCGTCCGAACTATTTAAAACCCTTGCCAGCTTCTTTCACATACACCCGTTATCTCTCCTTAAATCATTGACAAGGATTTAAAAACTGCTTCATCAGAACAACTGTTACCCTTTTTCCTCCTCTAGTTAGAACCTGATCTTCAAAAGGGACCATATTTACAGCTTTTTTTGAAATTTTGAAACCATTTGGCTGATACATTTTTGCTACATTTTCTTTTCCTGATTTAATTACTCGGGATATTTGCATGAAAACAGGAGGATGGGGACACAGAATTTTTTGTCTTATGAGCTCATGTGTTTCTGATGCTTATTCCCCACCTGAGAATAAGAGCAGGTGTCTATTTTATTATAATCAGGAAGCCAGGGGCTACTTGAAATTGTAAACCCGTGGTCTTTAACCTTCCTAATGCTGTGACCTTTTGATACAGTTCCTTATGTTGTGGTGATCCCCAACCACAAAATTATTTTTGTTGCTACTTTGTGACTGTAATTTTGCTACTGTTATGAATTGTGATGTAAATGTCTGTGCTTTGCTGCTGGTCTTAGGTGACCCCTGTGAAATGTTCATTTGACCCCAGATAGGGCTTGACCCTCAAGTCAAGAACCACTGTTGTAAAAGAAATTGTTGAAAGTGAAATAAAGTTCAGAAAGAGGCACTCAAGAAATTGAGGGATCCATGAACCAAACAACAATGAATTTTCTTCCAGGCCTCTTTAAGTTAAGTATGTATGCATCATCAGTAACTTAGACACATTTGCTACTGAAAGGGTCAGAACACTAGAGTCTATGCAGAGCTAAGTGAGTCAATGCTTTCCAAAAGAAAGCACATTGCTGCCCTGTATTTGTGGATATGTCAGCATACATCTCACTGAGGGGACACTCTAGACAACGTAAGAACTCTGGAGCTGACCGCTGATAACTAAGAAGGAAACAGAAAGACTGGATCTCTAATTCTAACTACCTGGCAAGTGTTCCATATCTTACACCATCAGATCAGAGAAGAACAATCAAGATGAGTTCTGAGCAATTTCCACCCTCAGTGATGGAGTCAGTCTTCTCTGTTTTGTATTTTTGCACAGCATACTGTCTTTGCTTAAACAATTTCACTGCTCGTTCAGTCTCCTAAGCCTGAATCCTCACTTGGTTTGACCTTCTTTTTTTCATAACTATATTTTACATCTGCCTTTGTTTCTGATTCTCCTGCCTCTTCCTCTTCAGCATATCCTACCTGTGTGTACTACCACAGCTGGTTTGTTTGCTTAAAATTACATTATTTAATATTTGTGCACATGCATGCGCATGCTACAGTGGCGTGTGTGTGTGTGTGTGTGTGTGTGTGTGTGTGTGTGTGTGTGTGTGTGTGTGTGTGTGTGTGTGTGTGTGTAAGCCAGAAAACAGCTTACAGGAAGTTTGTCCTCTTCTTCTGGTGAGTTTCAGAAACTGACCTCAGGTCATCAGGCTTGGTAGTAATAAGCTTAAGTGTACAATTGTAAAAAATATTCAAATGCTGTTACATTAAATCAATTTCAAATGTTTTTTTTCTACATACAGAATTTTCTGTAATCCATACAGTAAAAATTTAAGATTAACAAATATTCTTGCCAGGCAGTGGTGGCGCCTTTAAATCAAGCACTCTAGAGGCAGGTGGATTTCTGCGAGGCCAGCTGTTCTACAGAATGAGTTCCAGGACAGCCATGGCTACACAAAGAAAGCCTTTCTTCAAAATACAAGCATAAAAACCCAAACAACAATTTTTATGCCCCTCTTTCTCTCTGTCTTCTTTCCTTCCTTTTTGAAATGCTGCGGTGGAATATTGGCATCATATCCCTTCTGTGATCATGCGGTCAGGGCATCTCAGCACTACACCCAGGTTTGAAAGGAGGAAATTAAGATTTTTATGGAAAAAAGACAAAATAATCAGTTCCATTTTGGAAATCTCAGATTTTCCTAGAACTAGTTGAATGGAAATGTTGGTAAGTGATAGATGAGGGCAGGTGTTGAAAGGGACCAGTATTAGTCACTCAGGAACACTACTTAGGTAGAAAGCAAGCTCAGGTCGTCTGACTCAGTCTGTCCTGCATGCAGGGACATCGAGTGTAAATTTGTTAGAAAAGAATGTTTGGCTTTAGGAGAGCACCTAGGCCCAAACGCTTGTTTTCTTTTTCATAACAGGTTTGCCAGTTGTCCTTGGTATAGAGGACACGTCATAAATTTGACCAAGAAAGTTGTCTGATAGCACTATTGTTTGGAGTTCACTCATTCATTCATTCATTCATTCATTCATTCATTCATTCATTCATTCATTTATTTATTTACTTACTTACTTATTTACTTATTTATTTACTTACTTATTTACTTATTTATTTATTTATTTACTTATTTACTTATTTACTTACTTACTTACTTACTTACTTATTTATTTATTTATTTATTTATTTATTTATTCATTCATTCATTCATTCATTCATTCATTCATTCATTCATTTATTTATTTACTTACTTACTTATTTACTTATTTATTTACTTATTTATTTACTTACTTATTTACTTATTTATTTATTTATTTACTTATTTACTTATTTACTTACTTACTTACTTACTTACTTATTTATTTATTTATTTATTTATTCATTCATTCATTCATTCATTCATTCATTCATTCATTCATTCATTCATTTATTTATTTATTTATTTATTTGTTTATTTGTTTATTTATTTATTTATTTATTTATTTATTGTGTGACAGGGTCTATTATATAGTCCCATGTATCCGGGACCTCCCTCTGCAGACCAGGCTGGACTTGAACTCACAGAGATCCACCTATCTCTTCCTCCCAAGCACTGGGACGCAAGGTATACACTAGCACACCCAGTTTGTAATTTGGATCTTAACTCTTCTCCACAGGTCTGAGTATCAGAGACATGGGCTGCCCTGTTGGGAGGTGATGAAGGCTCAGAACTGGGGCCAATGGGAGGTCTTCAGCTCATTGGGAGAGGATTTGGGTGTTTTCTTCCCTTGCAGGGCCATCAGGCCAGCAGATCATTGAGTGAAGCCTCCAAAAGTCTTAAAATTTGATGATCTGATCTCAGATACTTTGTTGTAGTGATGAAAATGAATACAGTTTTTTGTTAACAGTGGTGTGCAGAAAGTTTTGTGTATACAACAAAGAAATAACTGAAGGTAAATATGTACATGCCCCTTCTGACCCCTAGAAACCTGTTAAGCAGCTTTTTTTTTTTAAAAGGGTTTTGTTATTTTTAATTAATTAATGATTTTTATGTGCTTAGGTATTTTGTCTACAAGTATGTCTGTTTACAGTACCTCTGGAGGTGGAAGAGTGTGTTGGATTCCCTGAAACTGGAATAACAGATGGGTGTGAGGTTTCATGTGAATGTTGGAAACAGAACCCAGGTCTTATGGAAGAGCAGCCAGTGCTCTTAACCTCTGAGCCATCCCTCCAGCCCAAACAGCTTTAAATAATAGGTTTCTGTGTATATTTGTTAAATATGTTAATGCTAATGTAAGTGAAATGGTTAATGCATCAGAATAGTCAGCCAGTTAATAAATTCAGACACATAACGGGGTACTGCATTTCCCAAGCTAATGGATTACTTGATAAACTACATATATGTTACAGAAACAATCTACATCTATATATCGCCTATAATTAGTGAGACTAGTTAATTCTCTACTATGTGCTGGGAACTCCTCTGGAAATAAAGTAAGAAAATGATCAAGGCAGACTTACTCTGTGCAGGTGACCAGAGAAGACGGACTGTGTGATGAATGTTATTGGGAGTATAGAAGGCAAGCACATCGAGTCTAATAATAGCTACAAAATAAAGTGAAGGCAGGAGTAGATCTTCCTAATGCAAGGAAGGTCAGCTCTTTAAAATCCATCAGCTGCAGGAGAAAAGAGTTAAATCACCTGTGACATGTTATCACCCTTTGAGGCTGGATTAAAGACTTGTAGGGAAACTCTGAGAAGGCCTGAAAGGAAAAGGGAATTGATTCCAGAGTCCGAATTACCAGGAGGAGAAGGACAATGGTCCAATGGTGATTCTAAAGGGCTTTCATGAGCCAAGTTCTCCAGAGGCTGGCTCCCACCCCCGCCCCCGCCCCTGCCCCCGCCCCCTTTCATTCTGGTTGGTGGATGTCCCTGGTGCTTGGCATACTCACCTGCTTCATATTGCTTTGTCGTGTTTGTAATAGCATCTCAGCTGTTCAGTCTTAGGAACTGGATCAAGCCTGACACTAAAAAAGCAGACAGGCCATCTATGGACGGGTCTTGCCGTAGGCGCCATAACAGTGTCAATGAGCAGAGTTGCGTGGCTGCTTCTTGGAGAGTCTATGGTGGCTGGGGCTCCTTAGGAGGCTGACAACCTCCTTTTTCTGTTTAAGTCCTTGTTCCTGTCGCCACTGCCTCTCTATTTATTTATTTATTTGTTTGTTTGTTTGTTTGTTCGTTTGTTCATTCATTCATTCATTTATTTATTTAAAATCCCATGACTGTCTGTTATGCCCAAATATTGAATCAGGCTTCTGTTTGTAACAAGAGCTATTAATAGTTTTAAATGTGGATTTGGCTTTTGTTGGAAGAATATTATTTTCAGTAATTGTCAGTTCATTAGAATAGAAGTAAGGCTTAGGGTTTTGCTGAAAAAGCATGACACTTGAATTAAAATAAATATAAACAAAGAACTTCAATATTTTGATTTATTTATAGACTCCACTGTTTGCATATTGAAAGCCAAAATTTTTTTTAAAAAAAGCTATAAAGAAGCAGAACTATTATAAAGAACTATTTGATTTTCCCCTGAGTATCTTTACTCTGTATGTGAAATAACTAAATAACACTGGTGCACATGTTGTTACTACATAATGTACTAAGGGCCTTAGAAATGGACCCAATGGCAATAAACTTATTGATTTTGGTTCAACTTTATTTATTTTAAAACTTATTTTCAAAGATAGAACTTTCTTTTCTGAATATAAATTCACTCATATCTGTAGTGGATTTATGATGTTACACTGTAAATAATTGTCCCGCTTATGAGTTTAATAAAAGTGCTGATTGGCCAAAGACAGACAGGAAGTGTGGGTGACCTACCAGACTAAGAAAACTCTGGGAACAGGAAGAACAGAGCAGGAATGGCAGAGAGAAGCCAGAAGAAGCAGAGGACAACTATGCTGCTCTGAGAAAAGGTACCGAGCTGCATGTCTGAACAGGATAAAAGTCATGGGTTAGTTTAAGGGTAAAGAGTTAGCAAGTGATATGCCTGGGCCTTAGGATGATCAGCCTAAAATTAATGTAAGCATCTGTGTGTCTCTGTGGGTCAGTGGGTCTATGGGCCTAAACCTAGAGGCTAGGCCCGAAAGTCCAGCATATCTGTGTTTTTATATATGTATGTAAGTATGTTTGGTTTTGTTTCTGTTTTTTCTAGACAGAGTCTCACTATGTATCTCTGGCTGTCCTGGAACTCACTATGTAGACCAGGCTGGCCTCAAAATCACAGAGATCTGCCTGTCACTACCAGTTCTTTTCCAAGACTCACGACTTTCTGTTTTGTTTTATAACCCATTCAGTCACGCAGGGCTATTTGTGTGACTATTGGATAAGAAAAAAACCAGTAAGGAGGCCATAGTCCTTCCCATCGTTTCTAATCTGTCAGTCACACCAGTGAGACAGGAACTCCCTGAATCCCTCCTTAAGTGAGACAGGAACTCCCTGAATCCCTCCTTAATTCATTCCTGACTGTTGATGGGCCATTCTTGTGCAGACCCATTGCTGCTTTGAAATCATGTTTGGAATGGCTATACTTTGCTCAGGAGATGACATTTTTCAGCCCTTCTTCCTGCCTTCTAGTTCTTAGATCCTTTCCACTCCTTCTACCATGTTTCCTAAACCTCACAGGGCCTAATATAAATGTGTTCTCTTTTTTAGGGATAGATATCCATTCATGACTTATTGTTAGCACCCTATGTAGTCATGAACCTCTCATGCAGTACTATCTACTGTGAATAGATATTTCTCTGATTAAAGATGAGAATAACTTATGTTTATAGTTATAAATATAAATAGTTAGCGGGTAGATTGATACTATGTCAATTTTCTCAATGAAAGTATTCAGCAACTTCTACTCCAAGCCTATACTATCCCTAACAAGTTTTTTAAAGCAAATTTATAGTACTAGGCATGAAATGCCTCCTATAGGTCTCAATCCAATTAGAGAACGGTTGGTTACTCCCATAAAAGTAGTGCCATTATTGCTAAGTTGGCTAGGCAATTTTGTCTAGTGTATTATAGGACTCACAGCTGGTAAGACTACAGATATTCCCCTCCCCAGAAGCACGTTTAGACCTCCCAAGACTATGAAAACTACCTGGTAGGCAGGAAACTTCCAGTTCAGTTTGAACTTGATTTTTTTTTTTTTTTTTTTTTGTTGTTGTTGTTAGATCATTTATCAAAGCTGTATGATGTCTTTACAATAGGGTCTAATCTCTTAAATTCTAAGAGGGACAGTATCTTACTGCTACTATTGCTGTGACGAAACATCATGACCACAAGCAAGTTGGGGAGGAAAGGATTCATTTGTCTTATGTTTTCAAGCTGTAGCCCATCATTTAAGGAAGTCAGAACAAGAACTCAAACAGGACAGGAACCTGGAGGAAGGAGAAGATGCCAAGATCATGCAGGTGGTGCTTCTTACTAACTTGCTCCTCATGGCTTCCTCAGCCTGCTGCCTTACAGAACTCAGGACCACCAGCCCAAGGATGGCACTGCCCATTTAATTAAGAAAATGCCCTTTCCAACAGCCCTTTCTTATGGAAGCTTTTTATTCCTTTTCTCATATTTTCTTCTTTGGTTCTTTGAGACAAAGTTTTTCTATGTAGTTATGTCTGTCCTGGAACTTGCTCTGTAGACAAGACGGGTCAAAACTCAGAGATCCTCCTGTTTCTGCCACCCGAGGACGAGGATTAAAGGCAATGCACCATCACATCCTGATAGAAGCGATTCTTAATTGATGACTTTTCTTAGATGACTCTGGTTTGTATCAAGTTGACATAAAATTAATCAACAGAGATAGTAGTTGCCTATTGTTTTGGGGGCCTCTAAAACCTCTGTGATCAAATCATTAGGGAGTACCTCACTCAGATACTTGAGTTTTTGTTTAATAACACATAACTTCTTAGAGTAGCTTTATCCAAAATGCTGAATTTTTACTCAGCCACTTACCACTTGGCAAGTGATTTGACCGAGTCACGTGGCTTCTGTGGAATCAATTCTTGCATCTGAAAAGAAAGATTATAGCACTGGTCTAGTGGGATATCACTCACAGCAGAAGACAAAGGAGATCCAGTTGTTAACTGTGAAGTGCTAATGCATACACTTAGTGCTGATTTCAGATCCAAGCTATGCGCACACTGGGTAGATTAAAATGTGGATGTGTTCAAAAGCACAATCACTTCCTGAAGCAAGAAGCAAGACATGGCAACAACTGAAGGGCTCAATGAAACTCTTGGTTTCTAACCAACACTCCCCCAAATCATTCCTAATGGCATATTTTAAAAGATTCTGAAAGCTAAAGAAATGAGGAAAATGCTCTTCTTTTTCACAGTTAAAACATTTGCTCTTCCAGAGAAATTCAGCTATAAAAACTTGAAGCTTAACTCAGTCCTAAAAGTGGCCACTCACACGGACTATTTAGAAGGACTGTTGTGTTTATGAAAGTGAGGTGCTATGAACATAATACTTGTGTCAGACAGGGTGGACATGATCGGAACACACTTGTTAACAAGGCCCCTTTCTTGTCCTTGGCCATGAATCATAAAATCCTGTTTGGAGATAAAATACTTCTCTGAACAAAAGCTGAAATATGAGTACACAGGTGTGTGTGTGTGTATGTACGTACATGTTCTTGTACATGTGTATATGCATGTGTGCTTAGTATTGGAAATAAGAATGAACTAAGGAATAAACTCTTTTGTTGACTCTAGGGCCAAATTTTAATAACACAGCTGTCTAGATATGAGACACTAATGAGAACATAAATTCCTGGATAGAAAGGGAGGTGACTTGCCCAGTGGCCTGTCTCCCTCAAGTCTGTCGCGACATTCTCAGTGTTGCCAGCATACCTTCGATCCCGTTTGCTACGGATACATGTTCAGCTGTGTCTTAAATATCTTTTTACTTTATGTTCCACTCAATATGGAAATTCATAGGTTTTTCATATGACTTCAGATCCATGGGTGAACTTGTCCTACATTATCACTACTTCTTAATTACAGAAAAACATTTTGATCATAAGATACTTATGACAACCATCACTGGAAATTTGGAAGGAATCAACACAGGAAAATGTATCTGGAGCCATTGTAGAAAACAAGTTATTTTCTAATTTACATTCTGATTTTCTTAACGATTTGAAGTAGGGAGTGATTAATGTGAGTAAATATAAAAACGTTTCTTTTTTTTTATGTTACTCTTACTAAGCAGACCCTTTTGCAAGAAGAAAATACAAAGTTCAATTATGTACTAAAGAATAGACTCTGATGGTTTATTTAGATTGTGCTTAAGTCATATTCCTGATAATATTTTTATTCCATGAATCCTATACATATCTCAGGCTAATATAAAATTGGATTTCACTTTACAAAAAATTGAATTAATTCTTTAATAAGTATAGAAATAATGTTATATTAACATTTTCCCAAATGTTCCAAGTGACTGATGACCTGTGGGCTTGGGTTAAATTCTTAGATTGATTCTGGGGACTTGACAACTTCCTATAAGATTGGAAAAAATGAATATTGCTAAAATTGAGATAATGAACTATTAATGCAATTGAATGATGCTACTTAAGATCGAGCATATGTGTGCTGATATGGTGTGTATGTTGAGATTACATATTGGTTTTGTTTTCTGAAAAATATATACAGTGACAGGCATACCCTCTCCTCATCCTAACTTGTTGGTTCAAGTCCAGAAAATCCCGTGTCCTATGAAAAACCTCATCTCTGGGCAATAATGATTTGATAATCTCTTGGATGATGGTTAAGCTGTTTTCAGTGTATAAGGATGTCACCATCCTTTCAAACAGACTAATTCATTTATATATATATATTGCATTTCTGAAGTCACACCCTGTTTTATGTGCATTTGTAGTATTTTGGGGATATGTGCCAGAATGTACAACTTAGCTACAGAATATTAAAAATTTCTTTCCTGGTCACTATGCTGCATGACTGATCCATTTCATGTGATACATTTAGCATGGTTCATTGCCCACTGGTCTTATTATTTAACAATTTGCATTAAATTGAATTTTCTATTTACAGGTGTAAATGGAAACTTTGGCTTCTGAGAATGTATTATTTCCTGGCTAGAATGTTCTGGGGTGAATTAGATCTGCCATTATCATCCTGTGCATACCTGAACTAAGCTGAGGCTATTTAATTATAATATCATTGTAAAGGGAGTATGTTATTTTTATGGCTAAGCTTCAGTTACTGAAGCCATGCCAGTATCATCAGTTTATGAGACATTACTGTAATTCTACAGAACTTAACAAGAACATGTATATGTCTTGATGGATCAGAGAAAGTTGAATTAGTATTTTGTGACAAAATTTTTCCTGAGGAGCCACATCAACTCACCCCAGATAGGGGTAGACCAAAGTATGGATACCACCAAAGTCCAATTTAATGAACCTAAGCATTTATTGGGGTTACTTACAGGAGCAGAAATGACTCAAAGACAGCTTCATCACCAAACCTGACCCAGCATGGGTGTCAGTTCACAAAGCTGGTACATTGTACAGCCTGAAGGCAGCTCAACAGGTTGGAGAGTGTCCTTTTCAGGTTCCTCAATTGTCTAAACCTCTTCCAGGCAAAAGGGCTGGTTTCTTTTTCCAGGCAGCAGATCTGGCCTCAGAGTATTCTTTTTAGCTCAGCTTTCTTTCTTCTGAGAGGAACTCCCCTGCTTTTAATGGTTACTGTAGCAGAGAGGGCCTAGTGAATCTTGTCAGTTTCAGGGACTTCCTCAAACTATTTTGCATTGTTTACCTTCCTAGGTAGATGCAGGATGAAATGTTTCAACTGTGGAGGAAATTGTTACACAGCAGTTAGTGGTAACATGTATTAATTACTCAATGTTCAAAGAACCAGAAAACTTTATCATTCACTACAACATAGGTAGCTTCACATTTCTTGTTTTCAACTCTAAGCCTCAATAGGCTTGAAGAGCTGTAAGCCAGGGACTAAGCCCTGTAGCACATGCTTGGCCTGCATTGCCTCATTAAATACCTTAAGTGTTATATGTTTATTTTCATTTTACAGTGTGGGTACTTAAGAAAGGTTATACAATGTGTCTGTTTTCACATACATACTTGGATGATGGAGGCACTCACAGACCTACTTTTCTGGCCATCCTGTATTCTGGGGATGGTATGACAGAGTTTATATCTATCTAGTAGTTCCCTATGTTCCATTTATCTCACAAGGACTAAATGTTTCAGAAAAAATGCAGAATGATCCACAATATCTGAGGCTTTGGGTATCCTTGCCTTTTGAGTTGAACATTCCCAGTTTTATTTTTTTTTTTTCCAGCCCTGACGCTCTATTGTTGCTAGTGGTTACTGTCTACATTGAATTTGGTATCAGTTTAGGCATTGATTTTTTTCTTTTAATTTCTAGGATTTGCCTTAAGTCACAACAAAACAATGCTTCTGACTTTATTTGGATATAATTCACATATTGCATAACAAATCAGCGAAAGCATATAATTCAGTGTCCTATTACATAGTAACAGGTTCACAATTCCATTTATGTCATTACAAAGATAAACTTCACACCTTTTAGTATTCCCAGTCCCAGCCCCATCCCATCTTTTGTTTCTGGGATCAGTCACTAACGTATCTTCTATTTCTACAGGTTTGCCTATGTAATAAGAAGTTTCTGGCCTAAACTAGCCCCAAGATCTGAACCAGCAGTCCCAAAGTAACATACAAAAGGCTTATATTAATTTCATGCTGATTGACCTATGGCTCAGACATATTGCTAGCTAGCTCTTTCATCTTGTCAGTCTATTTCCATTAATCTCTTTAGCCATGTGGCTGGTACCTTTTCTCAGAGCAGCATGGTCGTCTTCTTTCCTCTGGGTCTGCTGGTGTCTCTCCTGGTGTCACTGGTGGCATCTCTGCTCTGCTCTTCCTATTCCCGGAATTTTCTTTCTGGTAGCCCCACCCATACTTCCTGACTGCCTTGGGGCTAATCAGCTTTTTATTAAACAGTAGGAAGGACAAATATAACAACATACCAGAACATAATCCCACTACATGCCTACACTTATGAAAATGGACGCATACATGTTCTTTGTATTATGTACTTGGAATGGCTTCTTTATTGGACACCTAATGTTTTCAGAATCTGTTTCTATTTTACTACATATTAACATTCTTTTTCTTTTTCCATTTATTTTCTTATTTATTTATTTATTTATTTATTTATTTATTTTCTTATTTATTTATTTATTTATTTATTTATTTATTTATTTATTTATTTATTTATTTATTTATTTATTTATTGAGGCATGGTCTGTCTCTCTATGAAGTCCTGGCTGTCTCGATGGTTGCTATGTAGACCAGGGCTATCTCAAATGCACAGAGATCTACCTGCCTCCATATTTGAAGTGCTGGGATTAAAGGCATGTGCCACCATACCCAGCCACATTTTAGTATTTTATTACATGGGAATATATACTTCTATTTATCTACTTTTTAGATGGGCATATGTGGGTCATCCCATTGTGACTCTTAGTAGTCAAACATTTATTGTTAACTTGGTTACATCTGGAATTAACTAAAATCCAAGCATCTGGAAACATATGTGAGGGATTTTTCTTGCATAGATTATTAGAAGTGGAATGCTCACATTAAATCCAGATCATTTGGTGTCAGAAGACCCACCCATAGTAAGAGATTTCTGACCTGGACTTTCGGGCCTAACCTCAAGGTTTGGATATACAGACGCGCAGACCCATAAACCCGCAGACCCACAGTCCCACAGAGACACACAGATGCTTACATTAATTGTACACTGACTGACCTGGGGCCCAGCCATATAACTTGCTAGCTCTTGCTCTTAATCTAACCCATGATTCTTATCCTGTTCAGTCATGTGGCTCTGGCTCTGTACCTTTTCTCAGAGCAGTGTAGTTGTCCTCTGCTTCTTCTGCCTTCTCTGTGGAGTTTCTGCTCTGTTCTTCCTGTTCCCAAAGTCTTCTTAGTCTGGTAGTGCCGCCCACACTTCCTGTCTGCCTTTGGCCTATCAGTGCTTTTTATTAAACTCATAGGCGGGACAATTATTTATAATGTAACATCATAAATCCACTACACCCACTCTAAACCTAGGCCATACCTTTAGGTGTTGTCCACATAATAGGACACAAAAGAAGTGAGCTTTTGCTGTCTGTGTGCTTGGCTCACTCTGACTGGGAAGTTCATCTACCATCTCTAGTGGTAGAACCTACTTCTTCAGGATTTCAGGAAAATTGTCAGCTTTCTAGGACTTCCTTGGTAGTTCAGCACCAGATCCAGCCTCACAGACTGTACAATAACTGCATCCTTGACCCTTCTGTTAGAAGACAACCACTGTGGCACTATTGGGACCACAGCCTGTAACACACTTTAATAGATATCATATATATGTATATGAATATTATAATATATGTATATATTTATTCTATCCATTTTATCAGTTTTGCTTTTTCACAGAGCCTGACTAGTACTGTAATATATGAAGTTTTGTCTGAATGCCTGCTTCTCGTTCCTTTGTGGGTAGGCCTAGGTGTAGAAGGAGTAAAATTCTGAGTCCTAATGCTATTTCACTTTTTGAGGACTAGCTTATTATTTTCCATTGCAGACACACATTTTACATCCCATCAGTAGTACAGGATAGTTCTAGATTTTCCACATCCATGCCAACACCTGCTGCTTGGTGTTTTTCTTTTAATTTGCTTTCTCTCATAGCCATCTGAATGGATCTTAAGTGCCTAATTAATACTTAAGCTTTTTATCCAACATGGAAGAGAGGCGGAGTCAGGCAGAGCTGAATTTGAGACTAGCCTGTCTACAGAGTGAGTTCCAGGATAGCCAAGGATACACCGAGAAAGCCTGTATTGAAAATCCAAAATAAAATAAAATAATAAAGACTGCTTTAAATAATATATATTTTAGAACAGGAGAGATACTCAAAGGTTAAGAGCATTGGCTGCTCTTCTAAAAGACTTAAATTTGATTCCTGGCACCCACGTAGCAGCTCAGAGCTGCCTGTAACTCCAATTCCAAGAGATCCAATTCCCTGTCTCTGGCTTCCACAAGCACCAGGCACTTATAAGATGCACAGACACACATACAGGCAGACAGCAATACACAGAAAATAAATAAATGGAATTAAGATGTTTATTTATTTATTATTATCATTATCATTACTATTTGTGTGTGTGTGCCTGTGTGTGTGTGTGTGTGTGTGTGTGTGTGTGTGTGTGTGTGTGTGTTCCACATGACTCAGCTTGCATGCGGAAGTCATATGACAACTTTCTGGAGTTATCCCCTTCTACCCCGAGCTTTGGGATTGGAGAACTCAGGTCGTCAGTCTCACAGAGAAAGCCCCTTTATCTGAAGATCCTCCTTTATCTTGTGTGCTTCCTCTTCCTGTGTGTTTCTGACAGGGTCTCATGGAGCCACAGCTGGCTTCCTGCTGGGACAGCCCGAGCTGCAGCTTCTCTTCTGTGTCCTCTGTGCTGGGGTCAAAGGAGTGTAGGGTTTTATGCAGTGCTGGGGATTGAACTCCTGGCTTCATGAATGCTACACCGGCCTGCTTATGAGCATTTTTATTTTCTTCTTTTCCAGGCACTAATTTTCTCCTCCTTCTGGACGCTTGTCTTTCCACACTAATCTTCATTTTCCCAACTTCTTTCTCTTTCTCTTCTTTTTCTTTCTTCTTGTTTTACTGACGCAAGACTAATTTTATTTCTTCTGTATTTCCAGGTCACACTGCTGCAGACTCAGTGAGTGAATGAGTGAAGGGATAAGGAGGAAGTGTGGGAAGAAGGAAAGCGGGCAGCGGTCAGCACTTACATGCATGATCTCATTTGATTTTTATAACAACAGCAACAGTGATGACATTCACATTGTAGGATGAGAAATAAAAAGCAATCCATTTTCTGGTCTTCCCAACGCAAAGGAAAGAACTCTGTTTTTACTTAGACTTTCTCAATCAAAACACACAGCGTTGCCTTCACAACAGGCCACACTACCTGTGACTGCCCCCATCCCAGAAGCTTCTTTTTGTGGCTTGCACTGTGTTACCTGGGACCTAATTTAATCATTTGAAACTCCAGCAGCTTAGACTCGCCAATAATTAGGAACAAATAGCAACAATTTGCAGACAATGACACAGCCATTGAGATGTTAAGTGATGATACCAGATCACACAGTATCAGGGAGGTCGGGATCACATCTTATTAAACCATGGTCTATGGATTTTCACCAATACCTATCAGTTCCCTACAGTCCAGAGGGGAGCTGATTTTCTGACAGTATGAGAAGTGAGCAAGCTACCCAATATTTTCCCCAGATAGTTTTTTTTTCCCTCCGACTCCATTAAAGCTTTCATGGCACAGGGATTTCTACAGATCTATATATGATGAGAAAAGTACTCTGTGGCCCTAAATGAGTATTTGCTCACCTTGTTGCTGTGTTTTGAGTTACTGACTTGCAGCTTTTGTAAAGTGCACTACCTTGGACCACAGAACGTTTAGACAGCAATAAAGTGCTATTCTGTTTTAACAGTTTGATCATTTATTTATCAATATTGAAGCCACATAGCTAATTTTCCTGATAAATCCTATGTTGGCATTCAATAAAATCCATGGTAATGATTAACAAGAAGCATAGCTATTGTAGGGTTTTTTAATATTTACTGAAATTTTGTGCTTAAATTTATATAGTCTAACCTTAGAGTAACCAGGGTTTTTACCGGGTTATTAAATACTGGGGAGTCTCTGCAAGAGGAGAGGCATCAAATGTTTCTCACCATCAACAACTCAGTCCACACAGGTTCTCATTCTCTATCTTTCTGGTGTCTCACACTCCTCTGTAGCTCTTTCCTCATTGTTTTCGTGGTTCTTTCAGAGGTCTTAAAAAAAAAAGAGGCTCCTGTTACCATTTGGCCTACGTCTTCTCTGGCAATGACATCTTGAAATTAAAAATAATAATGCCTCCCTCCCATGCATCCATTCAGGTTGGCTGTCTATAACTGCTCTGTGCTTCAAAATGTGTCACCTTATTAAATTCTGAAAATTGCTCAGAACACTGTCTCTGTAAATGTTTTGGAAGGCTTATACTGTCAGGTCAGCTTTCTAAGGGCTAGAAATATGTCAAACCTGGCAGCCTTACCTTTATTTAAGAGCCAAAATACAAATAAGTAGATTACAAAGCAATCAATCAACACAACACTGCAGGATGTTGTCGTTGGCACTGACCTCCAGAGTTCGACACCCACATTTTATGGACGAATAACCTCATCTCCAAATGCCTGAAGATGAGGTTGTATTCTGACTCGGTTACAGCTAACCAGTTAACCTTGGTCCTGCTCCTATGCCTCAGTTTCCTCATCTGAAACAAAGTTTTGCAAATGTGAAGTTTCTGTGGTACCACGAGAGTTGATATATTTCCCGTCTTTTTTTAAAAAAAAATTCTGACATTACATACAAATTCTCTAATATTTTATATAGTTTCCTTATGTCTTTTAAAATCTTGGAGTGTTATTAATTATAGTTATGGGCAACATAACTTTTATTCACTGTTGATAGAAAAAAGGAGAGTTTTTTGTTGCTTTTATTTTTTTTCTTCAATCTTAGAATTTCCCTTCTTTTCCCTCCAAGGTTTACACTGTTGGGTTGCTAGGGGATACTGGGTTACTAATCTCCATTTTCCTCTCTACACGAAGCTTTCACTGAAGTATTTTTGAGGGGAGTCTTACAAGAAACGACAACACTCACCTATGTAATTTAGTGAATGTAGGGCAAGAAAACATACACTGATTAGCTCTCTGTCTTTCTAAAAAAACAGTAGATTTCAGCCTGAGAGCTTATGTAAGAGTGCACTGGCATCCTCAGAATATTTTTTTCTCTTACCAAAATCTCTGTGTATGAATTTAGCATTCCTGCAAGGCCTCGGCCGGCAAGGTGGAAAGCTTGGTAAGCAATGTAATCTGACATAATATACACTTTTCTGTTCAACTGTGAATAGCCATTTCATTCAGTTAACAAGTGCTATTCTTATAGTAAACCTCTGAGTCAGAGAGACCTTTAATCTGTCAAAAATGTGCAATTTGATTGCGTTAAGTAGAGATGTAGGTGACTTGGCACACTAGCTTCCACGTGAAGCCAGTACTGCAGAATTCTAAAGTAGGTTCTGCTAGATTTCCCATGTTCAATGCCTTTACAGACATGATGTTTAAATATCTGAGATTTTCCAGGGCAATCTTAGGTTGTAAATATTCTATATGCTGTCATTCCCATAAGAACAATCATATCTGTCAAGGTATGTGCTGTGAATTTTGATTTGGAAAACTTGGGTGCTGTGTGTACCCTAGAACTTACTTTTTTCTTCTTCTTCTTCTTCTTCTTTTTTTTTTTCTGGTCCAATGCTATTCTGTCTCTCTACTGTGCCCTGGTCCTAGCATTACCCACCACCCCATTGCTATCAAGGTTTGCTTCTGCTACAGTCCACTGGCTCACCCTGTTTAGGCCTAGTGTCTAGGGGGCAATGAGAGCAGTAAACTAATCTGTGCTAATGGGTAAGCAGGAGAAAATCAGGGTCAAGGGAGGCTGCACAGCACATCTTGTGCTCTGCTCTTCCTAGGTAGCATAAGTGGCACTCTGGAAATTCTGTGTTGACTTCATTTTTCTCTAAGATAGTGAGTCCTCTTGCAGCTGCCCGTGTGAAGTGAACTTCTCAAAGGCACTGAGGGCTCAGCATATCACCACAAAGGTAGGTTCCTATGCTGTCTTTAGCTGGCTTTGCGCATGCACGGCAAACAGACTGATGCCTGTAACAGTGGGGAGGAAGGGAAGATCAGAGAGCTGACTTTCCTCACTGCCCCAGATGATTTCTTCTGGTGTGCATGTACTACTCAAGTGTTCCTTTCACCGATCGAGAAAAGCAAAATGATTGTGACAGTGTTTGATTGGATAGGACAAGTTGATGTCTCTTCACTGTCAAATACTAGACTTCTCAAAACCTTATTCTTTCCTAGGAAGACCAAGTTTAACCCTCGCAGGAAGATCTGTAGTATTGCTTAAATATTTTGTGCATTTTTAGTTCATCATGGATCATTTTTCTTTTAGCCTAATCTTGTTATTCCTATTTATTTTATATGATCTTATTACATAAACTTGAAGATTTCCTTTTGCTCTCCAAACAGCTTGCTTTAAAAGACTCTGCATAGCCACTATTTATTTGTATCATGTTTTACTTTTTCCATGTCTTGGTATTTAGCTTTGCTAACTTTCAAATGAATCTCTTTGAGTCACAACCACTCACTCTTCTGCATTAAGCACTTTACTTTTTACAAATTCAAAGAGCATTTCTTTCCCGCTGTTTGGAGTCTCTTAAAGGCAGCATTAGTACTTTGTAGTGCCTCCCCCAGCCCGTCTTGAGAGTATTTGCTGAACCAGGTACTTTCAGTTGCATCTGTTGCTTTCACCACAGGCTCAAGTCATAGGAACTGTCTCTGGAGACAGTGGACCATTTAGGAAAGGCAAGCACATAATGCCCCTAGAAACAGTGTACAAATTTATCATAGTTATTATCCTAATCGATAGCTGAGAAATTAAGCTGTCTTTTTAATCAAATTTAATTTTTTAATAGTCTATTGTTAGACGGTTTTCTTTGATTGTTTATGTCTAAATTTGGAGAATTTCATGCCACATTATACTTGGTTAATAAAAAATAATTTGGGGGTGTTTTTCTTTCAGTTTTAAATCTCCTTCTTCCCTCCCTCCCTCCGCCCCTCCCTCTGTCCCTCCCTCCGTCCCTCCCTCCCTCCCTTCATTTTTTTCTTTCTTTCTTGTTTTTTTTCTTTTTCCAAGAAGGAGTTTCTTGTGTAGCCTTGGCTGTCCCAAGACTGGCTCTGTAGACCAGGCTAACTTAGAACTCAGAGATCTGCCTGCCTCTGCCTTCCAAGTGCTAGGATTAAAGGCACACACATCACTGTCTTGACATTTTTATTTATTTTTGATATCTCCATACATGTATATAACAAAACATAATCATCTCTAGCCCCAATTTTCTTCTCCAAACTGGCCCCATGTCTTCCACAATGTACCCTTAAACTTCATTTCTTAAAGAAAATAATCCACTAAATTCAGGTATATTGACCCATTATGTGTATAGGTATTGGACCATCCTCTAGAGCATGGCGGATCTACCAGTGGCTTTTATCCTCAGCAATCAATGATTCTCCCTCCAGCCACTATCCCCTGCCAATAGCTTCTTGGTATAGGGTGACTGCTGGAGATTATCTACCAATTTATGTCTGGATTTGACTACATTGATCATGTATAGGTCTTGTGTATGTAACTATAGCTGCCGTGAGATCACTGCTGGATATTCATGTCATGTCCAGACAATAGTATTTTATAGCACTCTTTCTTAGTCTCTGGATCTTAAACACTTTCTACCCCCTCTTCCCTACTGTTCCCCAGGCTTGGTGGTTTGGGGTTGTTATGGATGTCCTGTTGATTCTCAGTGCTGTAACCATCTTTTCACTGACTTTACTGCCCACTGCAAAACGGAGCCTCTATGATCAAGGTTGAGAGAAGCCCAGATTTATGGGCATAAATGTAAGTATGGAGAAGGCACTTTGGCAGCATGGCTATTCAGAATAATAATAACCAGTACCCCTGGCTCCCCAGCTATGGGGCTTTGACTGGAATGAGAGCAAGCCTGAAATGCCCTGCTATTGAGAAGGCCTCAAATCCAATCAGAAAACAGATACTCCATGACAACCATGCCACTATTGTACAGTGGGCACATTCTGCCTGACAGGTCAATATTGCAGCATTCAGGATCCAGTGCCGGATATGGCTACTGATGTCACACTAACAGTTTTCACAGTACCTTCTGGTGATATGGAATCTGTCCATCAAAGAGAAGTTACCCATGATTACTGATTACCCATGTCCTGCCACCAAATGTGTTCACCTGATGACTTTTGGTAGTTGTAATTTCCCAAGGCAACAATTTGTTTTTAAATTGAGGGTTTCTATGTGTTAGATGTTTGAAATCTAAAATATTGATGGAAAAATCTTCAAAATTGGTGTTTTTATTCACTTTTACAGATGAGAAAATAGCTTTTAAGAAGGCAAATCATACTTTTTTTTTTCAGTCTTCCTACTGTTAAGAATGGAGCTTAAATCCAGACCGTAGTCTGCATGACTTAGAAACCTCCACTTCTAACCACTGTACTGTAGTACTTCCTGCCAACCCTGGAAAAGGTGTCTACCATGTAAATCAACGTATTCACTGGCAGTAGACTTCCTTCTTTCATACTGTGCCATGCATATATGAAAGCAATAAATATTAGTTTCGTGTGGTTTTCATTTTTCATTTGAAAATGCTCAACACGTATAATTTATTCATAGAATTATACAAGGTAATTCTTAGTTTCTCAAGATCATAGACACTTTGGCATGTGTATTTTTGTTGTTGTTGTTTAAATTTAGAATTTATATCATTATTCAAGTGTATGTGTGTGTGTCTGAGTGTATATGTGTACACACTCAGTGTATATATGTAAGGGTGTATATGTACACATATGTTTACAAATGTGTGGGTGTCCATGGAAACCAGAAGAGGGCATAGGATGCCCTGGAGCTGGAGTTACAGGTGGTTGGGAGCTACCCAATAGGGATGTGAGAAACTGAACTTTGGTTGTGTGGAAGAGCAGCAAGTACTCTTAGCCATTGAGCCAACTCTAGAGATGTAATTTTAAAGTTTTCCTTTCCCCTATTCTCCCCGTTTGGTATAAGAGCTTTCAGAGAGTCTATAAACAATGAATTGGAAAGGCAAATACTTTTACAGTATTGATTTATTTTTCTCAAAATTTTCCCTTTCATGTAGTCACTAATCAGCATTGTATAACGCTTTGCATGTTTGTGAACTTGCACAGACTATGGTAGCATTCAGAGAGCTTCCACACCAGATGGGGTCACAGCCCTAGAGGGAAGTGTACTCAAGCCTCTATCCCCAACCAAGAAGCTATCTATAGTTAACAACTGCTTAAAAAGGAAGAATTAGATTCTCCAAGGGAGTCTCTGGATATTCAAACCACACTTAAAAGGGAGAGGGGAACTTTGCTTAGAAGTAGACACCAACACAAAACAGACTTAATTATAATTTTGGAGATTTTTTTGACTCATATTGCTTATTGGGCATTTATTTCCTTACTGACATCCTGCTCATATATTATGGTTTCTGGTTTTGTGCTTTTATGGGTTTAGTGTGCATGTGTGTGACTCTGCATATGTGTGTGCATGTGTGTGACTGTATATGTGTGTGTGCATATGTGTGACTCTATATATGTATGTGTGCATGTGTGTGACTCTACATATGTGTGTGTGCATGTGTGTGACTCTACATATGTGTGTGCATGTGTGTGACTCTGCATATGTGTGTGTGCATATGTGTGACTCAGCATGCGTGTGTGCAAGTGTGTGACTGCATATGTGTGTGCATGTGTGTCTCTCTACATATGCGTGTGTGCAAGTGTGTAACTGCATATGTGTGTGCATGTGTGTGGCTCTGCATATGTGAGTACTTCTGCTGCTCTTTTTTGGTCTATTCATTTTGTCTTATCCTTGTCTGTTTGTATTTTTTATTTGCTTATTAGCTTTCTTAAGAGAGAGATGAAAAGTGGGCATGGGATTGGAAGGGTGGGGAGGTGGAAAATATGGGGGAGATAAGAAAGAGGAAACCATGATAAAAATATACTGACTGAAAATAACTTTATTTTTCAATCAAAATACTTTACATATTTAAAGAGCCATTTAAAAGGCCAATGTTCATAATATTTTTTAAATTATATTTGTATTATTTAGAATAATTTTTAAATTTAAATATATTTTGATTATATTCTTCTCCCCCAACTCCTACCAGATCCTTTCCCATCTCTATTCATTCATCTTTGAATTCTTTCTCAAAAAACAAACAGAAATTTAATACAACACAAAATTCCCCCAAACCAAGGAAATAAATAATAAAAAAATCCAAAAAGAAAAGAAAAGAAAGAAAACAGTCACAAAACCAAAAACCCACAAAACTATAATCTAATAAAAGTACAAACAAACAAACAAACAACCTGTGGTGTTCATTATATGTTGGCCAACTTCTGAACATGAGGCCTGCCCTGGAGCGGTTGATATACCCAGTGTCGTTCTGTTGAAGAAAACCATTATGTTTTCTGAGGGCTATGAAAGAAAAATAATAAGAAAGGTAATCCCTGCCCCCAAAATTTGTTTGGAAGTAGGGCCAAGTTTATTAAGCAAACAAATAAATGAAGAACTAACAGATAAGTCTTTAGAACCCAGAGCTTTACAAATAGTGGTTGAAATTAATACTGCCCGTATTCACAGTTCAAAGAAGTCATGCTTTCTGTTTCTTGATAATGCAGATTTAGTTACATTGGTAGAAATATGTAGCTTCTTAGGTGGATTAGAATCAAGAGACCAGTCTTTGTATAGAACTAAAAATGGGAAACCAATATGTTACTCTATTAAACTGTTTTACAAATAGGAATTTGTCAAAAACTTTATAGAAACACCCCTCCCCAACTGATGGCTAAAGAATGGTCTTTTTGATAAATCTCAAAAAAAAAAAAAAAATCTTCCTCATTTATTTTACTTAATAGCTTCTCTTTCTTAGAATGTAGGAAAGAGAATTTGGTCAGATATTTAATGCTTCACACTATTTTCCCTCCTCTGTGGGCAGAGAGCCCCTCAGTGCCTTCTTCCTTATAGATTAGACCCTAATTTTAGGAACAGCCATTTTTTTGTATGATTTCCCAGACTTCTCTCCTCACTCTCTCTCTTTTAT
Source organism: Phyllotis vaccarum (assembly GCA_033318265.1). Taxonomy (NCBI): domain Eukaryota; kingdom Metazoa; phylum Chordata; class Mammalia; order Rodentia; family Cricetidae; genus Phyllotis; species Phyllotis vaccarum. The sequence goes on along the minus strand of JARWLC010000002.1, from coordinate 40,202,878 downwards.
AATTCTATAACCCAGAGAGTGTATCATTACTGTAGTCACCTCTCATTTTCTTCTCTTACCCAATTCCCAGTGTTACTCCCTTTTCTCAACTATCCCCCTCCTCCCTCTCTCTCACTCTGTGTGTATGTGTTTTTGAACAAATCTTGTGCTGGTAGCCACAGGTTCCAAGTGTTCACGATTGGTGATGACCATGTTGTATTCAAAATATAGTGTCAGAGCACCCCTTTTAGCCTCTTATGCAAGATTCAGGATATTCCTCTGGCTCCTTTAACCAACAGAATGTCTAACCAAAAAAAAAAAAAACCCAGAACAGTTTTACCTCATCCTTGCCCTTTTCGGGGGGGGGGGGGGCAGTTTATGGTGGCGATGAGGATAGACAGACCTCATGCTGGAGGCCAACCTGATTTTACTATGTAGCTCAAGATGACCTTAAACTTATAGTAACCCTACTGCCTTAGCCTCCTCATGCTAGGGTTACAGTCATGAGTCACCAAGCCTGGCTTCATCATTATCTTAACTAAGGACATTTCTTTTCATCCTCTAGGCTCCAACAGGAACTCACAAATCTATTTTGTTCCAGTTACATGGCAGGACTTTGTTTTCAACTCTGTCGAAACGCATATCATGAGAACCCTGTCTTTGGATCCCAGTGCCTAGTGAAGATGAACGACTGATGTTTGAAGACCCTAAATAAGATGCAAATTTGCAATATTAAAGTAACAAGAGTGTGGAAGACAAGACATACTAATAGATGGAGCACAGTTTCTTTATTTGTTTTCTTGAACCGACTACTTGCTCTGTGTTCCCAGTTGTCCTTTTCTCCACTTATGATAGGCATCTAATCATCAAACATGTCCCATGCTGCTGTTAGTTAGCGTATCTGTCTGGCCTCAATCTGTAGATGCCCCAGACTGTTTTTCCTTTATTTTACTTTTGATTTTTCTTTTTAAAACAGGGTCTTACGCATCGCTAAGAATGTACTCTACATCTAAGCTAACCCCCAGCACCTATACAGACCTCAGGTTGATAGGACTAGTAATCTGAATATTATTGTTATTAATGATAATCTCTGGAGCCTTATCTAGGCCATATCGCACTTTGGTACTGGTAGTTCAGCAAAGAAAGAAAAATAGACCAAAATTTCTCCTAGAAATTAGCTTACATCTGAATAAAAAGAAATAAAGAACAGATTAAAAAATATATAGGCTCTACTGGCTAATGGAAGTATGAGGGAACATTATCAAATGGGAAAGAAGGATAGAAAATGAGAAGAAGCTGGTTTCTTAGGTAAAGCAGCTAGGGGAAAGTTCCCAAGGAAAGTGAGGAGCAGGTCACGACAACCGGAGGAAGTACATTCCATCGCACCCATCAGATAGAATATCTACCCCAGCCTTAACTTCCATATGGGTTTTGAAACAGACACTAGGGATAGAGGCTTAGAATCATCAACCTTTCCAGTTTTAGATGAGTGCCTGTGTTTTAAGCTACCAAACTCTTTATTATCTAAAAAAGTTATAAGGAGTTTGGGGATGGGTAGGAGAGAGAGTATTTGCATGCATATTAGGTAAGGAATTCTGTGAGTTTTCTGTAAGAGAGTGTCTTTATTTATCAATCTCTGCAAAGAGAAAGAAGGCATGATTGAGCGAAATCTCACCCAGCTTCCTATAAAAGTGCAGAAAAGATCTGTGTTTTTCTTTCCTGGGACGCAATACCATCCATGTTTTGCTGCTTGGATGGTATTTGTTCTTCTTGCTAAGAAATATGTTTCTAGATATCACTGTTTACATTTGGCCAATGGAGGAATACAGATAGCTCTTACCTTATAGAGGAAATTCTTTTCAGGTGAATCAGTCATGTGGGCTTTAGGTCATTGGGTTGAGAGTGCTTTTGACTAAATGCAAATTTATTCCCATGAACTGTACTGAGAATTTTTAAATTTTTCAATCAATTTATTGTTTTCACCATATTCTTTCTGATCTTGAAGTGCAGATTTGTCACTGTTCTTATTAACAATTAAAAAAGTTTTACCCCTTGAGTTTCCAATATAATAGCTGCATTGTTGAAATTATAGTTACATTACAATTCTTCCTACGAATGAAGCCAGCTAAAAATGTTTACCGACTTGAACTGAGTCCATCATGTTTTGTTTGTTGAATAGTGTTTTGTGATTTCACCAACAGAAGAGCGAGTCTCCAAACTATTTTTAAGAGGGGAGCTTTCACTCCTAGAGAAGTGCTTGCTTCATTTTCTTCTTGCTGCTCCAAACAAGATGTTGTTTATTACTTTGAAACACTATATGTAAACCCCAGGAATATGTTAAATATGATTGAAGTCTTGGCTGTCTTTAACAAATTGAAGTTTCCAGAAATTTAGCTATGTTTAAAAACCAAAGCCATGTTTTAAGGAAAGATTTCTATTTCCAAATATGTGGTTGCCCAAACCTTTTATATATCTTCAAGTTAAATTCAGCTGCCAAATAACACACACTGTACCTTAGCTGTATGTGTGTGTATATATATATATATATATATATATATATATATATATATATATATATACACACACACATATATATATGCATGTGTGTTTATATATGTATGTGTACACATCTATCCCAACACATAGACTTCAGATTTTTAAAAGCACCTAAAGAGCACCTATGGTCATATTTCCTGAGCATATACTATCCATATGCATATAAGCATGTTTTAGACAAAATTCTGTAAGGCACGGGCCATTTCCCTGTTAAAAACTGACCCGCACAGCATGATTGGCGAGGTAGAACAGCCTATCTAGGAAAAGACAGGAATTCCCAGCCAGACAAAACAGGAGGTCAAGAAAATTGCCTTTATAATCATAGTTGTTATCTATTTAATGTGTAATGTGCAGTGATATGATGTTGACCATAGGTAATTATACATATCTCTAAACTGGTTGGTTCATGCACAGAGTAAGAGAAATCTCCGAGTTTGTGATAAAAGGATATTTATCGCCCTTTCATATGCTTTACTTAATCATTTATGAAAGACAAATTAATAGCAAGTAGCAATCTCATTTTGTGTTTTGTTCAGCATTCATTCCTACGTTTGGAATATCTATTAATATGTATTCTTAATAGTTTTGGCACAAGTTCAATGTCAATGAATGAATGATGGGCACATTTTATAGTCTTCTTAAGGGATAATAATGTGGTTCTGTGACAGTGTGTCTTGATTTCTTTGGGGGCAGGGCACTTACTATGTCATAGGCACAGAGAACTGTTAGCTAATTTCCCTCAGCTAATGCAATGATAATGTTCTTTTTGTTCCATTACATATATTTTTTGTAGAATAGCAATATCAGGAACACGTGGCAGATTAATGTCTAAGAAAAGGGCTGATCATATGAGCCATCTTTTGCTTTATACTTTCATCGTGGTTGAAAATTCATATTCTATCTTTTCATAACAATGACAATGTGATGACATAGCAAAAGAGACTTAGTAGCTTGTTTCATGCATCAAATGTAATTGCTTTGCAGAAACAGGATTATTTTTAATAAGAGATTAGAACTTTGAGTTCTTGAAGTTTTGGGAGGGCTATTTTGGAGAGGACAGTGATTGGCTGCTGTTTACCTCCTCTGTTGGCAAAACAGGGAGTTATGGGATTGGATTGTAGGGAAACAGGCTTAAATTAGTCTTGCAGAAGTCTGTGCATAAAATACTGGATGAGTTGGCGACAGTTGTGTTTTTCGTTTTCCGGGACTCAGTCTGTTGTACTCACAGGGTTCAGCTCAGGGCCTGGCATGGATAAAGTGCTCACCCAGTAAACATATATAGAGAAACAATGAATTGGTGAGATGTTGCAAAAGGCACAGCTCCACTGTAGTAAGGCAGTCTGAAGGTATAGATGAGGCATAAATTCTAAGTGTTACTGTTTTTGAAGTTGAGTGTTGTACACACACACACACACACATACGCACACATACACAAATAGACTTAGAAATAAATACTGAAAAAGACTTCATAGAATTGGAAGAAATAGTAATATAACATAATTCTCCAAACTTTTCCAAAATTACTTGGACAATTACATTTCTTGTCGTCTAGAAGAAAGTGTATGGATATGGAGCTGGGGGTTGTGGGCTGGGAGATTCTAACTCACACATAATTCACAACTGGGATGCTCGTGTGGCTGTTGCCTTTATGGAGCTCCCGAAGTCTGACTGTGAGATGTTACAATGTATGCAATGTGTTTATGTACTTCTCAGGAGGTTTTCATTGACTGCTTGTTTTTTTGAACAAGGAGGAAATGTGGTCAATTACACATTATTTCCCTAACATCAAACTAGACCTCAAGGAAGATTTAATTTGAAAACACTTCAGACATGGAACTCAATGCAGTTACCAGGCATTGAGAGAAGCCCCACAAGCCTACAAGCTCTGAGAAGCCAATGCTTTTATGTGCATGTGAACTTCTTGTCAGGGGATGAGCCAACACCAGCTCTTCTCTGAAGAATGCACTGTATCTCCTGGTGCCTAGCTTGTCTGCTGGATTTTTGCTTGTTCAGTCTCCAGAGACTTCCAGGCCTGGTATCTGAAGAAGACGAGAGGACGTCTTTTGTTGCAGAAGTGGACAGGACCATCTCATTTCTTTCATTAGGAATAAAACACACACTAGAGTTTATATGATAGCTCTAGGAAACTATTATGGAGGCAGAGTTTTCTGTCCCGGCTGACTGCTCCCAAATAACCAGCAGCTGCTTCTCAAATAACTGACCTTGAGATTTAATATAAATTATAAATGCTCAGTTGATAGCTCAGGCTTGTTACTAGCTAATTCTTACACTTTAAATTAACCCATATTTCCTATCTATGCTTTGCCACATGGCTCATGGTATATTGCCTCGTTTTCTACATGTCCTGCTTTGTCGGTAGCTGGCTGGCATCTCTTCTGACTTTTCCTTTCCATCATTCTCTTAGTTAGTTGTCCTGCTTATAATTCCTGCCTGGCTACTGATTAATCAGCTTTTTATTAAACCAATCTGAGTGACAAATCTTTACAGTGTGTAAAAAGATCATTCCACAGTGATATTCAGAGAACAAAATACCAAAAAATTGTACAGAATCCAGATTGAGAAATTTTGTCAGCCAGTGGTGGCATACACATTCCCAGCACTCAGAGGCAGAAGCAGGAAGATATATGTGAGTTTGAGGCCAGTCTGGTCTACAGAGTGAGTTCCAAGACAGCCAGGGCACATAGGAATAAACACTGTTTTAAAAAACTAAACCAGAAATATTTAAACTGCAATTTTATAGCAGCTCTTTTTTTATGAAAAAAAAAAGAGTGTTTATTAGTCATTACACTTAAAGTTTTGGGGGTAAATATTCTTATTCTGAAATATTTACGGGAATGATGATTTCTGAGAAACCATAGCTGATTTAAAATTTGGTAACTAGGATTCTCAATTTAAGGAACAAAATAATTTTTTTTTAAAAAATAACAAACCTTTAAATGTCAAATATGGATATGATTTAGTGTCTGCCTTCACAAAGGAGGTGTTGCTTATGTCGTGTCTACCAATGCATCCCCAGAATATACCATAGCAATGGCTAATGAGTATGTACTAGCTTGTTGAATGGGTGAATGGAAAGATGGATGTGAGGAACACCTTGTTAGAAGAGATCTGCTATTTATAACTGGTGCTATCTGTTGAGTTTAAGATCTTGTGATCCTCTCTGGAGGATCCAGCAGGGGATTAGAACCAGAGGTGGTAAGAACTTTTCTTCTTTGAGCACACAGCTTCCTAGCTTAAGGTGAAGTGGAAGAAACTGCACCATAGTGAAAGAGGATGGAGACACCTTCCTAGTCACCCAAATTAGCTATTTAGCCCTGGCAGTCAATAGGGTGACAAATATTACAATCAGAATTCCTTCTGAGTCTCTTCCAGTCTTCGGGAGGGTGGGGCTTCTTCTGATACTAGATAGGTAAAATGCTAAAATGGTTCTTCTGGACTAGACCTACTTCATCATTCTAATCAGGACAGCTTGAGGTCAGGGTTTGACAGCAGAAGCTGCTGCTGGTCTGTTCTCAAGAAGGAGTAGGTAGGGTCTGATGTCTTAGACTACAAGGAGACTTGAAGTCCTGCCAGGGCATAAAAAGGATTGCCACTAATGTTGTCTGTGTAAGATGTCTGTTCCTTGAATCCCTTCGGCTTCCTTCCCATCCAACCCAATCTTCTTTCTTTTCTTTCTCAGAGACAACTAGCATACTCTTTCCAAAGAACTTCCATAGTTGAATTCTGGCCAAGCACAGCGTGGCTGCCTTTTACTAATGGGCCAAGCTTCTAAGTGCCCCATGTAACACATCACCCTGTGTGTCACTGGGAGAATGTTATAGAGGTGATAGTTCTGTTTTGTATCATGACTTCTTAAGGAGGGTTACAGAGGCAAACTTCCCCACAGTCTCATAACTAGGATTAATTGTGCTTCTCTTGAGCAAATAGCTCGTTCTTTGTTTTACAGACTTTGAAATATATGTAATGATTCATGTTTCTTCTATCCATGTAGCCCATCTGGAAGCTAAATTTATATTTATAGTTTACTCCTGACAAATATGGGATACTCTTCCAAAAAGTTTTACTTTGTCTGGATCTCCCTTTATACTTATTTTAAATTTAGGTTATCATATTTCGTGGATGCATTTTTTTTTTTGGCAAGCCAACTTGAATATTGTGGGAGAGAAACATAAAATAAGAAATAGAAATGAAGACCATTTTGTTAATGAAATACAAATAAACACATTATTCTGGTTGCTTTTCTTTCTCTGAGCCTTCATCTCATGACTCTTCTTCATATGACCCTTGTCCAGTGTCATATCCCTTTTCAGATTAAGGGTTTTGTAGGATTTGCCCCTTACATTGAAAGTGTGGTGTTAACAGCTTGTCTCTGCCTCACTACTTTCTAGTCATTCGAGTTTCCTTAAATTTCCTCATCTATCTCATTTGTAAGGAGAGTATTACTGCTTACTACATTTGAAGGTTGCAAGAAAACATAAATACTATGCAAAGTGCCTTACATACCATTTCATCTTTCAAGACAACCACTAGAAGGGGAAAATGCACTGGACTTGGAGTTTAAAGGCTCCATGTTTTTATTAGCTTATGACCATGGACAAACCATTGGACCTTTTAGTCTACATATTTTTTCTCATATAATTTTATGGTAGAGCCTAGTAAGTCAATGTTCTAGCTTTCACCGTATCAGATTCTAAGATAAGCCCTTAGTAACTTGTCAAGAGTGTGCTCACTCTCAAAGTTCACTAGAAAGGCTTGCAGATATTTCCATGGGCAGAGAGGACTCAGATCTGAGGTTGGGAAGTGCAGAGGGCTGATGCACTGATCTTTTCATTCTTTAGTATATTAATTTTAGAACTTGTAATTGGTGTTGGTATCTTCTGGAATACCCTCAATTGCTTGATGATGATTACAGTCCTAAATTCATGTGGAATTCAAAAGACATGTCAGTATGGATGCTGATCTATATAGTAAGTGGTCTGCACCTTGTCACTTGATGATATCACTCCATAGTAGTGAGTTATATATCGATGTTTGAATCAGTGGAATAAGTGAGATGGTATTGATACCATGTTGGCCAATGACTGTATTTTGTTCAATCAGAGAACCAAACGAGAGTCTATGCCTAAGATACGGATTCTGTTTAGGGACTATTGGTCAACTGAGTAGTCCCGTTGCAAGAGGACTTTCATTTCTTGAGATGATAAATATAGTTTTGTAAGAGAGCTAAGATTACACTCATAGCAATACATCAAGATGCAGGGGAGCTTTGTGGTCAAGCACTCTGAAGTTTTTAGTGTGTGGTATTGACCAAGTCATTTAGTATCTCTGAGCCTCAGTTTCCTCTTACCTCAGAGGGAAATTGGTATTTAACTAGTATGACTTTTTTTTTTTTTTAAAGAGGTGGTACAAATGCTCAAGATATGTTACTCATAGATAATTATTATTAATAAAAATCTTACTATTATTCAAAACATCCAATTCATATCATCTTTCAAGGGTTTTTCTATGCCTAATCCAGTAAGGTACACAGACTATGGGAATAAATCTTAAAAACAAATGATTATCTAAGAATAATCAGAGTATCCTGAGCATGATGATGCACACTAAATCATATCACTTGGAAGGCAGAGGCAGGTGGATCTTTCTGAGTTTGAGGCCAGCCTGGTTTATCTGCTTAGTTCCAGGATAGCCAAGGCTACACAGTGATATCCTTTTTCAGCCACAACAAAACTATGAAAAGAATAAGAAGGATCTGTACACATAAGAAAACTTTCCATAAATTGATTGTTGAATTAACATACCATGTCCATTGATTTCCATATTACTCTTTATCCTTGCACACTTATGCAAATGGAAGTCATCTCTTCTTACTCTTGGTGGCTTCAGTCTCTGGAACCCAGGGCTGTGAAGGAATTCCTGCAGCTACTCACACTGCCCTCCATCTTGTTTAGCCCACTGGTAAGCCTCAGTCTCTTGCCTTTGTGTGGAACAGGTGGAAACTTGCTCAGCTTGTCTCAGAAAAGGATAATAAGCCACCAATTCATGAAAAATCCTTATCGTGTTTTTAAATTTTTAAAAATGGCGGGAAGACAAAATGTTAAAAACATTTTTCAATTTTATGAGCATTTATTTATTTGTTTATTTATTTTTTGCAAAATGATGGGTCTTAAGATGGCATTTCATGCATGTATATAATGCTCTTTGATCACTGTTAGTCCTCTATTAGCATATTCCCTCTCCCATCTTTCACTCCCCTCCTCTCCTGGCCCTCTTTCTTCCTCCACATTTCTCCATCCATTACTTTTTTCCCTTTAGTTACATGTGCATACACACATATAAATATATAAATAAAACTTGCTGAGGTCATTTGGTTTCACTTGAATATATGTTTTTAGTGCTGACTAATTGGTACTTGATAACCAGTCTGGGGCTCATACCTGGGAAGACCAATTTTCCCTTTTTAACAGTCATTACTTGCCTCTTGTTCTTCATTTGGGGTGGGACCTTGTGGGAGTCCGCTCACTCATGTTGGTTTGTCACCTCGGGCTGTCATTGTTCAGGTTACTGTATTGTTGAGATCTGAGGGATCCAAACGACCCTTAACTGGATAGAAGACAACTATTTTTCAGCAGAAGTCCTGGTCCTGGTCAAAGATGAAATCATGAAAAAAATAACAAAATTTTGAAAATAAAAATTTGTTAACTCCAAAGACGATGAGTTCTGTAAGATATTGTTGATGTGCTATTATGAAAATGAAGAAACCACTGAAAACCTGACTGGTTTGGGGTCAAGTATTTTTGTCTCAATGAGCTTCAAGTTTTTCTTGGTTCACTGACTATTCAGTGAATTTGTGAGAGCATACCCGGTAACAATGTGTGTTGGTTATAACCTTATGGCAGAGCACCTGGAAAGGGTGGTGTTCTTGTGTTTCACTGTTTTAATCTTTCAGAAGAGAAGTGAAATTTTGTAGTCTGGGTTTCATATGTTTACTTGGTTTTCATCTGTATTTCCCTGTGGAATTTCTCCCATGTCAGGTTATGTCTTATTTGGAATTGGAACCTTTATAATTTCCCAGGCAAGGAATTCACTGACTGTTCAGCTCTAAATAATTTATACCATCCCTCCTAATGCTCAGGGAGACAAGGCGAAAGGAAAGAATGAGTAAGATAAAGAGCAGGGCTCCAGAACACTATCTTCTGGGCATAATACAACCATTGCAATGATGATCTCACTGCAGCTGTGTTTGCCTCCATCAGGCATGCAGAATACTGGGCCTGTCTGTTAACAGTCTATCCCAGGTCAGCAAGAGACTCACTGGGCCATAGCCTACCCACCCTCCGACTTTCTGTATACTAGTAGATTCTTGGGGAGATGCAGTTATTGCATTGACTTGTGTGTACTAAGATATAAGCCCATCAAGATCCAGCAGTAGGATTGAAGACCTGTAGCCACCATTGCGATTAACTGAAGTGGGAGACCCAACCTAATGGCACAATTGAATTACCTGAAAGGCAGGAATCATCAATTTTTTTTCTTTTGCGATTTGGGGACACAACTCATGGCCTTGTACATACTATGCAAATGCTCTATGATTGAGCCATGTTTCTACTACAAATTCACCATTTAAAATAATAAAGTTTGCAATTAAAATCAGAAACAGATATGTGATAAGGCAGAAAACCATAATAATGAATAATAATTAAAAAAAATCGAAGCCCCTCCCCCAAAGTGAAAGATGTCATGAATTTTTCATTGAGAACTTTAACAGATGTATAAATAGGGTTGGTGACTGGCTAGGGGCATCAATCCTGGGGGCCTGTGTTCGATTCTCTGGACCTGCCTGAAGGCAGAAGAGAAAAACTTTCTTAGGTCCTCTGACCTCCATATTTCTATATGTGCAGTAATTGTCCTCAATGAATGTAACACAAATTTAGAAGCAGCTAAAAGAGGCAAATGTTTACTTTTTTCATAAGCAGGAGGGCTGTTGAGTTACTATCAAAATGCCAGAGCTAGCTGAGAGTTCTTAGACCTTCCAAAGCTTTGTTTAAAGGCTCGAATACAGAAATGGGGACTGTGATATCTTTTTAAATTTTACTGAATATATTTAAGAGTAGCCAGTGTCCTGGCTGGAAAATAAAGAGTACTCATGTGGTGCAAGGTCCAGAGAGAGGTGAAGGACCCACACCCTAGTGGACTTCCCTGCCCAGTTAAAAATGTCATGATGTGATGATGAAATGGCCTCCAACTGGCCACCCACTGTCAACATCTTAATAGCTACTGTGGACTGATATGGGGAGTGAAGTCTGGCATATGAGTAGTATTGCCACAGTGGTGGTCATGGGAATAGTGATCATCCAAATTTTTAACTGATACACCCTTTCATTTGATCTCTTGAATGTCTTGTCCCAAATTATAAACACCTGCTTTGCTTTTACAGGCCTTAATTCATGTATTTTATGATTTAGCATTGCTCAACTGTTGGCATTAGCGTGTTTCAGGTACATTTCATTTTAAATAGGATTTTATATATTAATCTGGCAATTTAATGATCATTTGTAAACTTGTTTCCCTACTAAAATATATTTGAGTCCAAATCAAACAGAGTAAAAAATTTGAGGAAATGACCCCTTTAAAGAAGGAAATTATTTCAATTTGTACTTGTAAGTCTACATAAGTATATAATAAAGTATTTTAATGTGTTTTTGGAATGAAACCTATAGCTTAATTTTAATAATGGAGAAAAATGGGGTAGCTAAAACTAAGCGGTATTACATATGTGAAATTTTATACATGTTGTTGAATTAATTAAAAACAAAGTAATTTATATATAGTCATTTGCCTTTAAAATAGATGGCAAGATTTTTAAATTTTCAATTATTTCACAATGATGTTTTTCTCACCTTATTATTCACATAAATTTATTTCTGTAAATGCAGGTTTTGACTACTCTAGGTTTATGCTGAGTGGTAGAGACAGATACTTAATATTATAATATGTTTCAAATGGAATCTACACATTAGTTGGTCTAAGCACAGACAATTAAGTGAAGATGCTAATATTGGTCATATTGTGATAGGCTGTAGAAAAGTATGGAGAGGAATGAACAGTTTCAGTAAGGTGTTTAGTTAAATCCGAACCTTTCCCACAGTAACTTTGTGTTAGCTTTACAGACCTCCTATGGTGGGGAATACAGGGGTAATTTCATTAGTTATGACACACTGGTACATGAGGGAAAACCATGTGGACATTTCTCTACATGTATCACCTCACTCATTCTTTGAATGCATAACCAAGTGACTTCAAAACACATGGTCTGTTTCTCCCATTCCTACATGCTTGGTTGAGAAGACAGCTGACTTGCTAGAGGAAGCCTGTTCCTGAGCTTCGCTAGGACCAGAGCTAATTCAGTGAGTATCTATCTCCAACTTGGTCTTGGTTCAAGGAAACAGTAGAAGAAGCACCATCTGAGAACCATATAAAGCTTTCATATAGGTACAAGAAAACTATAAGAACTTCAATAATTACTAAGTGTTCTCTATACAATGAACTCTGCACCATATTGTTCAATTCTCTCAAAAGTTTAGAAGGTAAGTCCCAGAATTAACCTCACCTCCCCCTGAAAAGAAAGAAAACCCCCACAGATTTTCTAAGTTAAAGCTTGTTCTTTAAGCTTATGCAGATGGTAGGGTAGAGCTGGAATTCACTCAACGATTGTCAACATGAATATGCCAGATATTGGACTAGTATCTGCTGCATCTTGACTATGGTTGCACATTCTTCCTGCTCTTTGGGGGACCAACACACCCAGTTTTGTCAGTTAGTTAAAGTGAGCTAAAAACAAGGTATTAAATAATTCTTCGCTAAGGTTTTCTCTCCCTCCCTCTTTCCCTCCCTCCCCTCCTCTCTTTCTTGTTCCTTCTTTTCTCTCAAGTCAATTTCTTGCCTATTACCATATCCCTGTTAGATTAGAAGCAAAGGCATGGTGTCTGCCCATTCTCAACTCTCACCACAAACTTGGATCAATTAGGATAGAGCAGGGGCACCATGATGTTACTCAGTGACATGCTCTACATTCTTTAGCTCAGCTGCCAGAAAACATCTGGTTAGATGGCCCCAACGATATCTGTGAGTACTAACTTGAGGCTTTGTCACAGATAACTGTATTGTATGTCTGAATGTACAAGTCTGTTTTTTTTCTATCATTATGTGATATTTCATGTTGACTTGTCAAACTGAAAAATGCCCATATTGATTTTGCAGAAAGCCTCACATGTGAGATAAATGCACTCAAAGACTCTTCACAAGTAGCTCTTTGGAGCTTTGGATGTGAAATGGATCATTCCTCAATCTGTAATAGACCCTTCTGTAAAGCTCTTCAATCAAACCTGAGAAGTCAAGGTGAAATCTAAGGGAGAATGGGTTATCCTATAGGGTGCTGTGAGTGAAATAGCTGACTGAGGAAGGAACCTAGAGTGTTTGGATATGCTTTCTTTCTTTTTATTTATTTTTTCCTTTCACATAGGAAGACTGTCAGTCACTCCATAACCTTATACGCTTTATGTGCATGGTACCTGAGTGCATAGCAAGGTGTGGAGAGGGTCATGTGCACCTGTGATTTCTTTCCATCTATCATTTTCTGATAAGATTATTTTCAGGTCATTTTTAAGCTACTTATTTGACATAGATTTTTATTAAGTACTTTCCTCTGAATAATTAGTCATATTGTCACAGTGGTAAGCTAAAATGTTTTTCTCTCTTGTAAAAAGCAAAAATAAACCTTTTAAAGTAGTGACAGGTAATATCCTTTTGTTTTTTTGTTTTGTTTTGTTTTTCAAGAGGGTGTTTCTCTGGGTAACCCTGGATGCCCTGGAACTCACTTTGTACAGGCTGGCTTTGAACTCACAGGGATCTGCTTGCCTCTGCCTCCTGAGTGCTGGAATTAAAGGCATGTGCCATTACTGCCCAGATGACAGGCAACATTTTTAGCTAGACAAAGTTGATATAGTTTGTTAAGCAATGATCCAGGTAGATACATTTTAAAGTCTAGCATCAGTAATGACTTTGAATTAACTCACTTTAAATAAAGCAATAAGACTAGGGTATTTTTTAGTAAGGGGGACATCATTCTTCTAGAATCAGTTTTTTATATTACATAATAAATATTTTTATAATTTATTTTTATTCATGTATATGTTTTGTAAGAGTTTCTGGCCTGGCATAGCCCCTTGGTTTGTACTTTCCTGCAACTGTTTTACCCCCCCCCATTGACTCAGGTGCTTATATTAATTACATGCTGTTCAGCCTATGGCTCAGGCTTATTGCTAGCTAGCTCTCTCATCTTAACTCAACCCATTTCCATTAATATGTTTTACCACATAGCTTGTGGCTCACCTGAATTACTTTGTATATTGCTCTTTGGGTGGCTGGATTTTGTCTTTCTTGACTCTGCCCTCCTTCTGTATCTATGTTTGGATTTCCTGCCTACTTCTGAGATGCCTTCCCATAGGCCAAAACAGTTCCTTTATTAACCAATGATAATCACAACATACGGAAAGACACGTGTGCATCTAGTGTGTGTGTATATCTTGTGTGTGAGAACAGCTGGTCGCTAGAAAAGGGTGTTGGAGCCCCTGGAGCTGGATTTAGTAGCCTGATGTGGATGCTGAGAATTGAACTCCGGTCTTCTGGAAGAGCAGCCAGTGCTCGTAACCAATGGAATGATTTTCTCTTAGCCCCTCACATTTTTACATCTACGAAGTGTCACATTATTCTGGGTTAATTTAAAAAAAGAAATGCCAGAATTTTCAGTGGTCTATTTAAGTTGGAGGGACAGAGAATCCCGACACCAAAGTAACGAAACCATGCTTTGGAATTTCTGCTCAGATACAGAGTGTGCTTGCCAATAGTTTCTGATGCTTAAGCTGCTATGAAATGATTGTTATCCCACGACTATGTCATAGCTTTCCTAAGCCACAGGGACAGAGCTGTTTGTAAAGAACCACTATTACTATAATCTTAAGAGCGTATTAATTGCCCAGGAGGTTCATGTATTTGTTTTGCACATGTGATTAAAGATCACAGCAGTTTATGCAGCGTTCTTCTAGAGATGGAGAAAATGACTATTGTAATACTCACCACTCTTCAGTTTCCTCGACTGTAGTGCCCTTACACCTTTCTCTTGCAGGCGTTTTGTGGCATCCTAAACAGAAGGATATTGCAGGGAGTTGATTCTGCTTTGATCCTTGTGCTTGTTGTCAAAGCGCTTGGGATTGAAGAGACTGTTGGCTACAATTGACTGTGACAATTAGGAGATGATCAGAGCCCTAGAGTGGAGCATTTAAAGGGTAATTTACATGTCAGTTTGTCGAATAAAAAAAAAAGATATTCAGCTAAGATTTTTTTCCCCCCTCAGAGCCTTGTAAACTGCAATTTGTACGCTGGTAAGAAAAACCTGGCAGAGGAGTTAGGATGCCATTACCATTTGAAAGGAAGCAATCATAAGGCCGCTTCTGAGCCCTTTGTCCACTGAAAATGCTGATTTGCAGGCAGTGAGTGAAGAAGTGGAACCCACCACTAAATAAAACCTTGAGCTAGGTAGCTAACCTCTACCCCAACATTTGGTGCCTTTTTAGCATTGGTTAAAGGTGCTCTTTAAAAAAAAATAAAAATGTATCTTAGATGCTGCATTTTCTGTCATCACAACATTGTTAGTGAGCATGAATGTCCTCTGGCACCCCCAGAAGAATCAAAGGAGGTACTGAGAGGTCAGCGGGACACAAGCCAAGAGTCAGTAGCAATCAGACTAAACCCATAGGTTGCATTACATCTTCTTTTACTCCTACATGCTCACAGCTTTTCTCTAGTCATGCTGCCTGTCACTGGGCTGCTTCTCCTGCACCACACCAGTGTGCTTTAGACTTTTCTGTTTTTATTTATTCTGCATTTTAACAATGAGAACCATCTTTCCAATATTTTCACAGTCTGATTATCTCTATTCACTATTAGCTCATCTGTGTGTACCAGCAAAGTTGAGTAACTAGAAAGTTCGACAGTAAAAGCACGCTGAATGTCCTATGTAGAAATATGTAAATTTGGTGTGTGTGTTTAATATAGAGATACATATTAGCTTGAAATTGCAGGTCTGTCTTACAACCCTTGCTTTGGATTGTGGGCTAGGGTGAAGGATATTTTTAGAAAGATAGTACACCGTTACACATGAAGTTGTCTTTATCTACCACAGCTAAGAATGCTTATGGCCATGGCTTTTGACACTGAGGGGGAGTCTGCCTCCCCATGACAACCCCACACCCCAGTACTGACATGGATCTTCGTTTTCAGATACCCCTTTCATTAAAGAATTTACCACCTTATACTTCTGAATGTGTGGGATTTTATTTATCTTTTTATACCTAAATCCTTTAACTTTTTTTTTTTTCAAAATAGGATTCATTAAAGGAGTCACATTTTCCTCTGGGGCATTTGTGATAAGCTCAGTGACTGACAAGCAGAGGAAAGTTCACGGGTATGTACCCCGTGGCCACATGACTGCCTTAGGAGAAGCTCTGCTTTTGGATAAACTTTCTGAACTGCTGGGCTTTCCTTGTGTACACACACACTTTGTAAGCTATAGTACACAAGGAAGCATAAAGGAAAGATGAACAAGTGTATCTGTCGTTAGGGATATAGAGGATGATAAGTGGGAGAACGCCTGGCTTCCTGAGCATGTGCTGTAGGATGCAAGTGTGTGTGCTAAGTCTCTATCAACAGCCACCACAGCAGGAGGTGTTTGTCTCCCAGGTAATGGGGAAATGATGAGCAGCTGAGCCACCCTCGTATTGATTTAAGCATTTTGTTCCAGCCAGTCACAATTAACTTTGATTTGTTTTTACTTTCCTCTTATGGGTTTGCATTTAAAACACTCTTGGAGCACTAATTGTATAAAATTCTGGTAACTGTGCCTTCTCGATTTAGAGGTAATGAGTGAATGAATGGGAAGGCAGGGTTTCTCACAATTCCGAGGCTAGACTATCAGGACATTTCTACTGACTGACACTGGTTTGGAAGGTGAGCTGTAACTTAATTTTACAACTACATGAATGATGTTGCATGCACCTCTTCGATGCTCCTTTTCTTCAAGGAATTCCGGAGAGCTGCTCTGTGACTCAACAGCTGATTTTCATTTTATTTACAAGAGAATATTTAGGTGAATAATATAAAAACAGTTTAAAAGCATGCTTATTTGACTCTTAAGTAAATGGGAACCTCTTGAAAGCTCATTTGGAAATATTTGAAACGACATTCTCCTCTCACTGTGGTAGTGTTTTTATACTATACAAATTGCCATGTTGTGACAAAATGAATTATTGAAATGCTTTGAAAAGTTTGTAGAAACCTGCCTAAGGAAACAATGTGTACATTTTTATAGTTAATTCACATGTCAGTTTATTGAAATGCTGCTGCTAGTGAAAAGTCCTAGAACTTTTGGCAGAGCGTTTACTCTCTTGTTTTAATGAGCAGGTCTTTCTCTATACTTTTTGAAAGCTGTGCTTGGGTTGCCAGATGTGATATAAAATAAAATAATATGAATAACACTAATTTGTACTTCCTATAATTAACAAGTAATATTTCAGTATGAGCATGGCTCAAGAACATGTTAACATTTTTATCTGTTAACCCTAGGTGGCACTCTGATTGGATAGAAATTATAGTCATATATTGATGCATAACTCAGCTACTGATAAATAGTTATTTGTAGACAATTTTACCTTTTATTGTCAGATTAAATAAACCAACACGCTTGCTTTAGAAGCCAGAATTTTAAACCTTTAAATGTTGAGCTTAACTCTTCCCATTATGTTTTCAGGTCAAGTTGGGGGTTGCTATTTCCCATACACAATGATTAATCATTTGCTAAAATGGAGACATCTGAGCTGCTGGTCCAGCCGAGTGTTTTACCTGTGCCGACCAGGCTTTGACTAGACTCAGTGCTGCAGTATAGAGAACTAAATGAGGCTAAGAGTATACATTAGATTTGTGAGCCAGAATTTTCTGTGTGAAGGTACATATTGTCACCAAGTTTGAAACCTGTGTAATTCTGACACTGGTAAGATCTTCTGGAAAGATCCTGTTTTCTGGCACTTTTATTTTGGTTCCGATAGTCCAATGCATATGATAGACCGTTATGCCACAATTTATAGAGAACTAAGTATCTGATTTATCCTTTGGGGTCAGCATTTACTTTTGTTGGCCTCATCTTCTTGGAGTTTTCTGTGGCCTCACAGAAAGATCATTTTAACAAATAAGTTTAGAGCTCATGCCCCGTTCCTTGACTGTGCTGTGCCAGTGGACATTTCCCTAGGAAGCCCAGGCTGGAGTTGGGCCTTTCCACCCTGGAGAACTTTTTTGGATCTTTAGTTTTCTGCCAGATAGCCTTTCCTGAGCTACAGAAGCCTGCTCAGTGCACCCTCACCCATGGACATGTTGAGGGAACTTATACCCGAGGAGAACAGTCTGCATCCAGAGATAGGCATCTGTGGATAATGATTCCAGCCAGGTGTCCTGTGCACAAGCAGTTCTGAGAGGCACCCACATGCTTCTTAGAGGTCCTGTTTTCAGCAGATGGAATTCTATGAATCCTTTTGTACTTTATTTTTGTAAGTCTTTATTCCTATTTCTGGGTATAACGATCAAGCATCCAAGCCCTGATTTTAGGCTTTGCTTTCAGGATTAACTTCAGCTGAAATACACTTGAAACTCCCTTCCCTCCAGCATGAAGCACCATTCTAACCCGCTAGCTAGGTAATTGGTCCTCTGGTCTCCCTGGTGTTTACTTCTTACCAGAGAGTTCTGCAACTCCATGTATTACTAAAACCGAGTCATGTAGGTTATGGAGTAAATCATATACCATATCTCCTTTGTCAAGAAAACCAGTTATTGGATGCAGCTACATATGAGGACATAGACTTAAGTGTGGAGAATCAATGAAATAAATCCCAAGTGAGTGTTTATTGTTTGATACAGGCATGTTCTTATAAAGGACCCTAATACCTTACACCCATGAAAGGGCAAATCCTTCCCAGGGGAGGCTCAAAGGAATGACAAAAGCTGCCTCAGGTGAGGGTGAATGAGGAAGTGTACATATCATCTACAGCTTTCTCTAGGATGACTCCAACTGAGTCTGCTCGCCTACAGTGATTTCTCATCGAGATTAGCTAAGTTTGCCTTCTTGTTCAACTGTATACCATAAACCCATATCATTATTCAGCTGTCTACAATAAACCTACCTCTTGGTTCCAGATGTATAAAATGAACTTGGTGAGGTTCAGGGTTGCATTTGTAGTTGGTACCTTCCATCAGAGCAAGGGCAACCTATCCAAGTGCAGCTTTTCTGAACACCTGTTGTATCTTTCCTTTCTTCATTGCCTCCATTAGGTGTATCTCTGTAGCTTCATAGAGTGCATTACTAAAGAGTTCATGCACATTGTTCTGAGTAGTACCTTAGATACCACCAAGAAAAACTATTAGCAACCTGCCTTAGAGATAAAGTTCCAGATCCAGAGAAAATGTGATTTGTTTTTCAAGACCTGCTGCAAAATAGTCCTATTCACTGTATCATCGTCTACAATTTATGATTTGTAGAATATAAAGACAATATAATGTACAATGAATTTATAAGATGAAAAGTTTATAACCATATGTGTGCAATTTGTATACATAATAAAATCTGGAAACATGTATTTAAAGTAAAAGTTTCTTTAGGAAATGCCAATTGGAATCACTAACAAGATAACTAGGCAGGGGATAGAAACAGAGACAACTTTCATTAAAAAAGGCAAGCATTTTCTTTAAAAGACTTTTATGTCAATATATAATTAAATAACATTTGTAAAGTATTTGTTCCATCATGAGATCTAGAACCCCATAAATCTGCCCTTCCCTAGTGCCTTTATATACACCCAAATTTTATAAACATTCATAAAGTTAAGTAATTTTAGATTGTAGAATATTGTCCTCAATGAAATAAAATTTTTAGTTATCTACTTCATTCAAAGATTGGTCAAAGTCCTAGAGCCAAACATTAGGCCCATCTCAGGACATCTGCTGAACAGAGGAAGGAAGGATGGTAGGAGCCAAAGAAGTCAAAGACATCATATGAAAGCCCACAGAATCAACTAACCTGGCTCATAGGAACTCACAGAGTCTGAACCTCTAGCCAGGAACCCTGCATGGGACAGATGTAGGCCCTCTACATATATGTGATAGTTTTGTAGCTTGGTCTACTTGTAGGACTCCTATCAGTGGGAACAGGGGCTGTCCCTAACATTGCTGGCTCAGGAACTTACTCCAAGTATTACCTTTCCCAGCCTTAATCAAGGGAAGGTGCTTAATCTTACTGCAACATGATATGCCATGCTTTGTTAATTCCCATGGAACCCTGCCCTTTCTGAATAGAAGCAGAGGAGGAGTAGATTGGGGGAGGGCAGATGGGAGATGGGGGAGAGGGAGGAGGAGAAACTGCAGTCAGAATTTAAAATGGCTAAATAAATAAACATGTGCACAAACAAAAAATTGGTCAAGGCATATTTCAAGATGATTTGTTATTTGAAAAAAATTAAAAACTATTAGAGTCTTACATAGTTTTTAAAGATATAGTATTTGGAATGTTATAATATGTTTTTCAAATATGGTGGCTTTGGTTAATGTTTTTAGATCTTAATTAATTCATTTTTATTTAAGAAGTTTTCTTTCCTTTTACATACCATCCATGGTTCACTCTCCCCTTCTCCCACCACTTTCCCCTTACCTCATCCCCATCAGCTCCTCAAAGGGGGTAAGGCCTCTCTTGAGTAGTCAACACAGGCCAGCCTACCAAATTGAGACAGGACCAAACCCCTCATCCCTGTATCAAGGCTGAGCAAGGTACCAGAGACTTGGGTAAATTTAAAGTTACAGGAGACTAAGGGCAGTAGAAAGACTTCATCTGACGTTACGATAGGCAGGAAGTGTGATGTACAGAAGCCAGTTGCAGTCAACATAAACCTACCAGAAGTTCCAAGTTTCATTTTCCATTCAGGAAGGTGGTGGAGATAGTGCCCCATCACAAAGCTTGGGGGAAACTCAGAACTCATTGTATTTCCTTTCAAATTTTCAAACCTTGAAAAATTAATGCATTTGAAAAACAGTACAATTGAAAACCCTTAGGAACTGTTGTACAATATTATTTAAGGTGTGTTACTTTGGTTTAACTCATCGAAGCTGTGTTACTGTGCTTGTCTGAAACATCTGATGTTCCAATAATGAGATGAACAATTAATAGCAAAGCAGGAGAGAGAATTAGGTGGGTCTGGCAGGCAAAGAGGATATATAGATGAGAAATCTGGGAGGGAAAGAAAGAAGTAGCCAGAGAAGGAGGAGGACTCCAGGGCCAGCCACCCAGCTACACAACAAGCCATGGATAAGAGTAACATTTACAGAAGTAAGAGAACAGAAAAATCCCAGAGGAAAAAGGTAGATGGGATAATTTTAGAAATGCTGGTAAAAAAGAAGCCAAGCTAAGGCCGAGCATTTTTTCTCTAAAAAAATTTAAGAATTTATTTTACATATACCAACCACAGATTCCCCTCTCGTCCATCTTTCTGCCCCCCCCCCCAACCTCCCCTCCCTAGACTCCCCTCTGAAAGGGTAAGGCCTCTCATGGGGAATCAGCAAAGCCTGGTACATTCAGTTGACGCAGGACCAAACTTCTCCCCACTGCATCAAGGCTGTACAAGGTGTCCTACCATAGGTAATGGGCTCCAAAAAGCTAGCTAATGCACCAGAGATAAATCCTGATCTCACTACCAGGGGCTCCTTAGACAGACCAAGCTACACAATTCTCTCCCACATGCAGAGGAAGGCAGGACATTTATAAATAAGAACAAACCATAGTGTATTATTTATTTGGGGGTGGTGGGTCCCCTGAAAGAGTAAAACAACAAGAAACTGCCTGTAGCTATAGTTTTGAACTGATTTTTATAAATTTAGCATTTTCACTCCATTGAATTTTCTGAAGTTGAGTTAGAGGTTATCTTCATTCAAATCTTTTCTGACTTCTTATTAGTAGAACTTATATCTTGTTCAAATTACTATGGTTATAGGAATGCAATGATACTTTCTAAGACATCCATGAATTTGCTAGTTTTAAACAATACAAAAAGGTGAGCAAATACAATAACTGTTTGGAGTTACTATTGGGTTTCTCATGGCAACTGTAGAAAGTGAAACTCCTCAAAAGTGAAAGAAACAACTACATTTGGCCTAGGATGTCACAACTAGAAAAAAAAAAATCAAAATTAACAAAACCAGATCAGGATCTTTCATGGTGACCAATGGAGGCTACATGCGAAGCAAATTAGAGCTTGCAGTGCTACAAGCCTATAAAAGAAAGACTGTAGTAAGAGGTTTCTGGCCCGGACTTCCGGGCCTAGCCTCAAGGTTTAAACCCACAGACCCACAGACCCACAGACCGGCAGAGACACACAGATGCTTACAATTGTTTTAGGCTGATTGGCCTAAGGCCCAGGCATATAACTTGCTAACTCTTTACCCTTAATCTAGCTATGACTCTTCTCCTGTTCAGCCATGTGGCTCGGTACCTTTCTCAGAGCAGCAGAGTTGTCCTCTGCATCTTCTGGCTTCTTTCTGGCATTCTGCTCTGTTCTTCCTGTTCCCAGAGTTTTCTTAGTCTGGTAGCCCCGCCCACACGTCCTTTCTGCCTTTGGCCAATCAGCACTTTTTATTAAACCAGTGGGTAGGACAATTATTTACAATGGAACAACATAATTCTCCTACAAAAGATCTCATGGTTTTCCATGCTGCATTTGGGATGGGCATTTTTGCGGTGGATTCAATATAAACTAAAAGATACCTAAATATATATATAAATAATAAAAATCCTTCTCATGATTTTTTGTATGTGAGAGCATAACATCTTTGCCCATAGATTAAGTTATTCAATTGGCTGAATGCTAATGAAAAATTTAAAATGCAAACAATAAAAAGGAATATGTTTATTGCATGTTTAGTTTTAGACCAATGCTTATGCATGAACTCTAATTAGGCTTAAGGTTTATAAATCAGAGTAGCTATTGAATGAGTAAATACAAACTAGAAAAATGTCCCAGAAAAATAAGACATATCTCTATTGCTATATAATCATTGGAGGCTGATCTCCTCAGGGCAATTTTTAAATCAGAGACAGTGATTCTGGGCAACCATTTTATTCATCAGATTTTTATTAACACTCTTTCTAAATGTTGAGATTATCAAGATGCCTACCTCTTGTTCACAGAGTTCCCAACTAGAAGGATAGATAGGCAGTGAGTAATCATACTCATGAATATTCATGTAGAGATAGAGATGACAAGTCTGGAAGATCTACAGTTCCATAAAAAGCACACAGTAAAGGATTCAGCCCTTGGGAGGGAGTTAGGAAAGACTCTCAGAGGGCAATTCTTCAAAGTCTGCAGGGTGAGATGAAGTTGTGTAGGCAAAAAGTGAGGTGGACGATAAACTAGTCAGGTGGCATGTGTAAAAAGGTCAAAGAGGCTGAAACTCATGCATTTATACTGAGCAGAGAAAAACTATCTTGTAGAAGAAGAGGGAGAGGAAGAGAACAGGAAAGGGAGTTGATGCCAGAGAACCAACTAGCTCTAGATCAGCATAGAGGCCCCATGATTCATGCTAAAGACCCGGTTATTGAGTCAGACCAATGGTGTTCATCTGTGAACTATTATGGCTTTTGATGGACATTTAGCAATGTCTAGAGATACTTTTGGTTGTCATAGGTTGACAGCACTACTGGAACTTTATAGGCAGAGGCAAGTGAGTGGATAACTTTTCTACAGTGCAGTAATTACAATGAATTACCTGACTCAATGTGCCACTAGAGCTGATGTTAAGAAATCTTAGACAATGACATTTCTTCAAGAATTTTAAGAAAGTAAGCATAAATGGCAGGATCAGAGTTATATTTAAATAGTTTATTGTAGTTGTGATGAAGACATGAATAGAAACGGCAGCCAGAATGAATTAGTATGGTTTGCTATCTGAGGACTAAATGGTGGTGGTAGCTTAGATTATTATGAGGGCAAAGAAGATGATTATTCTTGCCACTAGGAAAAAATACATTCAAAACACACTTTTAAAAGGTTAAAATAAAGTCAAAAGATGGAATGAACAGCCTGGCCTCTTCTTTGCAGTAAAATTAAAAAAAAAATACTTCTTTGTAGTAGAATATTTGTAATTTAGCAAAATAATTCTAAATCTTGCACAGGCAAAATTACAAAGGCTATAAATTAACATGACTTTATAGTAGTAATATTTCAATGTATTTATTTATTATTTACTTTCATATGTTATGAAGTACATGTATTATGTATTATTTTTACAATAAAATTAAAATTTAAATATAATTTTTTATTTCAAATTTATCCTTAGAAATAAATTTTAGACAATCATGAATCTATACATACCACATTTTCTGTCAAATACTTTTTATAATTTCTAGATTATAGAAATAGAAATTACAGGAAGATATGAAAGGGGAAATCAAGATTCCAAGGGGAATATGCTGTTATGAGTTTTGGTTGGTATTCTTTCTTTTTCAATGGTGGAAACATGAAATTTTGGGTCCTTCTGTGTACTATGCGGATCAACCAAATTCTCAATTTTCTCAAAGTATCTATTCCAATTTATACAGTGGTATGTCATCTAACTTTCCAAAGTAATTGTAACTTTTTTTTTATAAGCTAAAAATTGGTATTGGCTTTTAAAAACTTGAGTCAAAACCTACCTACTTACAGATGCATTCAACTACCTGCTTCATATTGGGTAGTCACTGAATTTTACAAACTAGAATTTCTTTGTTTTGGGTTACAAATATACATATGATTTAGAGTCTACTTCTTAGAGCTGTTTGGATAGTACATAGTTTTACAGTCATGATGTGGCTGCACAGTCAGTAGCTTAGTAGAGCAGTGTGGAATAATATAACTGATCCCAACCCCAAGTCTCTTTATTTAAAGTGTACTTTGGTTAATAGCATATTTACAAGTAACTTACTTTATACTTGTCACCAGGAAGCTGGTGATATCATCACTTGACTAATTTCTTAGACAACAGCCTTGTGGCTGACGCAGGGAGCAGTGGTCTAGGCTATAATCTCAGTTCTAGAGAGGTGAAAGCAGATTAGTCAAGGCCAGCCCGGGTTATGAGACCTGGTGCCAACAAACACTAAACAATAAGCTTCTCCAAATCAAACCAAAACCAAAACCTAGAAGTGTCTGATGACCTTTAAAAGGTGTCAGTCTTTTACCAGGGCAATAATTTAGGCATTGGCAGAACCAAGCTTACTAAATTTTATTTTTAACTCACTTATTCTCTGAGCACAATGCTCTGTAAGCACGGAAGTATGGATAAGTGATGCATTTCTCAAAGAGTAAGTGGCTGGCTGTCTAGAGCCAGTCCATCATAAACTGTAGTTATGCAAACAGAATGGTCTGGTGGAATCAAGCAAGCCTCAGAAAACATGATTTTCAGAAATGTTCCATTTATGTAAACTTCTGGAGTTAATTTCACATCTTTCAGCTTCTTTCCTTAATATTTTAAATCAATGAGTCAAAATATAAGATTTCTGAGCCTTCACATTTCTGTTCTATGCTTTTTGTTGAAAGATGTTTAACAACAATAATTGGAAAGATGCATTTTAATTTTTCTTGATCATTTCAATTTCTAACAAATGTAGAGTCCTAAGATTTTCTATGAGACTCTTAAGAATATAATGGACCTTAAACTTTTTTTTACACGCAAGCAAAAATTAAGGATTTATGAAATGTTTCATCCTTGTTCACACGCGACAAAGATTTGACAATAATGAGTTTTACACAGAGAGGTGTGCATGGGTTTTTGTTAGCTACTGGATGAAAGACGGTGTGAGCATTATAGAACACTGAGCCTGGTCCACTGTCAATGCTGGGCTCAAAGAACATGTTAGTTTTATATAGTCTCAAGGTTTTGTTTTGCAGTCACAGGCTGTCTGAGGATTTTCTGAGATTCATATTTTGTTTCTAGTTCCTAACCTTGGACAAATTCTTAGAATAGAAGTATTATTAACGGAAGGTTGACTGTGAAATTCGGTAGGTTATAAAAACCTATACTACGACAAGTGAAATATCAAGGGGAATTAATTAATCTGACTTACCAATGCTAAGAATAATTAAAATATCAGATGCAATTTGGCGCAAGTAAAATTATTCATTTATCAAGTCCAAAAATGTATGTGAAATATTTCTCTTTTAAGTATTGCGTATTTTATAAAGCAAAATATCTTAGCATTTTACATCTATCCCTTTTAAAAATAATTTGATGATGCCTACAACTTTGAAGTAGAATATTCATCAACATTTCACACCTGAAACACAGCTATTACAGATATTGCATTAAAATGGGATTGCATTATGCTGACATGCATTGAGGAGGCAACGTCTGCATCTAATATTATCCATAATGTTTTCTGTCAGTTACATATTTTGGATGATCTTTTAAGATGTATATCCTATATGTGCTGTAATTTTTCTGTTGTCATAAGTGATATGTAGAAGAATAAAATATTTGCTGCTTAAATTTGTCAACAATAAGGTGAAATTAATCCCATGCTAAATGTTTGCATCCTCTGAAAGTTTAGATACCTAAGAGGTCACTGGTGTGCCAAAGGAAGAAATAAAGGAGCTGTTCTAGACACTTGGAAGAAGATGTTCAAAACTGATTGACTTAAGGGAAAATATGCCAATAATAAAATGCATCTTTCAGGATTAAATTCAGCATTTGTTACTTAATAGCATTTGTCATCTTCCAAATTTTCATATGTAGCAAATTAATTTCAAGTCATTTTTCTCTTCCAAGTGTCTTTGTGTATTGTATTTCTTTTTTTCATATTCTTTTGGATAACATTTGGAAAAAAATAAGACTACAACAGTCAATGATTACATTCAGGCTGGAAGACAGTTGTAAGACCAAGGAACAGGTGGAGTGTGTGTGAGGGGAATATTCACTTTTTTTGTGCCACCATTTTGTAGTTGTTAAAAAAATAGCAAATGGTGGATATTGTTTCTTTACAAAAAATGGTTCTGTCCTGGATCCATCTGCGAAGTATAAACATGTCATCAGCACTCATTTCCATCTCCAAAAAACATTCTCCATGTCCATATTTGATTTTCAAGTGCATCTGTGCACCGATGGAAACCCTCCCAACAGGCTGCCACACAATTGCAAAACCCACACATTTCTGTCTTTGAATCAAACTTTCAAAAGAGCTTGGCCTCCCATGGGTATAAGCTTGTTTCCAAGTTGTAAAGGTCCCCTGGGCGATCCCAATCAATGTCCATAGTAAGGTTACGCTATTCTTTTTAAGGAGGCGATATTATCCATTACTTTTTTTTCTCCCTACTTTATTCAAAAATATTTGTGTGTGTGTGTGTTCTAGGAATTTTCTTTAGATCATATTGTATTTCCCTAACTATCAGATTTGAACTCTTGAGTTTCTCAATGACTAAACACTCATTTGAGAAAAAAAAAAAGCAAAGATCTCCATATTAGCTTGCTTATCCAGAAAGCATTATAAGAAAAAGCGGGGGAGGGGGGAGCATTTCAGAAACTCGAAGAACAAGCATCCTGGGTCACAGGATTGATGGTCACAAAACCTGAAAGAATTGAAAACATCGCTGAAGAATTTCTTCTCTTCATGAACCCACATTCAGAATCGAACCCCGTAGCATAGAAAGATTTTATTTTACCTCATTATTTCTCCTGCCCCGTATGAGGGTTACCTTCGCCCCAGAGCAAGGAGTAAGCCTTTGCTTGTCATTTTGAATCAGGTTGTTTTAGGTAATTTTTGTTATGCCCCTCATTACTGAATTGTTGATCAATAGGTGCAGCGACTGTCGGTAGTCTTTCTCATCAAAACCAGGTCTGACAAAGCAGCGCATGCATGGGAAAGAGGCAGCTAGGTGAAACTAATGCTGTAGATGTTTGATTCATTAGGAGCTTATTGTTAACGGGGTTGTCTGATTGTAAAGGCTCAGTCAAGCAAAAGAGTGCAGAGTAATCAGTCGGATTTATAGTTTGCAGGGCTCAGAAAAAAATCAACATAAACCTTTGGATAGAGCAGAGACAGAAAAATCCCCTTTGGGCAGGCCTAACCTGGAACCAGCCAAATAAGGTCATGCTACATGAAGGTTTCCTGTTAGGTGATGGGAGATAGAGGAGGATTAGAGCCATATGGCATGGCCTATCATACCTTCTGACTTAAGATAACAAAGCCAAGCTTTGTGCTTAGCTGGTTTTGACTGACATCATCAATTTTATTTTATGTTGGTCACCTCCGGTAACAGGAAAAAATGGCCTAGGGTTGATAACGCAGGCTCTCCCCCTCTTCTTTTTCTTTTAGTATTAAGATGCCTAGAAGCTAGTTTTGTGCTGTTAAAAATTTCAAAGAATTACTAGCTTCCTTTTCTATCACCCATCCTCCAGCAACTGTCAACCCCTCCCCCTTGTTTTCAGTTTGTACCTTGCAAATGAGAGGCAGCCGTATTCAGAACCAGATGCGAGGCTCCTAGAGAATGAACATAAGCTGGTGTACTTTAAGCCTAATGGGAAGTTTTATATGCAAGGGCCTTGAACTGATTAGTATAATTCCCTCTTTAATACAGCTGTCCCTCCAGATTAAGGTAAACCAAATGTTGCAATCAGAGATTAGTGTACCTTGCCAGTTATTAACATCCCCGGGTGCTCAGCAAGCACGTCAGACGCTAATGCTGTGTATTTATTTGCTACTTCCGCACTGTAACTTGAACTTCTGCACCTGTCAAAGCATTCCAGTGAAGACTGGGGCATTATTGGAAAGCAAAAGTTTTATACCTGTACACCTGTTTTGTTTTGTCACAGCTAAGATTTTCTTTCGGCGCGCCAAGGCTGCCAGGTGCCTTCATCTGCTATTCTTTTGGTTTTGTAAAGAAAGACTTTTGTGTGCTACATTACATTTGTTACTTTCATATGCCTGCGTTTATGCAGCTGGGAGAGGCTCACCTAAACGTCTCTGTGTATTTTCTTTTACAAGAAGATACCTAGTAGGGGGTGAGGTTTCTTGTCCTGAGAACTCCACATCTATGTGCCCTGAGTCTTCCAGCCTAAGCTGTGTCTTTGTTACAAAGGTGGGCCTTCCAACTGTAATGTATTTGGCAGGATATCCTGCTTCTTGAAACTCAGATGTCAAGAGAGACAAGGTCCTAGCTATCTTGGAAAGATCTGGCTTTGTTTCTTTCCCTCTTTAGCCTCCACCCAGGTCACCCTTGGACCACAGGTCCGAGCCAATGCAGTGAGCACAGTGGAGAAACCAGACAGTTTAGTTTGGTTGGTTGTTTTAGAGCCGGCTGTAAACGATGCACCAGGACCCCAGTCCTTCCCTGTGGAAGGCATGTCAGCCGCAAAGGAATAAGAGGGAAGAGTTTGAGAAAGAGGTGGAATGAAATACCTTTAGATTTTTATCAGAATCTTTTACTACTCAGAGATGAAGAATCAAAAAAAAAAAAAAAAAAAAGCCTTCTGTGAAAATGCCATGTATGCCATGTTTGCTAAGTAACCGCAAGACTCACACCAGGATCTGCTGTTATATGTGTTGGTTGAAATGTGAAAGCATGTAGCTTCCAGAGATGCATCAGATGTCTCCAGTGGTGGGGCCTCCATGGCACTGGAAGGAGCCTGGTGCAGAAGCCTGGTGCGCAGTGCTAGAGGGCCTTTCTTTGCTGGCCCACCTAGCACAGCCCCATCGTGGTATTTGCGCACTGATTGCCTGGTGCAGTTTCTACATATTATAGCTTAATTGCAGATTTTTTGAAAAGACAAAAATATGTTCATATCTCAGGAATTATGTCTTGCAGCCTACTAAATATGCTAATGCATCACTAAGCGGGGATAAAGTTCTTGCCATACCCCCCAACAGTTGTGTGGAGCCTGCTGCCAAGCGATTGTTAATTGTGAAGCACAAGCAGGCTTTGCAGTCCGTGTTAATTGTCATCCTTACTCAAGGTTTCGTGATAAGGCTCGATGTTCTGTTTAAAGTGACAATGTTGACAAGAGGAAAGGGTGTGGGCCTGAGCCTGTGGTTCTGAAGGGGTTGTGTGCTCTGACCTGCCGAAGGTTGATATGGACAGTCTGTGAGGGGATTTTAGTTGTCATGGGGTCCCCAGGCAGTTGAATGGAGGGACTGTCTGTCCTGCTTTTTCCTGTTAGGATCCTGGAGCATTGATGAACTCAGCACAACGTTTGAATGGGAGCTTTTTGGCAGCTGAGACACTGGGGCTAAGCTGCAGGTCAGAGATAAACCAGTGCGGATCTCCTCCTGCACTCGGCTCCGAGCGCTTTCTTCCCTCCTGAGTGCAGGAAATGGCTCATGCTAAACACATTCACTTTTCAGTTTTCCTTTCTTCTAAAACGGAGCTGGACAGATTGGACTTTTAAGCTCCCCCATTTTTTTCACCATCTCTGCCTTCTACCTTAGAATTCCTCTTCAGGAAGCAAGAGTTCATCTTGGTGACGAAGCAATAGGTTGCTTGACTTTCAGGGAGAGCAGAAGGCTATGGCTGCCTGGTTGCTGAACATAAGTTTAACAGCCAGCCACCTTTGAGGCTTCCTTTAGCGTTTCCCTTTGCATCTCTTAGTACACACCAGAAAGATGGTATAGGGCACAGTCTATTGTCCAGATGAATGTAGGCAAACACCATGTAACAGTAGTCCTCCAGATTTGGGATGCCATACTGATTTTTAAAGATTATTTTCTCCAACAAGCATGTGGCCTTCTACTCACAGGGTTCACTGCTATTCTCTCCAAACTTTGGTTCTGTTTTACATGCAGTTGGGTTTTGCTGGTTTCTGAGATGTGGGAAACAAAGAGAAACCGGCAGCAAAGAGTTACTCTGAAATCTTTGGTGGACATCTTGTGTAGAAAGAACTCCACCTAGTACTTGTATGTGCCCTACACGTGGTCAGTCAACGCTTTACTTAAGAAGAGTGTTTGAAATAGATCCTGATGTGTTGCTAATTCCTGACTGTGAAACCACTCTCAAACCAATTCAAATTTTGAGTCAGAGGGCATGTGCCTGGAGTCAGTGGTGCAGGAATGTTTCCTTTTCTCTAAGCTGAATTGGTAATGCCCTTTGAAGTAAAAGAAGTGATGGTGTGTGTGTGTGTGTGTGTGTGTGTGTGTGTGTGTGTGTGTTTGAATATCACTGTAGGCAAAGGTGACAGGAAGGCAGTAATAAGAAATAAAAGGTTGTGGGTGGAATTGAGAGTAACAGTACAGCAGTCCCAGGGCTAACACCTTGGAACAAGTTGGTTAATTTGCCCTTTGATCTCTACCACTTCTCACCAACTTTGTGCATTCTTTTGATCTCATGGGGAAAAAGGGAGGGGAGGGAGAAGGAGAGAGAGAGAGAGAGAGAGAGAGAGAGAGAGAGAGAGAGAGAGAGAGAGAGAGAGAGAGAGAGAGAGGGAGGGAGAGAGGGAGGGAGGGAGGGGGAGGGGGAGAGAGAGAACTTGAGAGTATGCACCAAAATACATTGAGTTGATGATCATGTCTAGAATTCTATCAGCATTTTCTTTGATGCAAGGCAGGGACTTGGTTCTTCACAGTGAAGCAGGGCTTCCAGTCCTTCCTCTGCTTATAGGAGGTTATCTTTATCTTCTCTGGGTCACCAGAAGTTTGATGTTCCTGAACTTAATATGTATACTCTCCGGCATCATTGAAGGAGGTTTTCTACTGGTTCCCAACTTTAACCTTCACCCCAAGAACAACAGCTAGAATGGGTCAGCACTGGGAACTCAAAGAATAGAAACAGCTGTCAAGTGTGATGTTCAGCAGTAAGCACATAGCACACAGTGGGTTTTCAGTGTTTCTGTTTGATGAATGAAGCTGGCTTTACTTCTTGTTAAACGTGCCATTGGCTTGCTTGTTAGTTTGTCATGTTGCATAGAGAGGCGGCTGAGCTTGGGAGGATCTCCAATCTTGAATATAAGTTGGGGTTGTTTGTATTTTTTTTCTCAGTGTGAAAGTATGACTATATGAACTGACTCTAAATATTCTAGTCCTAGATATGTGTATCTGCAAGCCACTGTCATGAGGTCCAGGGGAGATAAGGTCTGTACTCCATGATTTGAAGAACCTAAAAGCCACTCACCTCTATTAGCTG
Source organism: Phyllotis vaccarum (assembly GCA_033318265.1). Lineage (NCBI taxonomy): Eukaryota > Metazoa > Chordata > Mammalia > Rodentia > Cricetidae > Phyllotis > Phyllotis vaccarum. Next base: position 40,171,043 of record JARWLC010000002.1, on the reverse strand, counting down.
TGGCATGTACTTATGACAGCCAAGTTTCTCAGAAGAAGAGCAATTCTTTGAAGTAAAATTGTGTTTTTCTGATGTTCCTTTTGTATTGCAATTGTGATATCTGACAGGGACTGTATCCTACACTGTGGATAATGCCAATTCCTTATTTACTAACCATAAAGAGGGAACCTCTGTCTATCAGAAATAATTTATTACATATTATGTATGTCAGATATATTACAGCTTTTTGACCATAGAATGGGTCAAGGAAGTTATTTAGGATAGAGCTTGTGTTCTCCAAAATAATTTGAATCTGTCATGATATGCAGCTATCAGAGAAACTTCTAGTCAGTTTTGTGGAACCAACAGCTAAAGGTTTCTCTTCGACAATACCTTCAGTTTATGACTACTTTACCCTCCCCTGTAAGAGAAGCAGCTCGTCCGAACATTTCCTTCTACAATTTAGCCTCCCTACTCACTCTTTCTCTCTGTCTCCATCTCTTTTTCTCCCCTGGCTTTGATTTTCACACTGTTACTAAGGCCAATATTGAGCACTTGAGCTTAAGTGATCCTCTTCCTTCAGCCTCCTGAAAGCTGAGACAAGTGTGTCCTCAAACTTGGCTTCACTAAACATGGATGCTTGTCTTTTTGGGAAGACACGTTTCTCTCTTTTTGTTTATGTTCTCCATTTTTATCTGTGACTACCATGTAAGTATTGCTGCTTTCAACAATAGCCTGACTGTCTCTTTGCTTCCATACTGTTTGTGTGAGCCTGTCATTGCTGTTATAAATAAGACTCCCTGTGTATTTGAGTATATACCTTTATATGTGTGCATATAAATGTATGCATCTAAAACGTGAAACAAGCCCATTGTGTATTTACAGAATGTTTCTGCATATGGGTATTAGAGTCTTATGTTTGTGCTTCTATAATCTTTATCCTTTATCTTTGCTCCATCTAACCATGACTTTCTCTTCTTCTTTTTTTAAGACATATTTATTTTTGTGAGTCAGTGTACTTTGCCTGTAGGTATCATGTACATTATTCCTGTTGTATGTAGAGGCCAGAAGAGGGCATCATATCTGGAGTTACACTGGTTGTAAGCTGCCACATAGGTGTTAGGAACTGATCTGGGTCCTCTGCCATGCAGCCAGTGCTCTTAACTGCTAAACCTTCTCACCCTCACCATCCCATTGTCTCATGCTTCTTCATGACTTAAAAATATATATTGTTTTCTTTATGACTGCTCAAGTTTATATATATATGTATATGTATATATATATATATATATACAGTGTAATATTTGGACACATAGAAAATATGAGCAAGAGTAAACTCATCCATAATCTCATCATTGAGAGTTAAACATTGCTGTATTTTGGTTGTTTTTTGATCTTCTGGTTTATTGTTTTATGTACCAAAAAATGCATGTATTGCTTTACAATAAAAAAAAAAAAATGCTTCTTCTCTTATGTACTGTCTTCAAGTTCTACTCAATTCTTCTTTTCTTTTCTTTTTAAAAAGATTTATTTATTTATTTATTTGTGTCTAAGTGTATGTGCCTGAGTTTATGGAAGTGTACCATGTGAATACAGGTGTCCACAGATGTCAGAAGAAGTACCAGATCTTCTGGAAGTGGAGTTACAGATGGTTCTGAGACACCATATGGGAACTGGGAATCAAACCCAGGTCCTCTGAAAGGGCAGTCAGTGCTCTTAACTGCCGAGCCAACTCTACAGGCCCCAAGCTTTTTTTAGGGGTGAGTTGTTTGCTTTGCTTGAGGCAGGGTCTCACTATGTAGATCTGGCTTTCCTGAACCTCACTGTATTGATCAGGCCCGTCTCAAACTCACAGAGAACCACTGCTTCTGCCCCTGTGTTCTGAGATTAAAGATATGTGCCACCATACCCCAGCCTTCTACTCATATCTTTTACGTTGATATAATGTTGATGTAACACACCTGAATGCTAAAAGCAGGATCCAGTTTGTGCTATAAGGAAGTTATCTCACAGCATCTGCACACTGTTTTGATCTTCCTGATAGGTATTTTTTTTCTGCTATGAATTGGTGACTAAGTTTTTGATCTTTGTTAACACTTCTTTCTAGTTCAAAGTAAAAGAAATTACCTAAAAAAATAACCAAAGACCATTATCCAAGACTTTAAAGTGGCATGAACTGGTAAGTTTGAAACTTTGATTCTTAGGTAAAAAATAGCTGTTTTATTGGCCTTCTGCAAGAGGAGGAAGTTGGGGCCAACTACTCAGTTGATGCTGCTCTGTGCATGAAGGAACCTACTTTCAGCAGCTCCTGAATAGGTTTCAGTATTTCGAGAAAACGTAGCTCATTCCTTTCCCACTTAGCCGATTTACTCTCCTTCTACACGGCTGACACTGTTGTAGTCATGGAGATAGGACAGCAAGTAAAACAGATCAAAATATGCCTTTGTGATACTTTACTATTTAGACTAGTTGGATCTTTAAGATTCCTACTTGATTTTCCACTTTAAGAATGAACTGCACTCCATCTTCTCAATGCAGAAGCAGCTTTGAGTCATGGTCGTGTTGTGCGCAGTTCGTTACCGAAGTATTCTGATAGCATGTCTTTCTTTTTCAAGACCTCTCTCACTCAGTACTCTCCCTAGTTCCAATTTTCAGTAGGTAAAAAAGCAAACGAAAGGAGTGGCCCAAACCATTTTTGATGGATTAAACTTAAACACCTTGATTTTAATGCATAATATTTCTTGAAGAGAAGGATGGGAAGACAGGAGAGGCAAGATCACATAAACGTCTCCAACCTGTTCAAGAGCAAATGATAACTGCAAATGTGTGAGAGGTGTTTTTTTTTTCTTTCTTTCAAATAGGGGTGAACAGGTGTTTACTTAGAGGAAAAGACTCTGCTGCTTATGACCAGTAATGGCTAGTATGACTAGCAAGGAAGAAAGATAAAAAGAGGACAAATCCGAAGGACCAAACATGTACTGGATTTATACATGGAGCCCATGTGGTTCTAGATATGAGTACATGAGAGAGAGCGAAGCATGGAGAAATTAAGAAACAGGATTTCATGGTCGTGGTGGTGGTTTCCTCCCCATTTCTTTCAGATTGAGTGTGCTTCAGTTTCTCAGTCAGGCAGCAGGAGAGATAAACTTTCTGCAGAGAATTGGAAATTTCATAAAAATCATAATTCAGGCTATGTCAGAAATGGAGACATAGACATATTGAGAATTTAAAGGGTGTGGCTTCCGAAATTAGCCTGGGTTTTGTGTTTCTGTGAAAGAATGAAGTCTTTGTTGGTCTCTTCAGAAGTTGATGAAAAAAGTATGTGCTATAACTGAACCGAGACAAGATGGGTGAGTCATTGAGACAAGGGCTCCTGCAGTTAAATCGCTCAATCTGTGGCCTAGAGTGTAGCTGCTGACTAGAGTCTGAAGATGCAGCCTGTCAGCTCAGAGAGACCACCAAATTATTTACAAATGGTGAGACATTCAGGAGAGAAAATGGAAGAGAAAAGAAAGGAGGTGAAGGTAGGTAAGGAAAAAAAAAAACCAGGCACAACTGAACAGTGAGAGCTGTAATGAATTATAGATGGTATAATTGCTCTGGAGTTTTAACATTGGTTCATTACTGGAAAAAATGCTATTCTTTAGGTAGGGTGGGATAAATTACATTTATAATTAACTTTGGTATGTGATTTCCTAGGAACAAGGACTATAATAAAATCATGTTTATAGAGATGGTAGAAAATCCTATTTAGAAAAAAAAAAATCCTATTTAGCATAGGTGATGTTTTGTAACAAAGATGTCCTGGCTTCAGATTAATGAGGCTTTGGTGGCGTTAGGATCACACCTACAACCTCACCTGACTAAACATGTACTCTGTCACGAGTCTGTCTTCTAAACTGGTAAATATTTCTATTTTAGCATTTAGTGCTTAATTTGAAAAGGGAAAACTAAGATATCACCACTGTTGATTAAGGTATATATCCATATACACAGTGTCCTCTTTATATCTTTATAAAACTCTGTCCCTATGATATCTCAAAGTCAGCAAATACCTATGTGCTTGATAAAGTTTCCTTTAGTACATGAATGAGATTCTACACTATTCATAAACCTGTAGCACCATCAATCCTTAGTATTAACGGTATCTCATGAGCAACATATACATATAAAAAAAGAGTTTCACTAGGTAGTCCTGGTTGCCTGGAAGTCACTATATAGATTGGGCTGGTCTTAAAATCACAGAAATCTTCCTGGCTCTTCTGCCTCCCTAAGAAGAAAGGTATAAACATCTACATCTTGCATGAACATTATTATTTTTATTAACATAAGAGAATAAGCTTAAAGGATATGTACAGAATGTCCTACATTGTGGCCCACATCCATATCTTATATAAAAATTTTTAATTGGTGTTGATGAAAATATGTCGCCAATAGAAATATTCTGCCTTACTATGGTCTTCAGAGGCTCTCCAAATCTTGCGAGCTAGAATGAATTTTTGCTGCTGAAATTCCTTCTGTTCACAGCAAATGAAAGTGTTTTTTCCCTCTTTTTAAAGATGTTTTTCTTTTTAAATAGGACCATCTCTGGTGATTTCAGTAGTACAATGCATCACATATTAATTGTTCAAGAATTTAATTTAGAAAAACTTAAAAATGGGCAATACTTTATATGCAGCCACATAAACATACATATTCTCTCTGTAGCATGTATATTTAGACATACACATACTATGCAAATTATAAGGCAGGGAATAAAAATAGAGTACTTCTACCTTTACAGGATCAATCTAGTTGGGTGGAAGATATAAAAATGTTCTTAAAAACTGATGGTTTTATGTTCAACATCTATTCATCAGCAGAAGTCAATAAAACATCTTTCAAATACAGAGATGAAGAAGGCTTCATTAAACCTTTGGAGGAATTTCACTTATTGTCCATTTTTAATGGGGGTTCTAAACACACAAATTGTACCATATGTGCAAGGCATGAAAGTATCAAGCCCCCCTCAGAGAGCACATCCATGCTCAAAAAATGACTGCCATTTTCCCAAGCAAGACCAAGGGATTGGTAGGAGAATGACAGCCCTTATTTTACTCGAGCCAATAGTGACTTTAGGTGTGTTGCCTTCTGAATCTCGATCACTCTTTAAGGCAGCTGCTTTTTCTGGCCTATTTCCCCACATCTGTTTCCCCACCTCTTTAGGCTAAGGTGAAGAAAAACACGTTTTGGTAGTTAGCTAAGCAAATGTATCCCAGGACAGGCACACAACAGCCAGACTTAGTGATTGCAGGAAATGCTGATAGAGTCTTTAAAAGAGGTGTGGTCAAAACTGTTTCCCTTAAAAAATAAGATCCATGAGTGGTGTCTTAATGGATTGGCAGAGCTGCAGAAGACAGTGATATGGGAAGGGATTCCAGTTGGAGGCCCTGAGGGAAGGGGTGGAAATCTGACGGCATCATTGTGTATAGTGACATTAGAGTAGCACTGGGGACAGTTGGGGGGGGGGCAGAATCATAGGGAATTGAAAAAGTCTGTAAAAATAGAATCATATTTAAATTCAGGAGACCTAGAGTAGGAAATAGAACTCATGATAACAAACGAAAAGAATTGGTATTAGCGAAGGACATCATTTTGAAGAAAATTTTAACCAGAGGGAACTAAGATGACTTGGTTCTTAAAATAGGGTATGGAGTTTATGGGAGTGGAGTTGAGAAATGGGCCAGTAACAGAATACTGTGTCATAATGGAAGATAGGAAAGAGCTCCATAGAGCTACGGAATTACTTTCCATGAATCCAAGGCTTGCAGAGGGATAAGGTTAACTAAGTGAATTTCTACCTCTTGAGACCTTCTAGTCCCCACAAGTGTCTGCATTATACTTAATGGCCTACCATCTTCTCAAAGGTTGAAATAAAAGTTATGACCACTTTATTACACTCTCCTTTCCTTCTCAGCTTAAAACATCTCCTACGTTCTGCCCTTCTTCAATTGGCTCTTCCGGGAGCCAACACTCACGTCATGTCAAGTCATGTCAAATCCTCTGCAGGATGACTACTGTGTTTTAGTTCAAGAGCCTCAAATTTCCAGCCCTCCTTTGCTTACTTAACTTATTATGCTTCAGCTTTCTGGCTTCTTTTGTCTTTCTTAAGCTCACCTCAGGGACATCTCTACCTATACTCTTTTCTTTTTCTGAGTGCCTCTTTTAAAAAAAAGAGCTGAAATGCCCAGTTCTTCCATGGACAAATAAACCTAAGTGCTATATTGTGATTATTTCATTTTTCCACTAAAAAAATTATGTGTGTGCATGTGCAAGTATATCCATGCACATATGCATACCACACATGTATAGAGGCCAGAGAACAGCTTGCATACATTTATTTACTTCTTTTACTGTGTAGGTCTATGTCTCAGGGATTAAAGTCAGGTTTTCAGCTGTGGCATAAAGTGTCTTTACCTGCTGAGCCAATGTGCTAGTCTAGGCTCCCTTCTGTCTTTTCTTATGAAGCAGGCCACAGCCTTCATATTTAGAAAAAGTAAAATGTCCCCAATTCAATCTTTATTTCTTTTCCTCAAATTGCATTTTCTTTGATAATGCTTTTGAAGTTCTGCTTTCTGTATTGTAGTCTCTACATTACCATGACAATTAAAACTGACAGAGAAGATTGTCTTATCTGGTGCTTAAAACTCTGTACCAACCAAGTGCTTTGAACATGGTAGGTGCCCATAAGTATCTGTTAAATAAAGATGGATGAAAAGAAGAGAGTATGAGGGTCTGGTGTGTATATTGTCAATTTAATAGTATAAGGAATAGGATAAATTATATAGATATTTCTCTATATTAGCTAAATTGATTTCATTTTACATACCAGTGTATTGATGGTGGGCAAAATAAATTAAAAGTCTTTTGGTGGTGGTGGGGTTGTGGTTGTTGTAGAGAAAAGAAGATTAGCCTCAGAAGGGAAAACCCCCAAAACCCCAAAACTAAAGCCCAAACCAAATCAAGCAAAAAAAAAAAAAAAAAAAAAAAGTTCTTGGCTAATGTACTGGGTGAGAGACCTCAGGAGGCATTCACTCTGGAATCCAGAGAATCCAGTGACAGTGGCACAGGGTATAAGTTTTGGGGAGGTCAGATGAGTTGAGTTTATGATCTGTACAGTCACTCTTGCTGTATTTGAATTTCCCGCAGCATTTCACAGCGGCGGTACATTGGAATGGGAATTTCTTTCTCATTTCCGTTTCTTTCCTTGCCAGTAGTGAAGGAGTGATCCTTCAACACGCATTGGTATGCTCTGTGGGGTCTGATTCTCAAAGCATCTTAACAGATGGAGTTTACAAGTTTATTTTCTAATAGAAATAGTAATTTCAAGACAAGGAAGGGGTTGCAGGAGATATTTATTTTCACTTTTTAAAAGTAATACCTTCCTGGCGAGCAAGCACGTAAATAAGCAGGCAACTCCACAGCTTTCTTGGAAGGCGTCAGCCACTGTAGGTATGGGAGAAATGCTCTGGCCAGCCTCAGCTTTCCCTACACTTGTGTTGGCACAGTTGGTAGATTTTATTATTAGCGGTGTGTCTTACAAACCATTCATTCATGGAATATGGCCCTGGGAGAGGAATTTTAATGTGAAAATAAGATTGTCATTGTTTTTCAGGGGCTTTGGGAATTGATCACATAATGGAAGAGCATCCCTAAACAGTAAGACCTCGATGCAGAGGAAAAGGGGAAGAGAGAGAGAGATGTTCTCAGTGGGCTCATTTGACACAAGAAGGGAAGGTTTTGTTATGTGTAGTGCTAGTTGCCTGGCCAGTCTCAAGCTGGCACTGTGGGTTTGTAGTAGCTGCTGGATCTGAGCTGAGGAGAGCAGACAGCTGCTTGCTTGGATTCCTCAGCCTCACCGTGTGTTTTTGATTTTTGCATTTTAAAAATAAGGTGAGTGATCTCAAAAGGAAATCATTGCTGGTGATTTTATTTTTTTGCCTTTTTCTAATGGACAATTAAAAAGAAATCCTGGTCCTATTCCAGAGATTTTCTCATTTCTTAGTCAACTGTAATTTAGGCACATTGAATAGTGTAATGGTGTTACTAGATATTATCAAGTTTATTTTATTCACGAAAGTATGTGACACACCTTATTTGCATTCTTTTAGAGGAAATGTCCTGGAATGGGTTTTGTCTTAGTTCCTTTTTGTGTGTGTCATAAGGTATGTGTTAGAACTGAACTTCCTAAGAACAAGAATAGAGTTTCTTTTCTTTTAACTTTGGAGCACATACTGGATTTTAAGCTTTGACGAGTTTCAATGACTATTGTTGCTTGTTTTCTCAAAAAATTCCAAGTCCCACCGTGACACACTTCCTATCTTTAGTAGCAGGTTTTATATACATACTTCAAATTAGGATAAACTCTAATTCTTTTTCAGAATTTTTTTTTTAATTTTTGTTTTTTACCATCTAGGAGGTACTTGGAGATACTCCAGGCTACTGTCAAACCAGAGTGAGGGATTACTGCCTTAGCTACTGATACTTTGTCAGCCTCCCAACATACTAAAGCTATGATCCAGTGTCTAATTTCTGATGGACTTACTCTTAATGTCATATGTTACCAAATGCTCACAGGTGAGGTTGTGGATCCAAAAGATAGGTTTTTACAGAAGGCTTTTGTACAATCCCAAGAGGAAGAAGAATACAGAAGACTAGTTTATTGGGGCAGAAGAAATAAAGATATATCAATTCAATGATGGAGAAATCTCCAAGAAAATAAAATGGTTTAACCCAACTCAGTCTAACAATTCCATTCTCATCACTGAAACCAATAATCCCATCATAAATGCAATATGACTTAAGAAAGGACTCTCTTATTAAGTATTTTTTGCCTGATTGGCTCTGAACCAATTATTAAAGCCAGATATTGCTTTAAGAATGATAAAGTTTTCTTCCAAGGGTCTAAAGAGAATCTCATATGAGAAAGCTAGAAGGAGTAATTTGCGAATAAATTCACCTGCTGAATTTATGCCTGGAGCCTTCTGTCTTTACCTAATTCATTTTTGGCTCTTGCTTAGCCCTAGCCATGGCGACACACTGAGAAATTCATGCCAAGTCCTTGCGGGTTGCTGGAACAGTTGCACAGGGCCATGATGAGTAAGAACAAGCCCCCAGGTTTGGGTTCTACTCAGTAGGGGTTACTCAGATTTGGTCTGTGGCAGTTCATGAAGACCTACTGTGTAGCTGGATAATTGGTATGGTTAGCCTGTTGCCATTACATGGATTACATAGATTCAGAAAGGCCATTTGATCCCTCTCTGCACTGAGAGCTGAATTTTTAACACACTAGCTGTCCTGAATTGTGAGTTCAGGATCCATTAAAAATCTAGATCTGATTTGTACCTTTTGGGGTAGAATTTTTTGTAATGTCCATTTTTTTTTTTTTTTTTTTTTTTTTTTTTAACAGCTGGACATGAAGTTCAAAATGAGAGCTGGGTAAGAGTATGCAGGTAAAAGAAGATGACCCAGTCAGTTCTCAGGAAACATAACTGTTTTCTTGTCCAATATCTTTTGGCAGGCAGGTCTGTCTTGGGCTTCCTGCATTTTTTGCCTGGTGATCTGCAGGGTAATTGCATTCCAAGAGATAGCCCAAGCTGCCTTCCTGCTCAAGCTGGAGGAAGTGTTCCTGTGTGATAGATACCTCTTCCTCTAGCCTCCTTGAGGGGACCATCCTTATCATCTAGTTAATTTGGGGGAACATCATTGCTCCTGTGAGTTTGAATTTATTTCCACTCTTTCTCCAAGGGATATGGTACTCTGTTTAAAAGAGGATGTCTAACAGTATTTGGAGAAGGCTCCTTTTCATTCTTGGATATTTTTTACCTTTACTCTGTAGAACAAATACAGGTGCAGACTTACTTCCTTTCATAGCTTTGCTATGGGCTTGGCGTTTTCAGCTTCTGTTCACTTTTACCTCATTCATTTTTTTTTCTTTAAAACTGAATGTTTATTTATGCAGCTTTCTCTTTAGCTTGCTCTCATTATTGTGTCTGTTTACATTTTAGGATTGGCTAGGAGAACAAAATAAATTTTAAATAACCCACAGAGAGAATAAAACTTAATGAAGTTTTATTCAATAATGAATGTGAAAAATAGCCCTTTCTTTCCTGTTCCAGACTGATTTAGAAGGGGCTTGGTTTGTTCCATTCGGCTTTAGGCTACTTAGGTTTTTCATTCAGTGGCTCTGTTCATTTGCACCTGATTTCACTGGTGCCAAGGTCAAGGGCTTGCTCCTTATAGCTGCTGCACATTTTCCCAAGAATGTATGGAGAGCTAACATGGTCACTAGAAAATAAGCAGGGCTCTGAAAGAGACCAGGGGTGTGAGTGGTGGGTTCCACGCCAGCCCTGCCCCTGACATTCCTTACATCTGTACAGAATGTTCCACTTAAGATTTGAGCTTCATTCAGCCTCCGTTTGCATCTCTGTTTCATCTGTTGAATGGAGATAAGATTCCCCCCGTTTCTACCTTCCCAGGATCTAGGAAGATTAGATACTGTTCTCAAAGTCCTTATAAAAAGGTACTTGCGTTATTCTAAGCAAGATTAATGAACAGATAGAAGCAGCAGCAGCAGCAGCAGTAGAAGAAGAAGCATTTAGAAGTGCACTCCCCAGTGTATATCTTAATACTTTTGAATTACTTCTCATGGTTAGCTAACAAGTCCACCTACTTTGGTTTGGTTGGGGAAAGTTAGGTGTGAGGCTTTTATATTTATTTATAAGGTTAAAAATTGTTTAATAGTGAACATTTGTATTAATAAAAACAAGGCATGCTTTGAATCTGAAACAGGTTTTATTTGAAAAGAAGGTGCAAAGGAAGGTCTCTAGGAACATATGTGCCACTGAGGGATATTTGCATATATTCGATCTGCAAGCATGTATACCTTGGAGTTTTAAGTTATAGCAAAGAGCTGCTGCCATGGTATGGCTATACAGTCGCTCTCTCCAGCTTTATTGCGGCATACACCGACAACTTCATTTTTAGCGTTAAAAAAAAAAAATCCTCTTCACTTAATTCAGACAGTGACCTGCAGGCCTCATTCTGACTGAAGGAGCCATTCAGAATACTTCCAGACAAAAGCCGGGCTTTTTCCTAGCAACCAGATCAAAGGCAGATCTCCCAGAATAGCTCCCGCCCAGGTTTCCTTTGGCGCTTAGGTTCACAAGGATTCTGAGGCTCGTGGTATCCAGTTCAAACTGCTCTTTCAAACTGAAATGGACAGGAAAACTCCTGAGGAATTTTCGTAGCCTTGGAAAGCTGGAGAGCATTGCAACACCACTTAATCTTGGGAAGACATGGTGAACATTCGAAGCATCTCTAACTTGGTTATCGCCTGCATCTGCATGTACCTTCTGCCGGCTCCTAGAGAATGGACGCTCTGTTTCCTCTCTGCCTGTACCTAATATCAGCTATGCCCAGGAGCCCGCTGATGAAGACTTCCTGTTTGTTTTGAGTCATTCTTAGGGTGATAAATATACTTTAGCTTTCTGCTTAGAGAAGAAAGAAACCAGCTGCCCTGAACTAAAAAGAAAAATGCAAAAATTCACTGAATGGCCCTGTTATCACAGAGTTTCAAGGGCGGCCTAAAAATGAGAATTTTAAGACTGGGCAAAGTAAATAATTTCCATACTAAAGCATCTTGCCACAGGCTGAGACCTAAGCTGTTGTCTTTAATCATTTGGGCAAGCCAAACATTTTTCACTCTTCTAAGAGCAACAGCCTTGTTTAGAAATTTTGTAAAATGTAAACTTACACTACAGAGTAATGGTGAGCTATATAAATAAACAATTACAGTTGTGGTTTTTTGATCTGACCACAAGCTTTTAATGCCATTTGTGTATGAACATATAATGCTTCTGGATAAACAATAATGTTTACACTGTTGGGCTATCCACTGCTGTAGCGAGCCATTTGCATACATGATTGTTTGGATTTAGACTAACCTAAGAACAAAAGAATATTATAAAATTACTTAAAGCAAGAATGACAGGAAATCCTTTATAGCTCAAATATCACTTAAATAACGCTGTGGAATTTTCAGTCCCGTCTTAATCTCCATTTGTTCCTCTTTTGTTTGGTGACCAGAGTGTCCTCAGAGGGAATTTTTACCTATGAGTTAGAAACTTGAGGTTTTTTTTTTTTTTTTTTTTTTAAGTCTAAATGTTCTCTCTACCACCTTTCCTATTTTTGTTCTAACTTCAGTATGAGTTTCTAAAAGTTGTGTGCTACAGGTCAGATTCTGTTTTTCGTGTGATCAGAAGGAATGGCTTACTTCTTTACAACTGTCAGGCTCTGAATGTACTCTTAGCAGAGGACGAATAGTAATTTTCCAGCCCAATAGAAAGAAAACCCTTAATTAGTTCAGTTCAAAATGAAGTTATCCTAAAGAGTTTCATGGTATCAAAGTAATGATGTAGGTATCTAGGCAGGGTAGTGTGCTTGGCCTTGGGAGTAGGAATCCCTTTGTGTTTGTAAACTAAGGTTTATAAGACTATAGAACTTCATGTGAATGGTTGAGTGTGAAGGTTCCCTTACTCATCCGTGTCAATGACTAGGTGACTTGAACTAAACACAGTGGTTTCTTGGAGGAGAGAATTGCAGTGGTAAAGGATCACTGGCGATAGGTTCCAAAGCTCACGTTAAAAATAAATCAAATGCCATTGACATTGGCCACATAAAAAATTGAACAGGTTTTACTCATATATGAGAAATATTTACATACATATATGTTATGCACACACACATATACACTAATGACAGCTAATGAAGAAAAATCACAAGTTTTAAAGAAAGCAAGGAGAGATATATGGGTATGAAGGGAAAAAGAAAAGGGGAAAATGATTAAGTAAATTATAATTTCAAAACGTAAATAAATAGTAAGTTTCGAAGAGAAGCTGGAACTTGACTTGGGTGGAACCTGTCACTTAAGAAATATAAAAAAAGAAGTGTGAAATACTCTTTACTTTTTTAGTGTTATTTAATGTCAAGCATCAAGTAATGAAGTGAAACTTTATGCTCCTATTGATTTGACACATGCCAATCACCGGAGTCTTCTTAGCAACAGTACTTGCTTAGACTGGATAAAACTAGCTGTGATTTTGATGATGCTTGTTTGTAAACCTTAAAAGACCAGAAAACTAGAGGTGTTTTCTCCACTTAGAAGCAACACATATATATTCAAATAAAAACCTAATAATCATAATTTATAGCAGTGTAGAGCCCTACAGTTAACAGGGCACTTCCCTGGCAACACTTCCTGGAACCATTGGCTGTGTCTAAGTGGGAAGAACAGGTGATATTCTCTCAGGTGCTGGTGGCCACCCCTTCAGCAAGGGATTTCTCACACTGTGTAAGAATATTTCAAGAGAATCTTCCTGTGATACACAAGTGGTAAGGAATATTTCTGAGTGTGGTAATGTGGAACAGAGGGATAACAGAATGTGTCCCATAGCAACTAATCCTGACTGTCCTCCAACATAGCATGGCACCAAATTTCTGATCCCAAGAGTTCCAGAAAATTCTGTTTTAAAAGGTGAGGGATTGGCATGGAACAACAAGGTATTTTGGTTCATTTGCTGGTTGAGCAAAGGCTTTAAAGAAAAGAATTATTTATTAGAAGAAATAAGGATGGGAGGGGGACGTTTTTCACACCCATTTTCACACTTCTGAGGTGATAAGTCCAGCCCTTACAAAGTAAAATGGCAGGTTTCACACTAAACCCACCCAGATACATTCTTGTACTACCTACTCATTTAGGTCTCCAAGAAAAAAGGCACCCAGTGAGCTGCAGAGTGGGCTTCTATCTGCTTGGCTCTACCCTGTTGTCTTCTTAGGACTGTTTCAGCATGCCATGTACATATGGTTTTCCAGAAGACTATGGATCTAGAGTTAGTTAATTTTACCAACTTGTACTTATCATAGATTCTCTTGGTTGCCTTTTTTTTTTTTTTTTGTCCTAAGTTGCTCATTGGTGCGGGATCTAGTTTATTTACCACTACCTTAAACCTTCCAGAATGACTTATTTGGTCCCAATGTGTAATTACAGAATGCTGTCATTGACATCAGGCTCAGAGATTAGGCAGGGTCATATCTGGAAGCCAAATGATTCTAAAACATGACCATCGCCATTTTTCTCCATGCAAGGGAGCACTCAGTGACAGTGCTCTTAAAAGGAAAAGCTCTTAGGACTCATCCAGGAATCCTATTACTTCAGAACCTTCCACCCAGCAAAACCTTCTTGCTATCCTGAGCTGGTTCATATTTCTTTTTCAAAATGAGCTAACCATGTCATGATGTGGTAAAAGCAAGACACGTGTCTCCTCTCTGCCTGTGCAGTCACATGCCCTTGGATTATCTTTCTACTTATTAGTTTCTGACTTCCTTTATGGAATTGCTGCCTTCTCAACTGTCTGGTCCTCCCACCCTTTACCATGATCTAAGTCTCAGGAGAATGAAATCACTGGGAGTAGAGTGCTGCTCTGTTGAGTAAACATATTCCCTCCTTCCCAAATGGTAAGTATAGAACACAGAGAAATTAAGTTAGTTTGTTAGACTCACGAGATTAGTAAATCTACCTAGAGTTTTGGCTCTTGACTCAGTCTAAGGCTATTGTAATTATACCATACTGTGTCTACTATTGTGATTACTGTCCAAGACTATATGATATAAACTTAAGGAATGCAGTCTCTTAGCTCTTGGCTTTCACTGTAGGCTGTCTGGACAGTGAGCGTAACTAATTATAAGATCAGTAACTAAGTAGCTGGCTAAAGTCCAGGAAACATCCATGGCATCAATTTCTACTCTGGCTGAGTTTGAACAAGCTGCTCAGACCTGCTGAAAAACTTATAAACTTTAACTTTTAGGTTATTGGCCAATTTAATTCCAGTTGTATTGTTATTTTCAATTAGAACATTATTTAATGTTTTTTTTTAATTGAAAATAATCTTTTCCATGCAATGTATTCTCATTACAAATTCCCCTCCCTCCCTCATCTCCTCACAGATCTTCCCCCACACCCTTGCAACTCCATGTCTTTCTTTCTCTCTCTCTCTCTCCTTAGGAAACAAACAGGCAAATAAAACAAGAGAATAAAAACAAAACAAAACAAAACAAAAAAAAAGCATGAGAAACACACACACATACACACACACACCATAAAATCACAAAATTGGAAACCATAGTACGCAAGCAAAAGGCTTAAAGTAAGGCTTAAAAAATTGCCAAAGAAAGCAAATTGAGACAAAAAATATCTCCAAAACTATCATTGAGTTCATTTTGTATTGGCCATCTACTGCTGGGCATGGGGCCTATTGTTAAGTGTGGTTTGTATACCCAGCAAGACCCCATTGGAGAAACCAAATCCTAAAAATGGAATTATTTTTCCTGTCAGGAGCTGTTGTCAGTTGGAGACAGCTTCTTGGTTAGGGCTGGGAGCTCCTATCCACTTTCTCTTTCAGCACTGGGAATCCATCTGGCTTGGACCTGTGCAGGCCTGTGCACGCTGCCTGAGTCTCTGTGAGTTCATATGTGCATCAGTCCTGCAGGATCTGGGAGAACGTCATCCTTGGTGTCATCCATTCTCTCTGACTTTTATAATCTTTACGTTTCCTCTTATGTGTAGCTCCCTGAGCCCCGAGAAGAGGGACTTGATGAAGACATCCTATTTAGAACTGACTGTTCCAAAGCCTCTCACCCTCTTCTCGGTGCCCAGTTTTGGGTCTCTGTATTAGTCATCATTCACTATAGGAGGAAGCCTTTATGATGATGGCTGAGCCAGACACTGATCTATGGGTATAACAGAATATCATTACAAGTCACTTTATAAAATTATTTAATTTTTAGTTCACCATTTTTATTTTATTTCTGAAGAATATTTTTCTACTTTTAAGTTTCTTTTGACATTTGCATTTTGAATTAGTTTTCTAGGTTCTTTTCTACACCTCTATTTTCCTCTATATGGTGTAGTGCATGGGCTTTAGAACCTCTCTGCCTCCATTGAGCTCAAGGCCTACCACCTAGTAGGTTTAAAATACATATTACTATTTTATGTGTATGAGTGTTCTACTTTGATGTATGTATGTTCACCGTGTGTGTACAGTGCTCTTGGAGGCTATTAAGAGGGCATAATAACTCTTGGAACTGGAATTAAACATTGTTTTGATCCTCCGTGTGTGTGCTGGGAACTAAACCTGGGTCCTCTTCAAGAGGAGTAAGTCATCTTAACTGCTGAGATGTGAGATGCCTCTCTAGCCCTGGCTTACTAGATTTTTGACAGTAAACAAATTGATTATGTTTCCTGAACCTTGATTTTCTTCTTCTTCCCTTTGTCCCTTGCTCCCTCTGTCCCTCCCTCCCTTCCTTTCTCTCTCTCTCTTTTTTCTTTTTTGGGGTTTTGAGACAGGGTTTCCTTGTGTAACAGCCCTAGATGACCTGGATTTCACTCTGTAGACCAGGATGACTTTGAACTCACTCTTTAGACCAGGCTGGCTTTGAACTAACAGAGAGCCACCTGCCTCTGCCTCTTGAGTGCTGGGATTAAAAGTGTATGCCACTACCACCTGGTGATACTTGATTTCTTTAAGGAACTGAGAAGGGCATTTATATAGATTATATGAGAAAACATGCATGAAGAACTTCCTGTTGCATGGGGCTGGGATGAAGCTCCATTGGAAACTGCTAGCCTAAAATGTGCAAAGTCCTGTGTTTAATCTTTAAAATAGCAAGTAATCAAAAACAAATGAAAATTTTTCTTATGTAAACTATATACTAGTAAAATAAGTATTATTCTAAAAATAATTAGGTTTCCTTGTCTTGAAAAAAGGCATCAACAAAATTGAAAATATCTCTAAACTTGTCCACATAAATAATCACTCTTTGACCATCAATTTTTCTTCATGGGTAAAATTCTTGAAAAAACACATTCTTTATTCTTTTTCCTATCCCTTTAGGACTGTTGAATTTGTAGAGACCTGGCTCTGGGTGCTATTGAGGGTCAAAGGTTATACTCTTGCAAACCATGGTCATTATTAGGATTTTCTGCTTCTCATGAGCCTCTGTTGTCTGCGTTTGTCTCTTGTATGATGAATTCCAGTCTTTTAGGATAATGAGACAAAGGTCACTAAGCCAGCCTGCTGGCCCAAGAGAATTGTGGTTTTCTTTTTCAGAAGAAAATGTCCACAGTCTTGCAAATATAGTTGGCAAAATTGTATGAGGCACTGAATAACCTAATTAGGTGGAGTTGTAAGTGGAGAGCATTTCAGTCATGACCAATATAGTTAAGGATCAAGACAGGTGTGCCAGTACTTGAGAGAAACCTAACTAGAAATTTAGAAGGAACCAAATTGCTAAGATATGACATGTGTCTCATGAGGAAATACTCTTCAGGGTAAGGTTCTATTTTTTTAAATTATAGTTAAGGGTATTGATGCATAATGACCTTTATTGAAAAAATTTAAAAATATTTAGTAGGCAGTCCAGAGCCAACTATCATAGCAAATACACTTCTTAGAAGAAGTAAGAAGTGAACCTTGTTATATAGTTTGTGAGGCTCTACCTATGGGAATGGACTATCTCATCTATGTCCCACAGAACATAGTAAAGTTACCCCAAGAGGATGGTATGAAATAATGATTTCTTAGATTGTTGGTCTTCTTGATTTTAATTAAATGTCTACCTGCTACCAGGTAGCCGGAGTATAAGTATAGCTTCCAAGCATCTATGGTGGAACTCAAAACTAAAACCAATTAAAAGGCTAGGATTCTCAGTGCCATAAACATCTGGAAAAGGGTGCAGAGCTTGGGCAGACTGTCCTTAGTTGCACTCCATCTTACCAGACTTGGTTTTCCTCAATAGGACAAGCACAAGGCTTTGAGACTATGTTCTCCAATCCACACTTAGTGGCCAGCAGACCTGCCTGCATTTTATCCTAACAAGAACTCTTTGGGAACAGCATTTCTGTGCTTGGTCTTATTTAGACTAATACAAAAGGGAGATCCTAAAGATGAAAATGGCTCTCAACCTCAATTGGTCACAGCTCTGTTTAGGTCTTTGAGGAGTATCACAGATATTTTGAGACCTCTAAGGTACCTCTTAGCACATGATTCCTCAGAGGTTTCCCCTGTGACTGGCATGAGTTTGCTTGTACAGAGAATCTCTCTCTTTTTATTGTTTTGTGTTACAGTAATCATCATCCTATAGTCACTATGTGCCAAACAGTTTTCCATGAAATGATTTATTCTAATAATTAAAAGAAGGCAATATTCTTTTGCTGGATGGCTGTTTTGTCTGAGTTATTAAATACAATTTGATTTTTCCTTTGTATCATTGTTACATAAAAGATTCATCTTTAATTAGTTTGAGGTGTACTGTGACTTACCTTTGTCTCCAAGTAAAAGATTTTTCTTTCTCAAAAAATAAATGAATTCTGAGTTGAGAGGCAAAAAAAAAAAAAAAAAAAAAAAAAAAAAAAAGCTCTGTGGTAAGATTAAAATTACTAAAATTTTCCAGTAAGAAGTCACTTCTAATCTGCTATCACTGAGTATTTTAGGTATTGACCTTCTATTAAAAAAATACTTATTTGCATTATGTTCAATGTAAATCAGATGACTCACTTTTTCCATTTCTTTCTCTGTGTTTATTTCTAATCCTGTTCTAAAGTAGGAACTAGGTCCAAATGAAATTAAAGCGTTGTTCTAGCCTGATTGGTCTAATAGTCTTCAAAAAGCTGAGGATCGGTCAAAGATTTTCCCCCTTTTGTTTGTAATGAGACTAAGACACTCAATGATTATAGACAGAGTATTACCTAACACTTTACGATTAATCTGGTATTGCTCAGTATTGCTCTCATATAGTTTTAATGTTTGATATTAAAAGAAGACTATGCAAAGTAGAGTAATCACAGCCATCCCCCCCCCCCCCCCTTTTAATCTGCTTTGGAAAGGCATTTTCACTTCTAGTGGGAAACGCTTATGTGCTTCTTAACATATTTACACATTTCTTTTATAGTTTGGTGGTAGCCATTTCTGCTTTACTGAAAAACACATTCTAGAAAATCTAGGAAGTATAGCTAAATAAGATGGAAAGAATTGAAATCACACACCTTTGTCCGTACTTCAGCGCACATCCTTCTAAACATTTCATCCATGTAAAATAATGTAAATCCTATTGTCATGTCCCAATCTTCCCTTTCAAGTAAGAATATCTACTGAATATATTTCCGTGTCATTGGATATTCTGTAACATGTCTTTTGTCTTGACTGCACTGTTATTTACTTACTCAGCCCTCTATTGTGGAGCATAAGGTTGTTTCCAATCTTTTTAAGAATATAAATAGGGTTGGCATAAATGTTCCATGTAACCAGACGTATGTTCACATTCTTGATTATTTTCTTAGAATGTATTTCTAGAAAGGGCCTTACTGGGTGACAATGTATATAAACTATAAGCTTTTAGTTACAGTAATTAACCACTATAACCACTTTCCTTAGAAAGATTGTACTAGTCAAACATTAACTTAGTTGTAGCTTATTAGTTTACTATTCTCAAAGCTCACAGCTATTCCCCTGTGGCATCCAAACACACTGATTATGTGGTGTTGCAAGTTGGCAATAAGCAAGTCTCAAATAATTGGCTAGATTCTATAATGCTTACTACTTCTTATTTATTAATTTGGCATATTTCTTTTTCCTCTCTGCTACTGGCTGGTTATGTTGGGATCTGTCAAATGTCTCTAGGAGATTGAAGAGAAGAACCTGGTACGGTACTCTAGAGTATACTAATCCTTGCTCCAAATTCAGGCAATTGGTATCCAGTAATAGTGGGCACAGCTAGAGGTGGGACATGTGATGAGGTTATCTAGGAGAAGGTGCAAAGAGGGCTTTGAAGCATAAGCTGCTCCCTCTTCACCCATCCTAAATGAGTGTGTGCTCTCTGTTGTCACTGCCATAGTTGCCCATGGACGCCCAGGTGGCTGCTAAGTGACATCTAGGGAGAAGGCCATTCTTTAGTCTTTTTACATCTTTCAAATAGTTTTCTTTCTCTACAAATTTTCCTGTGGAGTTTGGTTGATACTGTACATTATTCACCCGTTTATATTGCAAATTACGTAAAAAAAAAAAAAAAATCACTGATATAGCTTGACATTTTTAGTAGAGCCCACAAATGCCCCTGTAAAGTGTACAGAACTTTAGTGAGGCATATATGTACACAGAATATCAATTAATGCATAGATGTGCAGTCATCTCTCCCCCTGCTTTTACTATGAAAAAAGTTTCTAGCCTCAAAAGGGAACTTAGTTCTCGGCAACCTTAGCATAAAATGCTTCTTCAGCTTTTCTTAGATCCGACTGTCTCGAAACGCAAGTACAGTCAAAAGTAGCTCCCAAGGTTAATTTTTTGTGATTGCACTTACACCTTCAAAACTAAGCTGTTTCACTTCCTTGTGAGAAAACAAATTTCTTGAAGTTAAGTTTCCATTTCCCATTATTATCCCTGAAGTGCCTAATCTTTAATGAGCATGTTTTGGGATGACAGAAAATGTCCTTCATTTTCACAAAAGCACATTGTCATGAGTGGCAGCATCATGCTGTGTGGATTCAGTCAGGTGGGCCTGGGTCTAAACGGGTCTTCTTCCTGCACGACTGGCTCCTGCTTGCCAGACCACTTTCTAAATTTTTCTGATCTTTGGTGTTCATGGCTATAAAATGATGATACAAATAAAATTTATCCTTAGAGAACAGGTCACTCTTGAGATAAAAAAATACAGTAACAGACTATTAGGTTAACTGCTCAGTACACTTTAACTAAAATTATTGTAATGCTGTTATTATTATTTTGGAGGAACATGCTATTGTTTTGTTAACTCTTGTTGTGAATCTATCTCCCTGTGTTTTGGTTGGAATAAGAACCTGGCTATATTCAACTCCACTGTAGGAAGTTCTTAATGTTCTTTAATCTTAACATCTAGAGTTTTCATTTTCTAGAAATAATTACAGTGCACACGCACATTTTTAATTGTGTCTACATTTTTTCTTTTTCTGTTTTGAACTCAGAGCCTGGAGCATGCACTTGTTTAACCACAGAACTGTATCTTCAGCCCTCCTTTCCTAGCTAAGAAATACTGTTCCTGCAAAGAGTGCTTGGGCCGTGTGAGGAGCTCACTCTAAGAAACTAAGGCTCAGAGAGGTAGAAAGTCCCCACTCGTGGACTGCTCCCTTCTTTCTTCACCTTTGCCTTTTAACTTCCTGTTTCTCCTCGGCACTTTGTTTTTCTTGTCCTTTTTTCCTTTTCTTCTCCCCTCGCCCTAGGATCTTGTTATCTAGCTCAGTCTATTGTGGGCCTTCATTCTACCTTCTCAGACCATAAACCCTATCTCATTTCCTCTACTAAGCCAGAGACCAGGATCCCAGCTTCCAATATTATGACTTAGTTCTCCATGTTATGGTACCAAAATAGGGTGGGATTCAATTCAGTTTTGTGATTGAGAAAATGAGGGGGTTGGTCAGCTATGTATCTTGGTCAGATAGAGTGCTTATCTAGCATGCCAAAGCCCTATATGGAGCTCCGACACTGCATAAAAATCAGGACTGGCTGTGCATGCCTAGCATTTTGGAGGAGAAGACATGAAGATCAGATGTTCAAGGTCATCCTTAGCTAAATGAGGGGTTCAAGACCACCCTGCACTACGTGAATAAACAGATAAACAATAAGCTGGTCACTGTGCATGGTGGCTTATAGCTCATGTCTATGATCTAGTTCCTGAAGGCCGAGGAAGAAGGATTGCCATGAGCCAGCTGGCCTACAATAGTGAGTTGCAGGCAACTCTGATCTACAGAATGAGAATTTATCCCCAAAAGAAAAAAACAAAATCTGACTAAAAAAATGCTTTTAAAAAGTTGTTTTTCACTTCCATGTCTGACGAATCATCTATAGAGCACCCTACATGGCAGCCCGTGCTCTTTGTATCAGAACATCAGCTCAGGTGAACCAAAGGAGACATTTTCCCAAGGAAAGGGAGCTGATCCACTTGATCTTTGACCATGGATACTGCCAATTTCATATCTTCAGGGACTCAAGAGGGGTCTGTAGAGAGGAATGATGTCTTCAAAGAAAGGGGGCTTCCCACCTCACCCAGGAGATTGGAGGGATCTCTACCAAGCTCTTCAAGGCTTTGCTGATGCATCAGGCAGGGCAGCTGTGTTGGCTCTGACACCCAGGGTGGGGTGAAGGTGGACTTCTGTGCTTGGGAATCAATGTTTTAGCAGGGCAGCAGTACAGATGGCCTGGGCAATTAAAATTTGCTCTTGCCTTAGCTACAGAGCATCAAGAAGGAAGCTATTGCTTTGTGACTTCTTCCTCAGAAGTGAGTGAGGTGAAGGAGGAACAGCAGGATAACTTCCTCCTAAATTTGAAACAGTCCAGTCTTGTGACACATGTTCTGCCATGACTGAGTTTTTGTCGTCCTTAGAGTCTCTTCACCACAAGAGACACATGTTAGTGGGTCTACGATCTCTGATTCTGACTTAACCTTTCTTTCAAAGGGAAGTGTTAACTTCTAATGCAATTGAGAAGAATGATTGAAAAGTTACTTTCCAAAAGGCCTGGGACCCTAAGATCTAATGCTGCTGATGGAAAAATATGCAGATCTCCAGAAACTGGGCCCAAATACTGGATACTTCCTATTCCAGGCCTGAGGCAGGACCCAAGTTTCAGTCTCTGACCCAAAGTAAACTCTTCTTCAAGATGCTTGTGCGGTGAGGAGTAGCCAGGTCCTTTCTTTGTGAACCACAGTTTCCTGTAACACGTAGCATCACCACTGAAGAAAAGACAAGGACCATGCTTAAACCCCACATCCCGGTCCTACCAAGAAAGCTGCACTTCACTGTGGCTTTTCCGGCTGGATCATAGTCACACTGCTATCCAGTGTCCCCTGACTCTGAAGTGTCCCACCAGAGGCCTAAACTTCAGATGTAAACACTGGACAAGTCATTCAAATTCAAAACCCTTGTGCTTCTGTGACCTGCAAATCTTTCTCTTAGCGCGTGGGAGTCGCTGCCGTCCTGGTTGTAAGCAGGCTGTTGTCTTGTCTCCTGGCAGAGGAGTTTTCTAGGGTATTTTTCAAACTTTCCAGCTTAGCGAAGCATAGGCTAAAATTAAAAGGAGAACTAGGCGTCGGTCAGAGAGGCAGCATTGCTCTTGGTGAGAGGGTGGGGAGGGGACATTTTGCTGACACAGCGAAAATGAGACAAAACGTTTGAAACTTTAGGCTCTGTACTTCTCAAATGCCTCTTTTAGAAATCGCTTAAGTCGTTATTAACATCCACCACCCACCTTCCCTTTTCAGGCCTGACACTCGGTAATAATAGAGAATGTTGACATATGTTCCCCGCTGGTCAGAAATACTATACTTCTGTGAAAGGTAACATTTTCAAGCTATGACAAAATGTATTTTACTTGGACAGAACATTAGTTATTGGACTAATCTCAGAATGTGGGCTGTGGGGTAAAAGTTTTAACATTTTAGTTGTGGGAGAAAGTTTGTTGGGAGCACAAGGCATCAGCATAGGGCGTGTTTATCTTTCACCGATTCTAAAGGTATTGGCTTAGAGTCAAACACTTATGTCCTTAGGAATGTAAAGGAAACATTCCCAGTATGTATGAAGAACAGCTTCCCATGGGCACAGCAGTTTTTAAAAGTGATTATACCCAGCTTTACTGTAGTATGGAGTATGGAATCAAAAATATTTTTTCACTGTGTACCAAAGAATTCTGTTTATGGGCCAGTTCTGCCTGAGACATATGCTGTGGGTCTGTCGTTTGTTCTCAGTGAGACATACTCTGAAATATGTTTTTTAAAAAGAGAAGACAGAAAGAGGGGCAGGGAGGGAAGATGGGAGGGAGAGAGGGGAAGGGAGGGGGAGACTGACTTCTGATGAACTACAGTCCTCAAAACTACTTTTGAAAGTAATTTAGGGAATGAGTTAGGAAATGCCCCAGCTGGCTTCCAAACCTCCGAAGTCTGAGCGGCCCTATGCAAAAACTGGAAAAATTGATTTTGTTTTGAAGGCTCACGCAGACTTAACTGTTGTGGAAGTTGGACAGAGTTTTTTTTTTATTGAATCTGGTCCTTTGTGTTTTACGACAGTCTGAATGGGTGTTAAGATTCCACGAAAAAATCTCCTGCCGTTCCGAAATCTCTGATATAAACAGGAGCTCAGTCAATTTGTGCTCAGTACAAATGTCTTTCAGAATGTTAACAAACATGGTGCATTGATGGGTGGGTTGGCCCATGGCAGAGCAGTCTGCCTTGCTTGGTAGGACATTCTGGTTTGGTTTTCCCTTAGTTTCTCACTGTTGTTACTGAGACTGGGATGTTACAGTTTGAATCTAAAATGCTCTTTGTCTGCTTCTAAGTTTGAACACCTGGCCTCCAGCTAGTGTCCCTGGTTTAGAAGGTTGGAGAAACTTTGTGACCTGAAGTTGGAAGAAGTATGTCATTAAGGACCAGCTTTTGAAGGTCATTCCCTCCCAGATTCTCACCTACATCTCTGTTTCTTGGGTTCCACTATGTGAGGGGGTCTATTGTAAGGTCCCTTCCCTGCCATGAAAAATGGACAGAGTCCTCTAAAACCATGAGCAGAAATAAATCTTCCCTTTCATAGTATGTTCTGTTGAGTATTTTGGTCATTGTGGAAAAAAAAAAAACAAACAACTAATTCAGGGAACAAGTAGCGATATGCTGATTTGAGCTTCTCAGTTTGAAGCATGCACCTAAATTTTAGTGACTTAACCTTATTCTTCAGATTATTAATGCCATGTTGGCAAAGATTAAATATGTGGTTAAAGTGCCAGGAGCAGCCAGCTCTTCCCTTAGTAGTTTTCATCTAGTTGTTCTTCAAGGGCGGTTATCTGGTATACAGAGCAATCACCCAGGTGTATTCCACCTGCCCATGGCTTTTCATTCAGCCTGGGTAAAGAATGTGAGTAGCCATTTTGGTTGGGTTTACATTCGTGGTGAAGTTGGTGCCCTAGTGGAGGAAATTTCATGGGAAGTTTTAATGTACTCTTTAGTGGCATCCTAAGTTGGTCCAGTTCATTGGCACACTTTTTGTTTAGAGCCAAATTCTGCCCTCTGTCTCTGACTTGAGGTTTTCACTGAAGTAGTAATTACCAAGTAGAAGAATACCAATAATGTTCTGCAAATTTTTGTTCTACGTTGCTATCCTGTAATTCCCAATGAAGTTAATTATGACTCAGTAAGACTTGGT
Source organism: Phyllotis vaccarum (assembly GCA_033318265.1). Classification (NCBI taxonomy): domain Eukaryota; kingdom Metazoa; phylum Chordata; class Mammalia; order Rodentia; family Cricetidae; genus Phyllotis; species Phyllotis vaccarum. The sequence continues at coordinate 40,145,761 of JARWLC010000002.1, read as the reverse complement.
GATACAGGATCTTAAGGGCTTTGGAACTCTGTGATCTGCCTTCTAAGACACCAGGGCAATTGTGCTTCTAAAGAGGGGAATTGAATCTCCTGAAGGCAAGAAAGAACTCTATTGGTAACTATGTATGTAATGGGGCTTAAAGGGCAGAGTTTAACATCTTTGAGCTTAAAGAAGTTTGATCTTTTTGTAGTGTCCCTCTTTGGGGGAGGCTGATTTATACAAGCCTGAATTTGCTCTGGTTTGTTAAGAGTACATTGGTATGAGTAACCTCCTGTCTCCCTTTCTCAGCATCCATTTACTGTAATAATATATACTTTTTATTCCCATTAATTGTAAAGCACTTGCTTAAGTCATTACTGCTTAGCTATTATTTCTTGGAGCTAAACCATTATCATCCTTAAATACAAATGTTTACATTTCATATAATATAATTTTTATCATAAGAATTCATTAGAACTTTCAAAATACTTTGGCTTTCATTTAGCATATGTCTTTGTTTAGAATTAAAAAATGGATTAAAAGGTCTTTTGACCTTTTGGATAACAATAAAGTATGTGCCACTAAATAGGCTCCTTATAAAATTTTGTCACTGTACAAATTAGGTTTTAAGGGAAGAGACAGGGCCTTGCTTATGGCCTGGTGTGAGCAGAACACCCTGTAATTAGTATCATCTGCTGGGATGGCTGAGGCTAAAACCTATCTCTGCTCTTAAAAGTCAGAATGTGGGGCTTTCCAAACTCCATAATATTCTGGTTAGTTCCCGAGAACCCTGGTGGCCCAGTAAGATTATGTTGTATCCCTTTTCAATTAAACATAAAAATAATGGTCAGCCATAAAATTAGTAATGAAGGCCAACAAAGTTTTGGTTTACCTAGCATAAGGGTTTTATTGCTTATAAATAAAAAAAGAACAAGCTTAATTCTCTTCTTAGCTTTTGGATGCCCCTTTTAGTTAGCTTGTAATGGGCCTGCTTGATCTTCTAGCAGTAGATAACTGCTGATTGAGACTGAGCCTTCTGGGGAAATTTGGAAGAATAGGTGATGTTAATTAAATCATATAAAGTTAAACTTACATAGGCCATAATGGAGTTCGAGGAGTGCCCTAGCTGGGTCTATGGAAAAGGATGAGATTTTGTGATAGGTATATGTTATTGGCTGGCAAAATTCTTCATACAGATATGCCCATGGTTTGGTGTTGTGGTACTTGGAATGAGGTTTTGTGAAATTAGGTCTTATTATGACATCGTGAAGAGCTTGTACAATATGTGAAAGAATTGGGCAAACACTGATAATTTTGACTAAAAGATCAGCAAATGAATATTTTAGAACAACGATTTAGCAATCTTGGAAAGAGGCTTGGAGACAGCATTGAAATAAGGGTAATAGATTAGCTGGGAAGCTACTGTCACATGCTCAGATGATGATAAAGTAACTAAGAAGATAATTACAAGCTTGAATACCAGAGCATGTGAAAGTTAAATATGGGAGTGAAGTGTTGACTTGAAGAATGGCATTTGTATTATTGATTTTGTGTGTATTGTATATGGTTTATGTTTTATTTGTTTGTTTTGGGTTTTGGTGAATTATTTCATTCATTGAGATTTGGAAATTACATGAAGAAATACACCCAGCATGGGCAGGACATCCGGATCTACACAGATTGGATTTGATGATTTTCTAAGTTAATACTAAGAAAGCTTTGTTGAATTATCCTGAAAGAAATACATATTCTGGAACAAGAAAGTTGGAGCTCAAGAAAAATTTGAGTTTTTCTTTTTCTCTTCTCCCTCCCTCCCTCCCTCCCTCCCTCCCTCCCTCCCTCCCTCCCTCCCTTCCTCCCTCCCTCCCTCCCTCCCTCCTTCCCTCTCTCCCTCTCTCCCTCCTTCCCTCCCTTCTTCCCTCTCTCCCTCTCTTCCTTCCTTCTTTCCTTTGTGTATGTATGTGTGTGTGTGACATATTAAAGGACTTGGACATTATTTTTGTCTTCTCTTTCATTTATTCATACCTGACCAATTTACTCAGCATTTCCAAGTATCTACTTACATATGAGCATATGTGTCAATCATTTTAAATTTCTGCTGACTATGGAATTATCTTTATGTGTGTCATCATCGTATTTATACTAAACTAAGCTCATCTTTTGGTTTTTCTGGCAATGATCCATCAAGGTCCATGTTTTCTATTTTCAAGTAATTGCAGAAAATCTCTACTGTTGCCTGCCTCCTCTTACTTGGTATGTGTGTGTGTGTGTGTGGGGGGGGGGTCAGTTGTCGACAGTGACCTACCTAGGTGGTTGGTTTGTTTGCTTGTTTGTTTTATATGCTAGTAAAGGTATAGTTTGCATAATCTCTACATACTGACTCTAATCATTTTATTGACATGAGAAATAAATGCTAAAGAGCAGGGTGACAGGCCTGCTTTTATATGAGTAGTGCTTAGCTGTGGTTCATGATCAACAGAACTTCATTCTCTTCTAGACAGTGGTTAAGAACATACATGCTATGCTCTTTGCAATAAACCTAGGCTGTAGTCTCAGTTCTGAAATGTAACAGCTATAGGGAAAAAACAAATAAACCTGCAACTACACTTAATTCTACATGGATAGAGATGATAATTTTAGTAGCCTTATTGGGCATCTACTGGGGTAAAGTATAACAGAATATAGAACATGATAGAATGTTCAACTAAGTCGCTGACCTAGGGTACAATAAAATTAGCTAGTTTCAGATTTTTGCATGAATTTCAGGGAATTTGTGAACACCAAGTTGATCACATTATTTTGTGAGAATTCTAAGAATTCCAGGAAGGATATGTTATTCTTTCTTTGTGAGAGACTATAATCATGTGCGGCTTAACAATGGGATGTATTCTGAGTAACTTATTAGACAGTTTCATTGTCTGAACATCACAGAGTGTACCTACTCAGATCTAGGTTGTACAGGGCCCATTCAGCATGACCTCCTCTTTTAATCTAAATGTTCTTCATTTTGCCCTCATCTCTTGGTATCTTTATTAATTTTTTATTACTTAAAAATTAATATGTCTATGTATGCAGGTGTTCTTTGCTACTGCAGATTTTGGCACCCCTGGAGTTGGAATTACTGGCAGTTCTGAGCCACCAAACATGGCTGCTGGGAAACAAATTCTGGTCCTTTGCAAGAGTGATCTGTACCCTTCCCTGCTGAGCTAGCCCCTGGCCTCCTTTCTTGATGCTTTCAAATATATTTCAATTTCATAATTTCGTATTAATGTAGGAAACAATCTCAGTCTCTAGGATCTTTGTGGAAGACAGCACTAATTCTTTGTGTTAGCCAGACTTCTCATAGTTGTGACAAATACTCAAGGAAAAAAACTTAAAAGTCAGCAATATCAAATTTTGCTCTTTTTTTTTTTTTTTTTTTTTGAGGTTTCAGGCCATGGTCAACAGGTCCCATTGTTTGCAGACTGTAGCAACAGAACACTGTGGCAGAAGGGTATTGCAGCGTAAAGCTGCACACCTCAGGGCAGCTTAGTAGCAGGCCTTTTGCCGTCATTGAGAGCTGGTGAACAACCTGAGTCAGGGTTCTTCTGATGTAAGACAGGGTGCAACATCGCAGCTCATTTTTATGTTTTCTAAGTAAAAGTGGTATATCCCTAAATAGACAAAAAAATAAAACGAAGCAAAAACAAATGGACATAGAGACTAGGTACATAATCTTTTATCTTTACCATATATTATACATCATATGTAACATACATGCTCTGTTTATTTATACTAGCATCACCAGTAACAGGAGATACGTTATATGTTTTGAGGCCTATGGCCACTGAATGGTAGATAATTATCAGCTTTCTTATAGTATTATGGAGCCACCGCTGTGACACACCAAAAGATCATTCTGTAGTAAATTATTCTATAGAAATCTATGGTAAATTATTCTGTAGAAATCTCAAAGTGCTGTTAACAATTAACAACAAAAGCAACAAAATGGAAATTTTGTGAATACAATCCCAGACAGCTTAGTTTCTTTAAAACATAGATAACATTTTTTTTAGCACAGTCTTATGTTTGTAGCAAAATTAATACAAGTGTTAATACAAGTGTAGAAAGTTCCTATAGATCCTATAGATCTCTTCTGCACTCAGATTTCCCTATTATCCGCTCCTCACGGCTGTGTGCACTTCTGAGTTCATTTGCTAGAATGTATGTATCTACACTGACACCTTACTGTGCCCTCACCTTCACACTTTATTTTGGGTTCCTTCTGGCTGATGGTGCACATTCCATGGCCTGAAAAATATGCCATGACCTGTATCTCTCACTGTGGTGTATCGTTCAGTCCCAGAGCCTAAGAGCTCTGTGTTCCTCTAGTCCTTTTCCCTCCTACCTCCTTCTCACTGTCTAGAATGTTCTCACTTGCCTTTCTAGAGTGTCCTATGGTTGGAATTATGCAGTGTCTGGCTTTTCATGTGGCTTCTTTTGGTTAGCAACATGCATTTAAATTTCCTTCATAGCTTTTCATGGTTTTATAGTTTAAATGTCTTTAATGATAAACACTATTATTAAATACTCTCTTCTGTCTAGATTTATTCCATCGACTTTGTTCTTTTCAAACTTTGCAATTAAGACAGTACTTGCTACAAACTTCTCTAAAAACTTCTCTGTTACAATAGGTTTCTTGGTCCCGGGCGACCCGAGGTCCAGACCCACAGACCTGCAGCCCCAGTTCCCTTAGCTGCCCACTGCTGTTCAGGCCCCCAGAAATGACTCAGATGCTTATATTAACTTCATGCTGTTTGGCCTATAGCTCAGGCACATTGCTAGCTAGCTCTTACATCTTAATTCAACCCATTCTCATTTATCTGTCTGCCACATGGCCTGTGGCTCACCTGTGTTCTCACGTGTTTCTTCGAGGCTAGCTTGGTTTGTCCCTGACTCCGCCCTGCTTCTCCTACCTCTTCAGATTTCCCCACTTACTTTTTCTATGGTGCCTGTCATGGGCCAAAACAGCTCCTTTATTTAAATATTGCTATTCAGAGCATACAGAAAGACATTCCCACATCACTCCTCTGTCGAGAGTTTCATGTGTACATGCTTGTCTGACTCTGGGTGAACCGCAAAGAGTCAGGTCATGGGCCAAACTTTTCTTCTTGTGTTTCTGAAGTCTTCAGTACAAGTGTCCTTTCCTCTGAAAACATCCTCATGGTGCCCATCCTGCCTGGATCGGTCTGGTCTATTTCTTAATCATTCTTTACCCCCTCCTTGTCATTCAGGTGCCAAGGCTCTATAACTATCCTTAGCAGTCCAAGGGCTAGTGAGCGTTATTGCCCTAGGGCTCTACACTGCAGGACACTCTTCACCCCTTATCAAGAGTCACCTTCTGCTGTAGGCCCCAGTCCCTGTGGGTTCAGGTCATTGTTAGGAAACTGGGAAATAAATCCATCCTATTGAGCTGGTGTCTGGCATTGTTATTTCTACAAGGTATGAGATTTACTTTTTAATGGGAGCAACACTTTACACTGCTGTGGGCAGTTTTCAGTAGAGTTTTAAGCCATCTGGCTGATTAGTTATTTGGGGTCTGGTGGCTTTATGAACTGCCGAAATCCTACTCTGTGATTGACTGTTTCCTCTCTTGAATAGGAGCCACACCTGTGGATTTTCGTTCACCTAGAAGGAGAAAACCTTGGGAAAGCCCAAGGAAAGCTGTAAATTTACCTCAGTTATTCTTTTAGCAAAATGGGAGTGTACCAACCTTTGCTGCTTAATAATCAAATGCAGATTGAGGCCGTGTTTTCTATCTTGTTTAAAGTGCCTAGAAGACAGAGTGTGATCTGAAGTATGATATTTAAACCACATACTATCGCTGAATTAATAGGTAAATCAGATTTTTCAAAAAATTCCTTTGGGGAAGTTTAAGCTTTCATTTATACCATGTTTCTTAGCATTATTTTGGGACATGAAGCTAAACACAAACAAGAGCTTTTTTCTTTAAGAAGCACATCTCAGGAGTGAAATCATCTCGGAGACATTAGAGTTTTGTGTGGCATGTGAAAAGAAAATCCTGGAAACACATGTTTATTTTTTCCAGTTCCTGACCACTGTGTTTGGAAAAACTGCCAAGTGTGACTTAAAACTTGCAAATGCAGGAACTTGCTTTGAAATTTGGGCCCATAACATCTTTGGCTGTTATTTGTAGAAAAGGAATTGTTATGTTAACTTTGACTTCTGACTACTCTGCTGTTCAGCAATCAGTTGCATGCAGATTAACAGTGAGTCCAATGAATGGGCACACTAAACGGAACTGACAGTCTTTAATACACAAATACCGAACGAGGGACATTATCAATTTTCCAAGAAGGACTCTTTATGCGTTTTTACAGGCACACCAGGGCAGACTTAGAGGAAGGACATGGAAACCTTGGCAGGCTCTCTGCGTATTGGCAAAGTCTACATCAAGGAGGGTGGTAAATAGTGTAGAGTATGGGAAAAAGGAAAGCATCTGCACTGTTTTCTTTTAAAGATGCAAAGGGAATTCCTAGGAAGAGCCCCATAGCCTTTGGGATATGTGCATACTATTTAATCAGCTAAACCACTGTGCGGCAGGTTATTATTCTGTATAGCTAGACAAAATAATCTACTATCTACCATCTCCAGTATTTTAAAAAGGTAACTGCTTGTTTTATTGAAGGTAAATTTTATTTCTATTTCACCTAAGTTGCTAGTTATAGGTAGAGTAGGATAGATGTTAGTTTTGAATTTTCAAAATTAAGAAAGGATGTAACACACATATACACTCACACACCCCGAGTCTAAATACATCTGTGTTTATTTTTTCAAAAATACAGTAGTTAGTCATTACATTTTTCCTTCTAAGCTCTGCACTTTATCTCAAAAACACTTCTCTGTTAAGTATTAACATATTAAAATATTTTTGTGTGTTCTGTGGACAGGCATCACTGCTACATATTTTTGATCAGCGTGATAATATAAAAATCCTTGTAAAATTCTCTATGATCAAGCATGGCAGTCATTGTGGTAAATATACTGAAGCTTGAGGTGGCTGCTGATCACGAGTTGTCTGTGCAGTAAGAATTAACAATAGCACCGTGATACTTTAGGAGTTTAACAAAAGCCTGTACAACTGATGCGGTGATTTTCTTTCAGCAGAATAAAGGACATAAATTCAGTATGTAGGTAGTGATACATTTTCTCTCTCCAAGCTCTTGCTGGTAGTGATACATTTTCTCTCTCCAAGCTCTTGCTGACTTTATAATTTAAAAACAGAAACAACAAAAACCAAACAAACAAACTTATGTTTTTAAGTCTTTACTTTCATCTTCTTATGGGAGATAAGAATTGTTAGGTTACACTGTGTCTTCACATCATTGGTATCTAATGATGAAAAGATGGTGCAGGGATTTGACTGTTAAGAGGGCCTGTCTGATATACACTGGTGTATATACTGTGGTAGTGTTGATATAACAAAGTTTATTTTACATGTGCTCAAACAGCAACTTCTCCTTCTTCCTCTGCTTCCTCTGTCTCCTCCTCCTACTCTTCTATTATATAGCTTGGGCTAAGCTAGAATTCATCATATAGTACAGCCTGGCCTCAGACTCACAGAAATCCACCTACTTTATGTTGGTGTGACACTTGAACTTTCTGTCACCAATGACAGGTGTCAATCTCCTTGAAGAAATTTATTCGTTCTAGAAAATCATTCAACAGAAAATTAAATAAAGTTTATACTGATGAAGAAGTCAGGGAAGACTTTCAGTTCCTTCACTGTTCAGTGTTCCCCGGGGACCTTAAGGTTCTTCAAGGTGACAGAACGAGTTTTGGAATTTCCAAATTCTGGGGTGATTGGCTTGTGGGAGTGGATTGCACAGTGCCTGGCAAGTCCTCCAAGTACTCAACAATTGTTTTTGTTTGTTTGTTTATTTGTTTGATAAATAAGAAAGCCAAGGATTAGATTAAATGTTAATCTGACACTATGTCCTGAACAAAAGGCATTTGAATGTTTTTTCTTTCTTATTCTGAAGTACTGTTCACAGTTCTGCAGGGAAGTAGGACTCTGGTTTAAATGAATGACGTGCTGTTAGGATCCTCACTATCCATGCAGGTCTATTAGTATGTATACCTTGGTCTTAAGGAGAGACTCTCTCCCAGTGTTCTGTAACTGTGCAGTAAATTAGACTTGTCTAACTTAGATGGGGTTTTCACAGAGTCATCAGCAAGTCACCAAAGAACTTGCTCTGAAATCCACTGTAATAGCTATTTGTTTTAGGATTGACTCTTGCTATTTGAATATGTCTTTTCTTTTGTCTTCATTATAAATGTATTACACACATTTCTGGGTCAAGATTAAAATAATGTCCAACTAACTGAGCTAATTTGGCACCGTGACACACACTGTTCTAAGGGGTCATGCTTTGAGTCTCTTGCTCCGGGGTCTAAAATGGCCAGCTCAAATTTTCTTGACTCTTGGGTTTCTTCATCTGTAAACTGGGCAGAGTATTTCAGTCCTACAGAGAAGGCTGTGACCATCAAATAGGAATTTCTTTAAATGGCTTTGATAGCTTGAAAAAAAATGTCCTTTAATAAAAACAGGATATATTGTATTTATCCGTGCAGTATTTTTTTTTCTTTTTTGATTCTAACTATAACTTACTTTTTTCTAACTCACAGAAGAAGAATGGAAGAGGGGAAATTTGAGTACAGAAAGTGGCCTTTATTTCCATCCTGAAGAGATTTTTACAAAGCTGTGGGAGAATGTCACACAACTGCCTAGACCGATGCTGGGTGGGAGAGTCTAGCATTAAGTTACAGTGTAAACACGAGATAGAGGGTTTCTCCACAACCTCCTTGACACCAGGAGAAAACTACTAGCTGATACACGATTCTATCCATGCAACTTAAAACCCAGGAGTTATCATGATGAGAAGGCCTTTTTTGCAGATCTTTTACTTTAATTTCATCTTTTTCTAAGCAAGGAAACAGATTTTAAGTTATGTGACATTTCCCATACTGCAACTATTGCTCTAATTTTATTACATTCATGATTACTTTGCATATGGAATGATGGTGTTAAAATAATCATTTCCAAAACAGTTAATAGAATTAAGATGATTCTTAGTGAGCCACACTGAGATTTTGACATCTCTTTTAGTATAGAGAACAATATGATTTATTTGACACCTTTCTTCCATCTGTGACATTAGGATCCTTTTATTTTTTTTAGTGTTCCGAAGTAAGTGTTTAGAAGTAAGTACTGGCTAACTTACCTACAAGTTAACAAAAACACATACATAAGTAAGCATGTTATTGGAAAGCTATAATGTGGTCGTAAGGAATAAGACAAATAGCTACATTTAGAAAGTCTCAGAGCAGCAGAACTATGGGGATCCGTGTAACAGAGCAAAAGGAGGTCCACTCATAGTCCTAGGTATACACAACACCTAGCTCCTGTGTCTTATCATACCAAGAAAAGCTCCATATTGCAGAGCCAGAGGAAGATAGTCCTCTATCTGAGTCAGATAAAGATGGATGGCTAGGGAATGAATGCAATATTTTGATGGGCAGAGTGCCAAGATCATCCAACATTCATATAGAAGGGAAAATGTTGCTTGTCCAAAACCAAAACAAATCAACAATAGCCTTCCTCCCCAACCCCCAAAACCAATAAGAAGTAAATAAAACACAGGAGAAAAAAAAGCCTCATTACCAAAAGAGGGTCCAGGACAGATCCAGATATATGTCATGTGTACAACTTTCCCCTGGGGAAGGGACTGAGAATCAGATTGGCTGGTGGCATGCACCCTTAGTGCTTAGATACTTTTTGCTACTTTATTTATCCAATTATATTTAAATTTTCATATCTAATTCAAATGGGCAAAAAATACCACAATAATAATAATGATTTTATTCAGTTGGGTTACACATAGATTCATTAACTGATTAATTCCTTTATCCCATGGCATGGGCTTTCTAAAGAAAAAAACAAAAATTTATTTATATTAAATATATTACATGACTTGTGGAATTGTGGCTCCCTAGGACCTTGATTGGAAGGTGGACCAAGAATCAATTCCTCTGTGTGTCTACCTTTTCTTACCAGCCTCTCACTTCAGTTTTGCCTTCTGCGCCAGCTGGAAGGGCCTCAGCTTTAATAGGTTAAGCAAGAAGAATAGGTTAGCAAAGAAAGAGGCTGAAGAAAAAGTGTTATCATATGAACAAGTACCTTACTTGTTTGGCTTACTGAAATGTCACCTTGATCACAACTTCAAATAGTAGAGATCTTTTGATTTTAAAACAAATATTCTGGACAAATTTGGACTAAAAAAATAAGAACACTCACCGTGGGAAATAATAACTATGGAAATGCACTTATCTAGTTTCTTAGCTTAACTCTGCTGGAACATTTTCCTTCTAAATGTATAACATAATAAAAATTGAAAAACTGATTTCAGTAGGCTGTACCAAACAATTGTGTACTGCCATGTTGGTGCTGTCTTGGGCTAAGGGAGTTGGGAGAGAATTGATTTGTGATTCAACTGAGGTCAAGTGGTCCTTCTAGAAATAGTGTATCCTGCCCAAATTTAAACACCTATGAGTATAAACTTAGGGGTTAAAAATCAGGAAGACCTTTTATGTTATAGGTAATTTTTGCATCTTCAAAGTATCTAAATTCTTAAGATTCTTTAGGGACAACTTTTGGTAAATTAAAAAAAAACTATTTACAATAATATTTACATATATAGTTTTACTTTCCTTGAATTTGGAATAGTTACGTTTGAAAGGAGAAACGAAATTCTAATCTTGTATAAACATGTTCAATGTCTTTATCTGGACTGCTAGCTCACAATAGAAGTATAAAACTAATGAGTATCAAAAATCGTATAGACTTTATATACTTGACTGTGGATTCTATTCATAGTACTGCCTACTGATTTAGATTTTAGGGTTTTCTATTACATTCATGTTCAAAACACACACACACACACACACACACACACACACACACACACACACACACACACAGTTTTTAAAAAGAATGTTCAATAAACAAGTTCTTAACAGTCAGGTTATTTAAAACAGACTAATGAAATGCTTTGGTGATTCCTGTGCTGGTTCTTTATAACATTTGGACCCAGGGGTATTAGATTATTGACTATCTAAAAGTGGTGACATTATTCTCATGAGTGAGTTGTTAACTCACCTTACTTTCTTGTGAATTGCTTTTCTAGAAATGATTCCATCTTAAACACTGAGCTAAAACTGTATATTTTCTTTTACTCTGTGTCAAATACAGTTTCTGAAACTCTATTTTGCATATTCTAGAGTTTTCTCAAGGAAGTCCTTTGGGATCTAGACATTCTCCCAGGGAGTATGAAACCCCTGTGTGAGGTGATATGCTCACACATGTTCAGCTTAGCTTGCTTATCTTCCTTGGTTTGGCAGTTCCATAGTCTTTCCACTTGGATGCATCTGAGGGGAGTGTGTATAAAACTAGATTGTTCTAGTTAATCAGTGAACTCGGTGTTCTACCTGGACTCCAGGAAAAGCGTCTAAGGCTGTTCCCAAGTTTTCACTCAGAGTCAGAGTGGAGAAGACCCCACGTTTTTCTCACAGGCCTATCGGCTGTGACGTTTAGTCTCTTTATTTTTTAGGAAGACAATTCTAATTTTCTGGTTTATATTTTTTTTTACATTTAGTTTAAAAGTCTTATAAAGAATTTTTTAAAGGACATATTTTATACATATATGTTGTTGGCTAAGCATATTAATTAAGAAGGCACATGCCCTCATTTTTGGTGATTATTTACATCATAGAAATTTAACTATTTTACCAGATATTAAAAACCTGAAATACTTTGGAGGGGAGCAATGAGTGCACCACCAATAATCAGAAGCTAGTAACCTGTGCTGGGAGGTAAGTTCACACGTATACACAAAACGCAGTAACCATCTGAACATAAATGGCCATTAGAAGTGTTACCCGTGGCTTCCTAAACTGTGGGTCACCACTCTAAGTCAGATCAGGAAACTGCTGGAAATGTGGAAGCTGTGGAAATGTTGAAAACAGTAAAGAGTTCTGAATGTACCAACTTAGTATTAATTCAAAGTGGTGCATAATAAATCCACAGTGTTCCCAGAGGCACTGTCCCATTCTGTGCATTGTATGGCAGCATTTCAGGCCTGGTTCTTGGTTTATGTGTATTCAGCACCGGCACTTCCTACTGTGTGCATACACCATCACACCTCAGCTCACCAAGGACTGAAGCATCTAAGCTCATATTCAAGACTACCATCTGCTGTCAATTGCAGGGTTTTAACTATGCCCACAAAGCCCTCTGCTTTCATAGAGCATAATGATGTAACCATATTTAATATTTCCTTACCGTCATTCCTTAGTATATGAATCTCATATACTAAGTGCATATTCAGATTGTATTGTGTTAGAATCTGATTTAAAAAAATTACTGGTCGAGTGGCTGACAAGTCAAAAAATTGCTAAAAGGAATTTTAGTTTGGACCTAGAACAGAAATACTACAATATCTGAAATGGCCTTAAAATGACCTCTGTCGTTCTTATATATTTCTGAGAAGTGGCATCCTCAGCATTGATGATTATAAAATCAAATTATCAGTCTCTGAAAATATTGAAGATGCTGTATGTCCTCCGTTATCAAATATTCAGCCAAGATTTAGCTCTTTAAGTAAAAGCAAAATAAGCATGTCTATCTCATTAATATACAAAATTGATTTCATATTTAAGATTATATAATATTATAAAATAATTTCTTTATTATTTATTATGCATGACTTCAGTTTGTGTATCTATTGTGTATACTAATACACCTATACTAATACACCTCAGAATTTTTTGGGCAAAGGCTGTCACAAAGGACAGAGATTAAGAGTCCCTTGGCTCTACTACCTGAAACAACTCTTTGACAAAAATGTAAATCATGGTTTGTTCATGTTGGATCCTGCTCAACTTTTGTTCATGTTTAAAAGCAGAAGCACAGAAGACAGAAAATGTTGGACAAATTTCCCACTCATCCTTACTAACCATGTGATATTGACATAACTATTTAACCATATATTTTCATATATTTCATCATATATTTTCTGTAATATATTATCATGATGTCTACTTCATAGAAAGATTAAAGTGTTTAGTATATCGCCTGTCTAAAATGAGAGTTCATTAAATGGTATTTTTCTTGTGAGTACATTGAATTTATTATTTTTGTTACTACATGCCTTTCCCGACTTAAAAATTAATTCTTACAAAAATGCTTAGTCTGTATTTGGATACCAGTTAAGAATATGATGGACATTGGTAACTGTTTTAAAATATTAGGGGTCACTCATAAAATAATATATAAATTCCAGTCAGAAACAATTATCCGTAACATATTTGCAAAATTTCATTTAGATGGTTTTTATAAATATGTTTTGCATTTATTCTAAACGTATACATTTATTCTAAATGTATATTCTGTCTCCAAAACCAAAAATATTAGATGACTAAGTAATTTTATCTCACTCAGAGTAAGAAGAGTGTAATTGATTTATATACTCTTTTATTGTTAGATATTTAGCTTGTTTGTAATTTTTTTATTATAAAAAGCATTGCCACAAACTTTCATCTACATGTGTATTTTAAAGTATAATTAATATTGTATTAAATATATAAATATTTAAAAGGGAATTTCATATAAGTGCTTTTCTGAAGGCTTGTAGCGATTTATCTGCACTTCAGTATTTCTTAATAGATTCGTCATCTCCAAATCCCAACTTTTAAAAGTTTTGACCTATCCAAGGGGATGATTAGAGAAGCCCATTTTCCTTGCCTGGGCCCCAGGCTTCACAAAACCTGAAAAGAGAAAGGAGTTTTTTGAACCATGGGCTTATGGGAAACTCAGCACACAGGGCTACTTTGCATATATGTATATGTTGTTTCCCTGACTAGAATTTCACCAATGATAGCAAAAATTACTTGTTATCCCACTGAATAAAACATTTATTCTATCACACACACACACACACACACACACACACACACACACACACACATGTACATACAAAAAATTTTAATCCTATTATTACCAAAATACAAATGTACAAATCATTGCCAATTTCTGCCATGTTTAACACACACGCACAACTAACGTATCTTCTGTGTTACACCTTGAATCAAAATCAAATTCCCAAATAAAGTTTATGTGTTAGCAGAACAAAGAAGAGGTTAAGAAAAGAATTACACAGTTGACTTTTAGAACTATAAGAATTTAAAAATGGATAATGGTCAGAGCAGAAGAACCACTCATATTCCTGTTCTCATTCCAAATGTAAGAGGCCACAGAATAATAAAATAGATCATATTATTTGCACATCAACTTGTTTCTTCATATGAAATGTACTTTTTTGGGAGGGGTGTATGGTGACATATTCTATATTTAATAAAATTAGTCTGGAATATCAGAGGACAGAGTCACCCACAGTCAAGTCTTGAAGATCAAAGAATGGTGACCCATGCCTTTAATCCCATCACATGGGAGACAGAGATCCATCTGTCTCTGTGAGTTCAAGACCTAAAAGCCAAGTGGTAGCACATGCTATTAGTCCCAACACTTGGGTGGCAGAGGAAGGAGATCTTTGTGAGTTCAAGTCCAGTCTGTTCTATAAAGCAAGTTCTAGGACAGCCAGAATTTTTGCACAGAGAACCCTGTCTCAAAAAAACCAAACAAACCAAAAAAAGCTGAAGAGATGGCTCTGCCCTTTAATATTCCAGACTACTATATTTATTAAACATACAATGTATCACCACAGGGGCCAATGTTCACAAGTACTTTTTTAGCTAGAGTATGCTTGGACATAATGGGCATGTGGCCAATGGAACAAATGAAAGACACATATCACCTGACTTCAGGTTTCAGTCGTTGGTTCTTTAGATATTTCTTCAGGCACCAAGTAGATGTTGGGCCTCATCCTGAGCACATCCATGAGATAAGTATTTACATATTTGTGGGGGAAGACAGCAACACAAAAGATTTACACATTTCATAATACACTTGGAGGTAATCAGTGACGCTGTGGGAAAGGAGACAGAGTTGGGACATGAGCTGTATGTCACACTTCCACATGTGTTTCAGGAACACAAATTTGAAGAAGGCAAAGAACTTTATGGGCATCTGGGGCAAATGTTTTCCAGAGTGTATACTTCTGGGAGTTCAGGCTTATCTGGTCGACTGGTGTCTTAATCTTACAGACTGTGACTTGGGTTTAAAATGTCTGAGAAAGACGGGACCGGGGACATCTCTCAGTGGTAGATTACTTGCCTAAATTGGGCAAGGCATGGTTTCTGTTTCTAGAACAACCAAAACAAAATAACCTCACAAAGATGTTTGAGATCTGAAAGTTATTAGAAAAAACAACAGCTTGTCACATGTCACATGAGTCATTGGGGGGAGGGAGAGACTGCTACATGGGGCTTATACTTAAACGTGGCTCTTAGAAGTCTAGGAATTTATAACTGTGCTATCCAGAAATATTTAATTAGCATAAGGTATGTCATAGTGGTGAAGACTCACACTCTTCCCATAAAAACCAGGGCTAAAGGATTGTGTCACTTAGTGTAAGAAGAAGTTATAATAGCCACTCAACCTCAGGAGTCCAGGGTGCGACTATTAGTATTCTTCACTTACCACAAACTTCAAACTAATGAGCATATCATCTAAGCTGGCATCCCTGTTTATTCTACTAGCGACTTGTGTGCACTCGTCTTCAGTTTTCTTCATCTATAACCCTTGGAGCCGAATATTTACAAAGAGTGTTTCTCCATTCATTCTTACTATTTTTCCCCCACTCAGTCTCAGGCTCTGAGACTCCAATATGAATTAAAACCCAATATTTTTTTTTTATTTTTTAAAGATTTATTTATTTATGTCATGCATATTTGCATATATGCTTGATCACCAGAAGAGAACATACATCTCACTAGAGTTGTGGAAGAGCAGCCAGTGCTCTTGACCGCTGAGCCATCTTTCCAGCCCATTGCTTCTTTACTTAACGAATGTCCTTTCTCAGCCCTCAGCTGTTGCTACCCTCCAACACTGTATATTAACATAATTTAAAAAAATGAAACAGTTTAAAATGTGTGGGATAATCTCGAACCTTTAGAGAGTGGTTTCTCCTAACACTTTTGGTCTGAACAATTTTAAACAACTCATTTATTCTTTTGGCTAAAAAGGGATATGCAATCAGGACAGAGGAAAGAGAGTAAAGAACTGCTCTAAACAAAGTGCTAGTGGACAAAGGCTTATACTACCACTTTCTAGAATTTCTGAAAACTAGTTAACAGAGAAAAGGTTAGAGCCACCTCCCCCTTCCCCTTTCAGGGTTACAGACGTTGAGAATGTGACCTTGAGTCACTTAATGTCTTTAAGTCATTGATATTAGTATCTTAAGTAAAAATAATTTTTATTTGCACATAAATCCATAGTGGCTATTAACATTAAAATGTATTATGTGTATATGGAGATGCTTTGGCAACCAAGTTAGATATACCTGTAAAACTGAATTACTATTGTAGCAGTACCTAATCATCATAGGTCTTTCTGTTAATATTGACCCTGAGGACAGATTTACTGTTTTCATGAATTTCACCTTTTGCAGCATAAGGAACATAATAGCTGGACTATTAGAATAAAAATTCATATAAGAATAAGCAGTGACTTAGAATATATTAGAAGATGCTAAGTAACAAATGCAGAGCAGTGTTCTCATTCTTTTTATAATGTTTCTCTTGATGTACAATCTCCAAATACAAGCAAGAGAGATGTCAAGCGGGTTATTCACATTTATTGGGATGTCCTTTGCATGCTCTTCATCTGAACTTATGAATCCCTCAGGTTTTGATTCTAACCACAGTACTAATACTTTCTTTTGTGAACAGTTTAATAGAAAGCAGCAAATACGCTGGATAATTCATAGAAAAAAGGCCCCGACCCTCCACAATCAGCCGCCTCTCAAAGCAACTTCCACTTTCTTTATTTCACATTGGAAGATAAGAAAGCGAGTCTATAGAAATTATTTGTATTTTTAGCATGCAGCACAGAATTGATATTCATACTTACCGAATTACTCCTCATTAATTTGCTTACCATTGGCTTATGTAAGTGCTCATTTCAAAACTAGCTGCAGATGATGCAAAAGTATTTCTAGGACCACAACTGAAAGCATACGGACGCCATGATTGGACAGCTAAGAGTATTGTCTGCTAGAGCTGAAGACAAGTGGGGGCTGCTGGGACTTTGGTCATGTAGGAGTTGGGTTAAAGACACATCATGGTTTGTTTGGCTATGACCATGCTATTTGAGTTTCTCCTAGCAATCGTATGTGTGCCATGTATACTGGCTATTATAACTCGTGGTATTTTCTTCTCCAAGATACCAACACCCAGGGGACAGTATTGGTGATTTTAACAAGACTTGAGAGAAGACATCAGAGTCATGTGAAAAACAGAAAGAAGCCGAGTGATATATTAAACCATGTCCTGTTCCTTAGACAATTTCAGGTTAGTCAAAGTACTTGAGTACACATGAAATCCTAACCAGTGCCAAGCTTAAGCAAGTCCAGTGGTGATTTGGACATTAGACTCAGTATCCATGAGGTCATCCACTTCGCTGAGTGTCATTATGATGGTAGACATGAATGGTCTAAGTCAGGAGTTCCCAAGATTACAGTGCATCAGAATCATCTCTAGAACCTTGAAGGCCAGTTTCCTTGGTTTTCTAAAAAGTTCTGTTCAGGCCAGGTCAGGCCTGAAAGTTTTCATTTTCAACAAATGATCTACTCAAGGGGATGCAGATTGTAGAGATTTATTAGTGGAATTGTGTTTTGTGAGACCCTTTGGAACCAGCTTATCTCTACATATGCATTTTATAATTTAGTCAAACTGCATAGTCTAATAATTGTGAATGAACTGCCCCGTCTCCTTTTCTTCCCAACTCAACAATTCCTGAATGTGTTGTATAGTAAAAGCTTTGAAAGTGATCAATGAAGAGTTATGTATAAAACGGTCTAGCTATTACTTTCAAGAAGCACAGAACCTGGTGAGAGATACACACAAAAACGCGTGATGTTCTGATAACTCAAATTATATCAGAGGGAATTTAGAACTGGGAAGAAAGTTGATGTTGTTCTTACATTATAATAGGTTCATTTTATGCTTTTAAAATTAATCTTTACTCACTCTTGTGAGGCTGTATCACTTTATTTTTCCGATGGAAAATGGAAGTTAAGAAGTTAAGGGCTTTTTTTTAAACATTAGAATTAGTAAATGGTCAAGCTAGAATCTGAATCAAGATTGTCAACTGCTATGCTATACTCGTCGCAAAAATAATGTTGTTTTTCATGGAAAAAGAAGGAAAGATAAAAATGATGCTCTCCAAACTGTTAGGAACTCTGTAAAGCTGCAATACAAGGGCTTCGTACTGTATTAACACAGTTGTGTTACTTCTCGTCCTGAGTTTAGACTCTAACGTCAGGGCTCCAGGGTGAAAATTATCTTAGACATTTCTGTATCACTCATATATGTCCCTAGGAAATCCTCATGCCATGAGTGCCATTTAAATAGTAAGGCCTACTGAAGCAATGTCTATTTTGTATTCCTGCTCTCATTCAGAGAAACACAGTCATTGAGGGGCACATCCGTAAGGCTATTATTGTTTGCTGTATATAGATGGCTTAGTGTCAGTAGTTGACTCTGTACAGTTTCTGTGACAGGGACAATGCATGCATGACCTTATTTAGTTTTTAGCCCTCAGATTAGCTTTCAGAGAGAGGTATTTTCTTTAGGAACTTTGCTGCTCTCAGAAAGACTGTGTTGTAGAATGAAGGCCATAGAACTGTCAAACTGGTTTCCTGGTCCCGGATAACTCGAATGTGGACATGCCTGTCATGATGCACATATAGGACTTGCAATCTCTGTGCCGCCTGTTGATGTACTCACCAGGTTCCCTAACCACATGACCTGTTCTTTCACCTCAGCCTCACTTTCTGTTTTGGGTCCATCTCACGTTTTGCCTCTTTTCTTCAGTGAACCCTAAGGTCCACTTTTCCTTCTTCATCTCTGCTGGGGCTCATCTTGAGAATTTGCATAATTAAGTTCGAAAGTAAGAAACGACTCCTACTTCAGAAAACACTTAGGACCATGTGACTGCTTTAGTGTAAACACCATAAACAAATCCTTGTTAAAGTAAAAAATAGTTCTTTGCCTTTAAAAGTTGTCAAAGTTTGGAGGCTGAGAGTATGGCTCAGGGTTTGATCCAGGCAGCGGGGAGGGGGTAGTACTTGTGAATTTCAGTTTAAAGAGAGGCTCAAAATGACTGCTTAGTTCACCAAATCGATAACTGATATTTTTATTCGTATAATCCCCCTTGGAAATATTTTTTGGCAACTGTTCTTCATGTTCTGAGTTGCCCTTCTGTTGAACTGGTCAATGGCATCTGTTTGCTTGAATGATTCAAACTAAATTTTGATTCTGGCTTGGCTTTAAATAAAAATCCTGGCCTGGAAATTATCCTAAGCTTTAAGGACAACAATTACCCTCCAACTTTTCTGATAGTAGGAAAGAGTAGTCTGAGATGTTACCAGCTCACTTTCAGAGAACAACGGGAAGAATCAGACTACCACATCTTCATTTGCTTGCTCTCTTGTACTTCAGGTTAAAACAAACGGGAGTGGTGATAATTAATATGTGAATGTCATCCAATAAATTTGGCTGCAAATAAATTAAGGCATTGTATTAGACGGTATAGGCAAAGGGATATTTTAGCAATATGTAACACCTAAAATCTCAATGGCTAATCCACACTTCATTTTGAGTTATACAAACTTGCTTGTCTGGGGCTCTCTCTGTGGGGACCCAACATTCTCTGTCACGTCTCTCTTACATCATGTCCCCTCAGTATTGGGATTTAGAGTTTGTCCACCAAGAGGAAGAGAGAGGAGATTATGGATTGGCTTTTAAATACTTCTTTCTCAGGACTGTTTGTCCCAATCCTTTCGACAGAAGCTCTCAGTTCCATTCAACTGCAGAGGTTCTGAGCATCTAAGAAGGACCAGAAAATTAAGGTAGCATTAGGAATATTTGTTACAGGCACCATAGCAAAATATCCCTCTAAATCCTTGCATAGGATGTGGGTGTGGCTAAAGATAGGCATATGAGTGGTAAGATAATCTACTTTGTCAATCTTAAAGATGATTATTAATAACTTAACCCACAAGCTTGAATGATAAACTTTCAAAAAAATTTTCATATACCATTTGGCACAGAGACCATGCAGAGAAAACAGACTAATTCCCTTATTTCCAGAGTAAATAAATGCACTTTAATGAGATATTATAAGGCAGTCAAGAACTTTGCATTAAGGGTCCAGACTTGGATTCTTCATGCAAGTACAAGTATAAAATAGTCATGTGAAAATTTATATATTTCTAATTTTAGTTTTTCTTCATGGCCTAGTGTAGGAAGTAAAATTTAAAACAGAGCTCAAGCAACAATGATAAAATCAGAAAGGGTATGTGAGAAGCTGGGATGTATGCAAAGGGCAAACTATAAATTGTGAAGGGGCAGAAGTAGATCTTTCATTTAATACATCTTTCTCTGTGTGTGTTATCCTGGCAGTAACTTTGATATCACTTCTCTCATTATATGATGGTGATCAGTCAGCAGACCTTAAAAACCTTACATATGCCTGTGTACAGTTTTGCCTCTAAGTTTTCAAGGTAACAGAAAGTATTATAATAATGTGGATAATTAAAAACAACCAAAGCACAAGTCTAGAACTTGTACTTTTATGACTGCATTGCAGGCTATCAAAGTGACAGGGTGTCTGGAGGGGACCCTTGCATGCACACAGATTAAATGAGTCCATTAGTTGATTGTTTCTGGTATGAAGATAAGTACAGAAAAGTATAATAATGCTGGCGTTTAAGTGGACCTAATTAGGCTTCAAGTTTAACACTCCATTAAGATGAATGGGGAAGGGTCACCCCTGCTCAAGCTGTGGCATTGTCTTAGTGTGTCTGGATATTGCCTCTGAAGACAACCGTCTGTCAGCACACGTTCTTACCGTCACCCCTGGAAAGCAGACTGGAAATTTAATTCTTTTAAAATGAAATCTTAGGTTCTGGAGGCCAGAGTCAAATCCACAGGGAGACCTTAAATCCTCAAGTTCTGCAGCTGTATTAGTCATAAACAACAATAGTAATGATAATTCTTTCCCACGTCTACAGAAACTTTCACGCACGTACTTCAGTGTTTCCTGTATATGATTTGGTGAAACTGACAACCTCCAGTTTACCCCTAAAGGACCTTGGCTGTAGAAAGGGTGAGTGACTTGGCTACATCTGTAGTGCAGAGCACGTCATTGTACAGCCAGAAATAACATCGAGGGACTATGCAGTTTCGTTGTCATAGTTTGCCATTCTTCTCCAAAGGCAGTAAGGCACAATGAACTCCTAAGTACCTTTGAAAAGCCTGAGAATCGAAGTGCAGCACAGCATGATGGGAAGGTTTGGGGGAACCGATGAGATGAATCCTGCTCTCAGGCATATGGAAATCTGGCTCAGCAGTGTGTGAATAGGAGACAAGCTTTGAACATATGGCTAAGGTAAGGCACATGGATACAGCATTAAATGAAGAACTCTGGGACCGCATTTCTAATTGTCCCCTAAAAGACACTAAGTTTGTCCTATGTCTTTCAGTGAGTGTCTCCAGAAGCTGTTATCTGGAGAATGCAAGAGTAAACCCTTCTTGAGAAGAATGTCTGGGTGATTATCTCCTGACTCTGATAGTATTGCCACATTGTTAATCGTGATATGATTCCAGGGTTGGTACTTTACAGCTCTGGCTGTGTTGTAGACTTGGTACATACCTCAAGAAATACTTTCTTCTTGTTGAGTTCCAGGAGCTCACTTTCAAATCCTTATGCCAAATATGCTCTGCTTATCAAAGCTCTGGGTTTTATGGCTTTGCAAGCTTGTAAGTTTGGAGACGAGGGGTCTTGATGAGGAACTGGCGCCACATAGATCCAGCAGAAGTCGAAATCATTCCTAGTTGGCTCTATCTGTGGAACTACCAAGTTTAGACCTGTTTATATGGATCCGGTTTTAATTTAAAAGAATTTCAGTAGTTTTTAAATAAAAAATAAACCACGTGTGGGATCATTCATCTTAAGAATTTGAAGTTGGATTTAAGAAAAGCCAGTTCTGGGGCCGAGCACTGTGGCATACGCCTTTAGTCCCAACACTTGGGAGACAGAGGCAGGCAGATTTCTTGAGTTTGAGGCCACACTGGCCTACAGCGTAAGTTCCAGGACAATCAGGGCTACACAGAGAAATCGTATCTCAAAAAACAAACAAACAAACAAAAAGCAAACAACAACAACAAAAAAACCAACCAACCAACCAACCAACCAATCAACCAAAAGCAGTCTTAGAACTGCATTCTGCCACATTTTGGATTCTTATTTCTGATTCCTGTTCGGTGATGCGCTGTAGCTTGGATATTTCTAGTAAGAGGCAGTTGGAAGCGGGCGTCTTCCCTAGAAGCAGCTTTCCTATGACGATGTGGCTTCTTTTTTTCCTGTCCTGAAGTGTTCTATTCCAGTTGCTTTTAAATCTGCACGTTGAATAAACAGCATTATTTTACTCTGCCATTTGACAGCATCCAGATACCTTAAGCAAGTGCAATGTTAATCCTCTGGTTTTTTCATTGTCATACACTGTAGGACATACGGAAGTTTTCAGAAATATCACAGCTTTAACGTTTTTCCTTATGCTTTAGAGTCACACGACTTTAACGGAACTTTATATATGTTCAGGGTCACTGCCTTATTATTCTCTGATAATTCCTATCACCTGAAAATAAATAAGTTTGCATGATAAATATGTTCTTTCTCACAACACATTTTATCTTTAAAGTTATTTTTGTTTTATAGGAAAATCAATTTGAGTTTATTCTAATTAATTTTGAAATGCATTTAGAGTTTGTTTTACTCTTGAATTGGTCCTTTAATACTATTTTTATAACACATTGACAAAATGATAATATAGAAATGAAATAAAAAACAAAATTAAACTGGGTAAAATTCAGTATCTAAAATAAATTAATGAAGTTATTATACATATTTGTGTTGAGCCTCAGCTTTAATTTAAACTTGCAAGCAGCCAACTAAAAGAAAGATCAGTTACCTTTAATAGCACGGAAAGCATTATTAGAATATCTCAATTAATTGGAGGGAACTCAGTGACTCCTGGTTTGGGTTCAAAGAGGTATTTGTCCATTAATTCTCATAAGAAGGGCTTTTCTTTTTGATGTAGTAATCACAATCTTTAGCAACAGGGCCTTGCCATAAAGTGCAGCCTGGCCTGGAATCACGAACCCTCTACCTCAGTTTCTCAAGTAGTGGGATTACAGGCGTCTATCACCAGGTCCAGTTCTAGCAATGTTCTTAATAGTGAATTTCTCAACAGATTGTACAGTGTGTGTTTCATCTTTTTTTCTTCCCTTACCATGATAAAAGTATGACGTGCCTGACTCTAAAGTGTCTGGTACTAATTTCCAAACTAAGTGTTTGTTGTAATTGCAGAGCCACATGTTCCCCCCGCCCCCAGCTCCCACCTTGCAATGATGTTAGAATCCTAACCCCTGCTACTATAGCCTTATCCAGAACTTGAGGGAATAAATGTCTGTATTTTCCACAATTTACTGTGTGGTGCTGAACTACAACAACCTATAAAATGGACACACTGTTCAACAATTTGTAAACGTATAGACACATTTTATGTACTGATTGACTGGAGGAAAGGGCTCTTTAGAAATTTAGCAATGATGCTATGATCCTCTACGTAAAAACAGTGGAGTCAGCAGCTCTAGGCTAGCCTCACTTAAATAATGAGAGCTTTATCTGAAAGAAAGAAAAAAGAAAAAAAGGATGAAAAGGCACAAAGAATTCTACTACAGATGTTTTTATCCACTTCTATTGAAGTCAGTATTTCTGCATAAAAACGTATTTACTATGTGACTAAGTGATTAATAATTTACCATCAAAAGGTCTGTTGTATACATTTAGCCAGTACCATGTGTCCATTTTATTTGCAACAATGTGCAACTTTCTATGCTGGGTGGGTATCTGTCTAAAACCAAGTATTCAAAAATATTTATAAAAATAATATGTATGGAAGAGACCATTATTACATAAAGTATTTAAAACTTTCTCTAGAAAGTTACTGTCCCATCTGGGTGTAGTGGTGCACACCTTTAATCCAAGCACTTTTGGAGGTAGAAGCAGGCAGATCTCTGTCAGTTCAAGGCCAGAGTTAGTCTCTGGAATGAGAGAGAGAAAGAGCATCACCATGCATGAAGGGGCATTTTACACATAATTATTTGTGTTACAGGACTTATCATATCTACCTGTGAATTCTACCTTGTGTGTATACTCTTGCTTTTCTTCTGTCTGTTTCTTAAAACACATAGGCATGATACCAAGCCTTATCTTCGTCAACAGTTCTGAAGAAATTAAATAAACCAAGGGCTCCCTGAACCTGGAGAAGAAGAGAATAAAAAATGAGCCAAGAAGAAAACCCATGTTCTGAATTTAGTCAGGGTACTTGCTACTAAAATTGTTGCAAATTCAGTTTCAGTATCATGAGTCCTTCCCACTTCCTCCAGGCAGCATTAGTGGGTCTCACACCCATCACAAATTATGGAATTTAGGAAGGTTTCCAAGCAAATGGCAGTCATGTGCCAGAAGCTTCTTTGAAAAACAAATCCACATTCCTTTCTATTATTCAATAATGTATTTGAAAGACATTTACTTTCTAAGAATGATGATAGCTTCCATTTAAAAAGCAGAGATAAAATCTCTCAGGTTTTCTAAGTAAGAGCTATCTTTCTGGACTAGAAATGAAGAACAGGGAGAAAACCCATAAGAAATTAAACAAAAGCAAAATCATGGTAAGCAGTCCACTGGGTCACGGAAAGATGGAGCACGTAATGCTCACGTGTTTACACGAAGCCTTCACCCAGTCTAGGCTCATTTCCACCATCAGAAATATAAGGGCTCACATTTGTAAGACTGCCCCATGCTTGAAACATTCACAGGCTCTCCCCCCACCCACAAATTTGAGCAGAAACATTCCTCCTTTCTAAAGAACAGCATCTGGCCTCTTCGGGTGCTCATTTGCATGCCAATACTGGATTGCTCTCTCAGTGCACAGCTATTTAATAGTGGTGCTGGTGTCCGAGCTCTGGGAACAAACCAAATGATTTGGGTGTGCTTTTGTGTGCACTGCAGGTCGTTGCTACAGTGTGTTTATTAAGAATAGTACACATTCATTATAACAAGATTGCTCTTTTGCTCAGGGGCCATCATGGCACATTCTGTAAATGAATTAACAGTAGCATGCGTTTGTGTATTATGGGCCCAGAAGATGCATTTGTTTATTAAATAAATCTGTAATCCAGAAAGTATAGTTGAAAGAAATTGAAAAAATGGGAGTGCATGAGTGTGCACGTACAGTAGCTCTCTCTCTTCTGTCTCTCTCTTTGTGTGTGTGCATGTGTGTGTGTGTGTGTGTGTGTCTGTCTGTCTGTCTGTCTTTGAAACCTTAACATCTTGGCCAGTTTTCCTCTTTTGTTTCTTTTAAATTACAAAAGATCAGGGGCCAAACTGTGAACTCACAGGCTTCAAAAACTGATGTAAAAAATAGAAAAGGAATTTAAATTACAGAAGTGTAAAACATTTCCAGAAGTGGTATTGCAAATTATTACCTACTTCTAGAATGAGTTAATATTAGATTTTTTTCTTTTGTTCTTAAAAATGCCTTTTCTCTAAAATTATTACTATTATTGTATCTATTTTGAGTTTGGGCTAAAATTTAGCTTGTAATGTACATATAATATTTCCCTATTGAACTTTATGTTCTTTTCATATACAGACTGTGCTTTTGAAATACAAATTCAGTAAATAGTGACCCTCCCTTTTTCCAACATTTGGGCTCAGTCATTAATATAAATTAGTCTGTTGCACCTAAATAATGGTTTTGTCACAGTGTGATGGCAGTTCACAGTGACACTTGAAACTTAGGATATGTTTTCAGATGCAGCTACTCTCCATTTCCTTCAGTTTATCCTTCGTATGTTGCTGTTTTTAATGTGAAATGTGATATGTTGAACAATTAAAGAGTGACAGGAAAAAGCAAAATATTTA
This sequence comes from Phyllotis vaccarum, assembly GCA_033318265.1. Classification (NCBI taxonomy): domain Eukaryota; kingdom Metazoa; phylum Chordata; class Mammalia; order Rodentia; family Cricetidae; genus Phyllotis; species Phyllotis vaccarum. Next base: position 40,119,492 of record JARWLC010000002.1, on the reverse strand, counting down.
AAAAATATGAAATGCCGAAAGACTCTAAAGACTCAACAGCAGTACAAGTCTTTCTAATAAATCCAGGGTCCTGACTGCACCTTGCCAAAATGTATTAAAAGGGAAAGTCTGGTTCAATGAGTACATTAGAATTTCATAGATTTTTAGCTTAGCAAAATATCTATAACACTGTTTAAAGATACCCACCTAATTATTACGCACGCAGTACAGCAGAGTGTTTTGTAGGAAACACGGCAGGATTTAAAGATATTCTCCATGCAGAGAACACACAGGGCTGCCTGAGCAGGACAGTTCTGCTCCCACATGCATGGTACACACTCACTGTTTTGTCCTTAAAGAAGGTATATTCAGCTCGGCTGATTATTGAAAAGAAAAAAAAAATCTGATTATTTTAATGATTGTCTTTTAATAATTATGAAATGTAGAAGAAATTGTTTGAAATCCAGTTAATTTCCTTTCATCTTTTTTTTTTTTTTTTTTTTTTTTTTTTTTTTTTTTTTTTTTTTTTTAAGCTGTATTTTTTTTTTTTTTTTCCGGGCTATTTTATTTATTCTGCTGCTTTTAGAGAGGACAGCCAATCAGAACGCCTGCGCGGGCCCAGGCCCAGGCTCAGTGCTGAGCTCCAAATGCGATTCGAGTCCTGACAGGGGGATTATAGGAAACAGATGACTTACGCTTCTAATTTGTGGCCTTAAATTGCAAACAGAATTTCAGGAGTCGAGCAGAGTAATAAATGGCAATAGAAAAAGCCACACACAGCCAAATCAGTATGTGGTGGTTGTAGGTTAAACTAAATGGGAAGAGACAGGTTATGATGGCTCAGTGTATTACAGAGAAGAAAGTCTTAAATTACTAGTGCTGAGAGGTATTGCTCCATGGCAGACAGTATTGCATTGTGTAGTCTACAGATATCATGAGCAGAACAATAAAAAAGCAGCTTTACCATAGAACCTGTTGCTGGAGGAATCCTGGACTTTTCCTCTTAGAAATGGAAGCCGTGTTTTATGCTTGTTTTGACCTCTGTTGTATACTTGGCCCCTTAACATCTGTTTTCTACTGTTGCTGTTATTCACACCAAATTAAATGTCGAGGAGTCAGATAAAATAAGTTCGAAATATGTCCAAATTATTTTTGTTGACTTCTAACAAATGTCTCAGTAACTCTTTCCACACGGAATGATACCATTTAAATGCCAGCATTGAAAATAATTTTCCTTTCAACATTTTATGAGCCAGAGAAAGGAATTTTGAGGTGTACTTAGAGTCGGAAAATACTACATTGGCCTTTTTGGTAACTTGTATGCCTGTTTCAGACTTGCCTTAAGGCAATTTCTCGTGTAAAATTATGTGCATTGTTGGATAAAAGTTCTAGGAAAATTGCTTAACAATAGCATATAAAGAGCCATTATTCAGAGCTGTTTTGTGCTATATATAATACCAGGCTGTATGAGAAAAGTTCACAGTGTAACGGGTATCATATAATTGGTACTTATTTATTTTATTAATCTGTGAACTTATTTGTTTATGTAAATATATTAAGATGATAAGATTTTGCTATTATAAGCCTGACCATCATGAATCAATGTTATGAAATAAGAATTACACTTTTTAATTTCTTATCACATATTCATCTATACTTATACATATGTACACATGTATTTAAAATAAATCATTTTTCTTTAAGAATCCCATCTACTTCTATGTTTAACATATCCATCAGAGATTGACAACTACTGCATGGTAAGGATTTGTAAAACTAATTTTCCTACTCTATATCACCCACTGTCATGGTGATATGAAAAGTCTCCTACAAGGAATGATTGGAACAGGGCTGACTGAAGACCATGAAGAAGTGCTGAGTGTGGGGCTGTGGAGCATAAGCAGCTTTAAAAAAAAAATTGTTGTATTAACTTGAACCATTTCCTCCATGTGCTAAAGCAAGCCTATTAGCTGATGTGTACTGGAGAAATACAAGATTTTCATTGTGATACCAATCAAGTTTGTTGATAATCATTGAAGATGGCTGGTAAATAGATTTTGATTAATCACCTGAAAAAAATCATGATTATAAGGCCAGGTATCGTCTGTGCCATGGTGGTATCAATATAGGCCATAGCTATTTCTTTGTATATGCTGTAGGTTTTGTTTCTAAATCACCTGGCAAAAAGAGAAAATGAACCATAGCAGAAGCTTTGACTCTAACGCAGAAACCTCTTTTCATGCTTGTCCTTTTTTTTTTTTCCTTCTTCTAGAAATGCCCAATTATTATTTGTGTCATAGCGAGAAGACTGGGCCTTTATGGGACTTGAGCCTCTTCAAGGAACAATAGTTTTTGCCTTGTACCCATCAACACCGATCACCTAATTAAATCTGAGATCTCTGGCTGAAGCAAATGGTTTGTAATAGTTTTTTGGACTATACTTAATTAGTTTCGATGCCATTTGTGAGGTAACTGTGGAGGTATTTTTAAAAACGGGGTGGAAATCAGAGGCATTACATTTAGTCTTGTGACTGGTGGGAGAGGTGACTCGGAGGGTGACCCGGCATGACCAAGCCATAAAGCAAGGTGTAGTTTCAAGGAAAGGGCTCGCAGATGAGTCATTCATTAGCTGGTATCATCAAGCAGGTCTAAAGGAGAAAGGCTTTGTGTCAAACATAGGTCTGAATGTCTGTCAGGCCCAGATTCCACACCTTGATCAGCCCAAGACACTGACACCATTTTCATTAACAACAGCAACATTCTTTTGTCTCCTTCACTTGAACATTTCTCAAGGGGTGAATTCCCTCTCTTCCACTGCTCTTGTGAGAGTAAAGGGAGCTTGTTAAGTCGCTTTAGATATTTTGACTGTGGATGCTCTTTGGCCACTTGCCTGTGGCAACAGAGTCAAACATAACTTGGTATAATTGCTGCATTGCAGGAAAAAGGGGTCCTGTCTTTATATTCTAGCTGCTGAACAAAAACAAGTGTCATTTTAGAAAATCCTGTGAATTATCCTAAAAATTCAGGCAAAATTTAATACATATTATACCATTATGACTCTTATTCCTTGCCTGTAAGACAAGGAGAATGTAGCTAAATCAATTACATGATGTTAAATTGGATGTGTGTGTATGTATGTGTGTATGCGAGTGTGTATGTGTGTGTGTGAATGTGTATTTGTGTGTGTGAATGTGTATGTGTATGTATGTCTGAGTGTGTGTATGTGTGAGTGTGTATGTGAATGTGTATGTATGTGTGTGAGTGTGTATGTGTATGTATGTCTGAGTGTGTGTATGTGTGAGTGTGTATGTGAATGTGTATGTGTGTGTATGTCTGAGTGTGTGTGTATGTGTGTGTGACTGTGTATGTGTGTGTGATTGAGTAACAATAAAACAAAATTAAACTTAAAAGTGAAAGCAGCAGAACTAGGCTTTTAGTAATTTAAAAAGTAACTTTAAAAGCATTAAAAATTTTAATTAACTATTGAGTCACAGTTTACTTATAATATGAAGTACAGATGACAATTTTGATAGACGTCTGTATAATAGAGACATGCATAATTTACATGCATTAGCAATATCCATTTTGCATGTGGAAATTAAGACTATAATATCATATAAAACTTTAAAAATATACAACAATCCAAATCTTGCTTATTGAAAAATGTACTTTGGTGCCATGATGTTGTGTATACTCTGTATTATATATACACATTCTGTAGGAAAACCTGAAAAATGTGATTGTGATCTCTCTCACTAAATAATATAAAATTTAGGGCACATAGTAATGAATGACAGGAAACCACAGATTTTCCTTTAGCCATTTCCATGCAAGATGCATATAAATCTTCAAGGGTGAGTCTTACAGAGTGTGTGTCCACATCATACTGATTCACACAGGGCTGCCAAATGCTGGCATTCTTTAGTCTGAGAAAAATGATCTTTCCAGTTAAGTACACCTTCCCTATGCCTCACAAACTGTACAAAACTGCATGCTGCTGGCAGGTAATGACTTGTAATTAGCATGGCAGGCAGGTAATGACTGGAAATCACTTGCCAATTGTTTCTGAGCATTTGCTCTCCTTCAAAACTGGGGATGAGTGGAAAGTCATAGGGGACTGTAAGGATGCAAACAGAGGACAAGGGATGGACATGACCCAGGAGTCTCTTTTTGCATAGACTATCTCACTATTTGTTTCTTATTTTATCCCCAGGCTGCCTTCGAGTGCCTCCAAAGAGGTACAGTGAATTGGCAGATTTCTTTACCTGCCTGCTGCTCTGACTGGGAGAAATGGTTCCTGTTGAGAAATTCTAAACTGATTTGGAAGCAGACCAATCTTCTCAGATTTAGCCTGTATGCTAGAAAATTGGGATTGAGAGAGTATGGCAGTTCAACCTGTTTGAAAAGAACCACGAATTACTCAAAGCCAGATTTCACTTCCCTGTTAACGACCCTACTTCTTTTTCTTTCATGAATTTTTCCCAACTTCATGGAGAGCTGTTGATGTTGAAGCAAGAAAAATTGGGCAAGGATCTTGTATAAAACAGAGACTGGACCAGTTGTCTAAGAATCTGGTAACTATTCTAAGCCACAGGCATATGCACTCACACCATACACACACCCACATCTATAAGCCAGTAGGTGACACAGCCGAGCCCTTTCCAGAGGACAGGGAGTAACAGTGAGCTGAACAGTATGTGGCCTCTAAAACAGAGGGACATGTATTCTTCTCCAGCCAGTGACCATACATAGATAGGCAATGACCACATTGCCAGCATTTTTTAATAGGAGTTGTAGAATATCTAATTTTATATAAATCCACCTTATCCTGAAAAAAAGAAAGTTAATACATCATGAGAGTGAACAGTGGCCTGATTGCAGTGTACAAGCTAATAGATGATACTCAGTTTCCAATTAGATTTCTTACCTTTATTATTATTGAATCTCAATAGAATATTAAAACAGACTGACACATACAGTAAATGTTGCTTGTTTTAAAAAAGTTTCTTGTGACTATTCTGTCCCAATACTTAGAAATGGATCTTTCAGTGAATTTCCCTCAATCATGTCTGCTTGGGTATGTGTTTTCTCTCTAACTGCTGAGGATTTCCTGAGGGCAGCCCTCGGGGGGGGGGGGGGGGGTCTTTCTTCTCTACAGTCTCTAAGCGTGAGCTGTGAAAAAGATATTGTGATGCCAACCTGCTAACTCAGGTTTCTTCCAGGCCAGCACTGCACAGGCTCCCAGAAGGCCAGGCTAGGAGCTGTCTAGCACTGTTGCAGAGTACTCCATTCAGTGGAAGCTCCCTCTGCTAAGAGCAGGATCCTATGTTCCTTTGCCAAATCTTCAAACATTCATATGACACTGAAAAGCACATTTTAATCACTGGAATAAACATTCAGACGCATTCTGTGTTTAATATTGACATGATTTTAAACCCTTTAATGTTTTCCCTGAATATTTAAAGAGAAATTGGAAGTTTTCTTTTCATATTCATTTTGAATGCCATCAAATACATTCATGTTTTGACATCTAGCATACTAGCACAGTTAAATGATGAGTTTTTTTTTTCTTTCCTAAAACAGGGTCAGAAGTCAATTACAAAAATGTAAATCTAGCTTTTTTCCCCCTCATATAAAACCTGGAGGTAGAATTTCCTATCTTTTGTGGCTTAGCCTTGAACAAAATTGTGAAAGTCATTTTTCTTAAGCCGGGTTATTTTTCTTCTATGAAAAAAAGAAGAAATTGTTCAGCAATAATGATTAGTAGCGATTAGTCATACTCACACAGAGTATATTGGTTTGCATGGGAGAACAGCAAGAAGACGTAGTTCTGATGTGCCATGGGCTGCAAAAAAGCATGAGCCATACAGAGAAGGACAGATTCCAGACAGGCCTTAGAAATCCTAAAATCATTGTATTAGCAATGTTATTTTTTTCTATGTATGTAATGCAGTCTTAGGAAGCAAATTTCTAAGTCTATTACACCAACCACAAAATTATCTGTTTATATATTAGTCATTTTTTTTCCCCTTCAGGACAGGCAAATAACTTTAGTTTTTGAATTCTGTTGTCAGCCTGAGAAAACTGGACCCACCCATGTAAGGTAAAGTTTCAGCTAGGTGTGGTGTCCTTTAACCCTTAGGAGGCAGAGGCAAGCCGATCCAGCCAATGTGGTTTACAGAGTAAATTTTGGGGCTACAGAGAAACCTTCTCTCAAAAGAAAAAGCTTCTGTCCTTACTCAGCTCATTAAGCAGTGCCATAGAGCAATGAATAGCCACCAGGTCTGTGTGATGATAAGATAAAGCCCTGGTGGGATCAGAATGTAACCAGAATGTTCTATTAGAATTTACAGAAAGTAACTGAAGTTATGTCATGCTTTAAAAAAATATTTAAAACATCATTTATACCCAGGCTTATGAGTCTTTGTAAGGGTTAGTGCCTTTTCTCCAATTAAATTATTATTTTCTGTCGAAGGCTAGGGTGGTGGGGCTCTGGTGGAAGGGGAGCAGAGCTTGAGGACATAAATTGTGTTAATTTCTGAGAAGTGTGGGCCTGGCAATCACTTAAGACAATATCCTTGATATAGCTGTCAGGGCCGACTCTTTCCAAGAGAGTGGGTTTTTTTTTTTTTTTTTTTTTTTGTTTTGTTTTGTTTTTTTTTTTTTTTTTTTTTTTTTTTTAGAATACCATTGTGCCACTTTGTCACTTTGCTCCGATGGATGTCTTTAGTAGTATTTGATTAATGTAATGCAATAAAAGAGATGCTCACCAAAGTGTCTGTACATGTCTTCTTAAGTATGCTTGATTCATTATATGTGGTTCCCCATTCTTCCCTTTCCTTAGTTCATTTTTTATCATTTCAGTAATATGTCTATAAATATGAAAAAGTTGGCACTTTCAAAGTATTTGACATATCCAGCTATTAATTCATAACTCTAAAAAATTGTATCTTTCAACCTGTCATTTAGAGCTTGCAGAGTTTATTACCGTAAGTAACCTGTGTTAGAAATTAGATTTTGAACTTTACAGAGAAGATAAATAAGCCCAAGAACTCAAGGGTATAGAGAAATAACTAGACAGAGAATTGTATTGAAAGGTCTCTCATTAACCTCTATAAGCATTACACTGTGGTTGATACTGGCTACTAGTTTCCAACCTATTTTGTTTTATCTCTGGGCACCAAATACAGAGTTATCCCAATACAGTTCAGATACATTGTTGCAGTGGGTTGTAGAATAAATCTCTGTTTGTATACCAATGATACAGATAGTTTTACCCAAAGTTATTCTGAAGGCAAAATAAAAGTTGGGTTGACTTCTGTACACATTTTACTTACTGGTATTTTCGCCACAGTAAGCTCTTTATGAAATAACTGATCTATGATGGGGAAGCTAAGACAGGGTAGCACAGGCCAGGTCACTATTTGCTAAAGAACAGAAGTGGCCTTCAAACTCAGCATTCTGTCTCTGGAACCTTTGACCTCCTCTAGGGCTGCCAACCTTGGAACTTGGAATCTTTCCCTCCCTCCCTCCCTCCCTCCCTCCCTCCCTCCCTCCCTCCCTCCCTCCCTCCCTCCCTCCCTCCCTCCCTCCCTCCTTCCCTCCCTCCCTCCTTCCCTCCCTCCCTCCTTCCCTCCCTCCCTTCTTTCTTACCTCTCTGTTTCTCTCTCTGACCTACTCTAGGGTTGCCAACCTTGGAACTTAGAATCCTTCTTCCTCTTTCTCTCTCTCTCTCTCTCTGGCTGTCTCCTTTCTTTCTTTTTAATAATTATTTTTTAAAGATTTCTTTATTTAGCACATGGGGGTTTTGCCTGTATATATGTCTATATAAAAGTGTCAGATGCCCTGAAACTGGAGTTTCAGACAGTTATGAGCTTCCATGTGGGTGCTGGAAAGAGCAGCCAGCGTTCTTTAACCACAGAGCCATCTCTCCATCCCCTCCTTGGAATGTTTCTGTCTTCACTTCTTTGCTCCTCCTTTATATCCCTTATAACATAGGCCTGACACTGTGACACCTTCACTTTCAAGCTTCTTTCTTTGGTTCAATTAAGAAAATCATGGCCAGTCACCTGGGGAGCAAGTCTGCGTGCTGATGGATTGACTCTGGCTCATGGATAACTTGGGGGACTTGGATGGCAAGCTAGAATCAAGTGTGAATAAACCTGTGACAGGGGCTGAAGCTGACGCCCTAGGACATGGTTTGTGTGGGAGCCTCACTGTGTTCTGCATGACTCATTCAGATGCAGTAGCACAGCCATGAACCATCTGCACACACCCAGGACCAGGTTCATGCTGTGGCTCTTCTACAGTCCTTGCGGCTCCTATTCTCAAAAGAACCGAACTGATTTTGGCCATTGCACTGGGAGATCATTAAAGAATATTAAAGAATAGATGGCCCTAACACTCAGCTTCTGTACTTCCTTTCCTAGGAAGACCGGTACAACTTCTGGGTTATGCTTTTTCTTTTCTCCTGTCGTGCAGGAAACGGGTGGGTTTGGGGCTTAGCTAGCTCTCCCAATCTAGTTCGCAATAATGCATTTACCAACTCTAAGGCTGTGGGCAACTTGCTTGTTATTCTTGGACTCATTATTTCTTGGAAATCTATAAAACTAACAGATTAAGATGGGAGCATTTTGATGCATTTATGGGAAGTTAACACAGAAGTTTTAACATGATCTTCAAAGGTCACTTAGCTAATTGTTCCAGCTTATGAATGGCTGATGCAAGTGTTCTAATTAAGAACGATAACTTTATTAATTTTTCTATTTAGTGTCAAGTAGGAGGAAATGTTCGCTAGTAAAAATTTTCAAACAAGACTTTAAAAAGTTATGCACAATATCTAGAAAACTGTGTAGATTGTAAAAGAGGGTTGAAAGAAAAGAAAAGACCAGTGTTGTTAGGGTGAAAGCACACCCATCAGTCTGTGGAGAGGAGAAATCATGAGAAGAGGGCCTTCCTGTTTGTACACAGAGCCACCCACTTCTGTCATCTCCTATGCCCTCTCTTGCCCCTGAGTTCAGCTCCTGCCAGGGATAGCTGTTGTTTATTATAGAGGCTCTCCTGCTAGCCAAGGCCAGAGAAGGTAGATTTCAGGGACTTTGGAATGTACATGTTGAGGACACGCTGAAGAGAATGAGCAATAAAGTCCTATTTCTGAGGGTTCTTCTGTTCCTGGAGTGGAAAAGGAAAGTCGGATTGTAATCTTCGGGGAGCCAGGTCTACTACGTCTGCTCAGTGTGACGGCAAAATCCTTCACCTTTGGGAGCTTGACCTACTTGAGAAATAAGGGGCCTGAACCCAGTCATCTCATGAGCTTCACCTCAGTTTGCATGCCATGGGCTTGGCATTTCTGAGTAAACACTAAGTAAACCCAGGGTTGCGAAGCAGAACAGGGTCCTTGCTCATCACTGTAAATGTCCAAGATGTCAAAACGCAGGACGGTAAAAAAGTGAAGTTGAAAAATGAGGAAGGGGTGTGACAGGGTGTAATCTAAACAGTTTTGAAGGGTGTGCACTTTCTAGGTTGCTGCAGTTCAGAGTTGGAAAATATGTCTTTTGTTAGCTCCTTTTACAATTAATGCAGCTCCATTTGGTTTGCTACATAAAGCCAGCACAGACTGCTCAGCTCAAGTTATCACATTTTTTTCTGATAGAAGACAACCTTGGATGGTTGTTTTCCCATCGAGGGCTTATGAAAGAATGCTTCCCTTACCAAAGGCCAAGAATCTACAAAGGAGAATGATGGTGGCCTTATGATTACATTCATAATAGATCACATTAAATTTATTATTGAAACTTACATATGCTTTCAAAATACACGACCCGTAGTGAAATATCCAAAGAATTTCTAAAGTCTTATGATCAAAAGTGAACTAGGAATTCATGGGCAACTTCTACCTCATCTTTATATACAATCTTGTTTGAACAAAGTTCTTGTGGGGATAAACAACCTCACCCAAGATTATCTGTGAATACTTCCAAGTGCATCTCTGAAAGTAAGAATGATTGAAAGTGTGTGTGAAATATTAAGAGGCCTGAACATTCACAAACATCCCTTCATGCTACACAGCAGAAGGTCAAGGCATAGCTCTCTTTATATAACACATACGTCTTAAATAATTTGTTTCAATCTTGATTCTAATAGGGCCCACAGATAACTTGGTGACCGTGTCTCTTAAACCTCTTTCAATCTGTAAGTTTCTTTCTATATTTTTTTTGTAACAGCTATTTGATGAAGAAAATGGGTCTTTTATTTTACTTTTTTTAAATGTGTATGAATTTTCTGATTCTAAGGATTGAATTGCTGTCATGTCTTTCGACATGTCCCTTAGTTGCCTCCATTTTCCTGTAAATTTATACCTAAAGGCATGGTTTGATTCACATTAAAAGAGTTTAATGTGATATGTAATAATGATTATATATAAAACAATGAATAATTTTTTATTCTTTATGGATGCAAAATTTCTATCAGTAGCTAAACAATGCTCAATTGTCTCTTTTTGTGATATTAGTAGCTGTTTTTGAATCGCTGTCCAGATCCCTTAACTCATTAGAGTTTATAATGTATTAATTCTATTAATATAATCCCTTTTTAACCTAGTAGCTAAAATATTTCTATTATGGGAAACTTCTACTGTTTGATCACCCTGAGGGAATTCATGTTCATTACTATTTGTATAAGAAACGCTAGAGAAAAACTGGATTTAACCATTGATTTGCTAGCTTGCTGCCTATTTTCTAATATTTCTCAAAGGAAACTAATATAAATTGTGTGCAAATTTTAAAATGATACCATTTTGAACTCCTGGGTTTAGAAATACATGGAATGTTATATGAACTTACAGAGATTGTGGTAGCCCGCACAGGGCCTGCAAGGGTTTGTGCCACATGGAGTCCTGGAGCTGAAAGAAGCAGACACAAGTCCTCATCACTAACCCAGAAACTGTCTCCAACAAATAGCCACTTGCAAATAAAATCAGTTTTTTTCCCAAGGGAGTCTCACTGGGGATACTGTTCTTAGGAGTAGGTCCCCTGCTCAGCAGTTGATGGCTGATACAAAACAAACACAAGGACATTTTTAGAGGGTCTTTTTCTCATAATTGTTAAGTCAGAAGTTTTTGTTTGTTTGGTTTTTACCTTACAGGTCCTTTGTGTATATATTATGGCTTCAGGTTTTGTGTTTTTATGAGATTCTTGTGTATACTAATGTGTGTGGTATGTGTGTTTCTACTTCTATATGCATTTCTTGTAGGTTTTTTTGGAGGAGGATTTCTTATTTGTTTTGTCCTTTTCCAGTTTTTAAAAGTCTTATTTTATTATTACTCTTCAGATGCCGGTCCATTTTCTAATGAAAGACAGAAAGGGTGTGGACCCAGGTGGGAGGGGAAGCTGTAATCAGAATATATTGTATAAAGAAAAAAAAATCTATTTTCAATAAGAAAAGAACTGTGTGGGATGTGAGCATTCCAGTCAGAATGATGTAAGTTTGAGTCTAGAGTCTATCCTGTTACAAAAAGCATGTCTTCTGTCTGTCTCAAGGCTAAGTCCCTGCCACTTTTGGCTCCTGGGGAGTCTTCTTCAGGGATGTGTTCTGACACTTTCTGACTAGGGCAGATTAATCTCCTTATCTATAAAACAGAATCCGTGACACCGAGGCTATGGTTTCACATGAGGATTAAATGAGAGGACAGTAGCAGAACACGTGATTCTTTGTAGGCATCTGGCTCTCTAGCTATCTCGGCTTTGAGACACAGAAGGAGAACGTTACCAAGGCCCAACGCTTCTGTCCTGTATATTAGTTACTTTGCTGATACTTCTATCTTGAAAGTATTTTCTGAAAAACAATCATGAAAATGTAGTTTTCTGCTTCTGTTTGCTATGATGCTAAATTAACAGCATACACAGAGGTTCTGTAAGGTAGAAGAGGAAGTCTCCAAGTCACAATGTGCTGTAGAGGGAACAAGGAAGTCACCAAGGACGACAAACATAGGTGCAAAAGATCCTGTAACTATTTCAGCTGGATGAGAGGACTGTCTCAAGCCAGGGATGGGGCTGCCAGTGTACAGACTCTCAGGAAGAGGAAGACCAGTCACTGGAAGGGTCTGAGAGTTCTCGGGGAATCCTGAAGATAGAGCTGCCCTCTCCTCAGAAAAGGAAGCTGATGGTGACTAAGAGCCCTCACGATACACATGGAACTAAAAATATCTGTCCCTTGGCACTAGGTCCCAACACTATGCCCGGGGCCTGGCTTCATGTGCTGTAATCACACAGGTCCCACTTCTGTGCCTCTAGACTGCCCGTCTTCTCTTTTCCCTGCTCCTTCTGCCTGATGTTATACCACACCAGGCCTCGTGGCTCTAGAGTATCATCCCCAGCCTTCTCTCCAACTGTCCCACGGAAATTAGGGCTTCAGTGAGGTTCCCCATTACTGCCTGTCCAATTTACTTTAACAGGGTTGCCTATACTTCCTCATATGGGATCTCTTCACTGAATTCTTGTTACTATCGTGGTAAGGACTCTTAATCATCTTTGGAACTTCAGCCGAATGCCTAGAACATACTTACTTATTAGGAGACAAGAAATGGATGATTGAAATCTTACCCAGTCACTTGTAAATTGAAATTTGGACACAGCATTTAGTAACCTGGATGTGACCAGTGATGTGGATGTGACCAGTGATGTGGATGTGACGATACCTCTCTAAGTTAGTCTGTGTTAGGCCCTTTCCAAGGAGCAGAGCAGTAGTAAAGTAGCCTGGGGCAGCAAGGCAGTTGGAGAGGCTAAGCAGCAGGCTATCAGGCAGGACTGGCTAGTCCTAGTCGTAGGAGGAAAGTCAAGCCAAGGGCCTGGGTGAGTGTGTACTGTTCCCTTTTTATATGGCCCCTGTGTGAAAAAGCAGGAGTACACTGTGGGAACTGAGTTATGTAGGGGTTAAGTCGAAGAGTGATAATTGGAGATCTTTAAAAATATGGACGTGTGGTGAGATTGCCTGTGGAAATGTCTGTCATAGACATGCGCAGTGGTCTGAACAGAAAAAAGAAAGTCATCCTACAGCAGCGATATTTGGACAGTGGTGCAGAAAAATTGCTCCTGTCAAGGTTCTGCCAACAATTATCGGTGTAAGCTCCTTTTCTGACATAAACAACTGTCTACCTGGTGTTAGAGTTTCTCAACAGATAAGACACACTTGTGCTCAGGAAGGAACTTCTGCAGGCAGATAGCACAGCCAACTTTGCTTGTTAATATGGGAAGAAAGGCATGCCGCAGAAAAACAGGAAAACCTACCATGGTGCCTGCACCTGAGGTGGGGGAGGGTGCAGTTTTTTCCAGGCATACTGACAGCAAGAACACAGTGATGTGTTCTTGGAGCAAGGAGTGTTCTAGATTGGAGTCCTTGTTGGAACCTTTAACAACATGTGGAGTTAAAATAAAATCCAGCATTATTTCAGACAGTGATAGACATGAAAAAAATAACATCTCTACCATAGAATCAGATTTGTCTGTTATATTTTGTGGGGCTTAGCAGGTGTCTATGAATACTCATCCAATCAAATTTCCCCTTTGATAGCATATATTTCTCCAGTTTTAATGTGTACAATTTTACAGACCAATATTTCCTAATATCTCTGTATTTTCTTGTCAAATCTGTTCAAATACAGGGATTCACAAGTGACATTTAGACTTCTGATTCACACGGAATCTCAAGAAATTATACCAAGTAAACCTTCAAACTGTACTATTAGGATGTCTGATTATGTTCTCAGAAGGAAAAAAATGTCTTAGTTATTTTCTATGGTTTGTGTTTGGCAACACCCCAGTCTCAGCAGCACAGAGATTATGTAAAACAAAAAATTGAAATTTTTATATTTAATTTTTTACTCTCTACATGGGTGCAGATAGAATTCCCAAGAAACTCTTCATCCTTTGCTTATTGCCATTTACTTCTTGCTGTCTCATTCTTTCCTTTTTTCTCTTTTCTTCTTTCAAAATCCATTAAACAGTTTAACCAGAAGGGCATCAATAGTGCTAGTAGAGTCTTTTGAATTATTCTTTGCAGTAATCTTTCTTAGGGACCAGCTGGAAGACTCACCATAATTTGTGGACTCAGGGAGTGGTCAGAGGAATGGCCGGTTTCAGTGGGGCCGGCTGGGGCTGTGTTGGAGGATGCTGCGTGTATGTAATGTGTTTGACTGCTTTGCATTATCACGAGTGTTGTTGGCTTTCTCTCTCTCTCTCTCTCTCTCTCTCTCTCTCTCTCTCTCTCTCTCTCCCTCCCTCTCTCTCTCTCTCTTTCTTCTGTGGGAAGCTTTCCTCTGAGGACTTCAGATGAGGCTCCTAAGGGAGGAGTGTTTTCAGGAAAGTCTGGTGGCAACACTGGAAACAGGTCTCAGTGAAATACATTTGAGGTCCTGTCATAGCCTCCAGTCTGGATGAAGCAGGTAGGATAGGAGGTGGAACCAGAAAGGAAAAGAGACTGAGGTCTGTAATATGAAATTTCTGACCAGTCTGGCCAAAGGTTGGGACCCGCAGACCTGTAGTCCCATAGAAACTCACAGAGGCGTGTATTAATTACATGCTTTTCAGCCTAAGGTTCAGGCTTATTGCTAGCTAGCTCTCTCATCTAACCCATTTATATTAATCTATGTCTTGCCATGTGGCTTACCTGAGTTTCTTTACATATTGCTTCTTGGGCAGCTGGATCCTGATCTCTCGTGACTCTGCCCCCCCCCCTTTTTTTAATTTATGCTCAGATTTCCTGCCTGCTGCTAAGATGCCTTGCCATAGGCCCAAACAGTTCCTTTATAAACCAATAATATTCACAGTATACAGAAAGATATCCCACATCCGAGGTGTTTCTTATACGGGCATACGGATGTGTGGAAACTTTAGATCATTACTAAAGTTCTCTTCCAGATGCCATCGTCATGTGTAATTTGAGGCTTTATGTAGCCCCAAGAAAAGAGCAATTTTTATGATTGTTTATGAACTTGCACTTTGGAGAGGCTGACGGACTGATGGACATGACGTAATGCACACAGACTGTACAAAGCTTCAACCGTGGCTTTGATTTAGCCAGATGTGACACCACAGCAATGGTGGTGTGGACGCCTATATAAGGATCTCTGTTTAAAAGTAATGCCCAAACAATTGAACAGATAACCAAGTATTCTACACTGAAATAAGAAGCAAACGCTTCTATTATAATCCAAGAACTGATAATAGTTTTATAAACCCAACTCCAAAATCGATTCACTCCAAAAATCAAATTTTGTTTTGAAGTGGCAATGACTTCATATTATATTTCCTAACTTAGAGATGGAGGCACCGCTACTCTATATAGCTCTGTACTGTAATCTCACTGTTTACACCCCTCTTCATCAGCTTCATATAAAATTTATTCTTCACATTGCTCATGGAATTAGAGGGAATGGTTTCTACTCTTTTCCTTCTCATTTCACTCAGTGGTTGAAGTGTGTGTGTGTGTGTGTGTGTGTGTGTGTGTACGTGTGTGTATGTGTGTGTGTACATGTGTGTGTGTACGTGTGTGTATGTGTGTGTGTATGTGTGTGTGTGTATGTGTGTATGTGTGTGTATGTGTGTGTATGTGTATGTGTGTGTGTGTGTATGTGTGTATGTGTGTATGTGTGTATGTGTGTGTATGTGTGTGTATGTGTATGTGTGTGTGTGTATGTGTGTATGTGTGTATGTGTGTATGTGTGTGTATGTGTATGTGTGTGTGTGTATGTGTGTGTATGTGTATGTGTGTGTATGTGTGTGTGTATGTGTATGTGTGTGTGTGTATGTGTATGTGTGTGTGTATGTGTATATGTGTGTGTATATGTGTGTATGTGTGTGTATGTGTGTGTGTATGTGTGTGTGTATGTGTGTGTGTACATGCATCTGGAAAGTTGTGAGTTGTGACTCTGTTTGGCCAACATATGTAACAGTGAAATAATTGTTGAAATTATAATCAGAATTGTGTACACTCAACTTTTCACATCCAAGAAGTGGTACTAGACAAAAAAAAAAAAACAAAAAACAAAAAACAAAAAAAAACAAAAAACAAAAAACAAAAACAAACCCCCAGAGTCACAGACATTTATTCCTATTATTTTTTTTATTAGTGTAATTATGTTAGGACTAGTTTATAAAGTTTTAATAAAAAGGCAGTATGATTGCAAAAATGAAAACTTGTGATACTTTTTTAGGTAGTTAGGATTATGAATAGGTTTTGTTAAGTATTACACTAAAATGGCTTAAGTAACATTGTGAAGTGAGAGGCAAGTGAGATATCTTATCCAAAGAGGGCATAGTTCCAACAACACTCTGAAAGAACCAATGGTCCAATAGAGGCAGAGCCCACAGTAGAGATATATCATAGTTCAGACACTCAGCAGTGCTATGCATCTTACTTTTTAGAGTTTGACTAGGGAACTTTCCTCCTCCTTATCCTGCACTAAGATTTTATTCTGTGAGCATTTTATAATTCTTAATCATTTTCTTAGCTCAGGAAGAGTCCTTATCTCCCCCAAGATAATGCTGAAGAGGAAAAACTTTGCTTCTTTCACAGACATTACCAGTAACATAGCAATCACAGTCTTGGGAAGACAATGAGGGCTCCATCTTGGGCAGTAGGTATTTGATTACTTCAAAATGTCATTCATTCACAATTTGTTGTAGTTTTCTCATGATTCTTAAGCCCTGGCTTTCATTTTGAAAATAAAGTAAAAGATAGACTATGGAGTTGGAAAGGTTGGTCAGAAAGCTGTTAAAGATTGTAAAGTCTGGACCATTTCTTGCTTATGTACACCATCAGCCACACTTTGATGTCTACCTCAGGGTAGACATTCTAATTTTTTGAATACTTCATGAAACAGGAGAAGTTATTGCAAAGCATGTGATAAGAGCCAAAGTTGGTACTGGTAAGTAACAGCAGGATGAAAATGATGGACTCAGATGCCAGCTGGAAGTTGGGTTAGGAATGTAACAAGGTGAAGAAAATAGATTCTGCAATAGCTAAGTAAACACTTGAATGTGGACATTTCTAGATTTCCTTCTTTTCGACTCCCATGAATAGAGAAGAGGGTAAGAAAGAGAAGCAGCTCAGAGAGGGGTGGGGAGGTCAGAGAGTAAACTCAAGATTGCCATGGAAATAAGCTGCTTCTCTCAGGACTTTAAAAAAGTCACTTTTAAGCTACTGTTTTCAGTGCACATCAACGCAGTCACTGAAGTGGCTTAGAAAGAAATCTTTGATATGCCAGATCAACCAAAAGTTTTAAAATATCCTTTTGTGTTTCCATTTATAATGCAAATAGTTAAGTTGGCATTTTGGGTTCATTTCACCAGTCTCTGAAGTGGCTTAACATATACAGGATGAGAAAGAGGAGGCAGTCCCAAAGAGAGTACATCTTTGATAGTTCAATAAATAACAAAAAATGTATTTCGGTCTTTTCTAAATACTTTTCACCTCCAAAGAATATTAAAAAACTGAAAGGAAGATGTCTAAGAAGAATAAATTGTGGTTGCCTGCTATGTTCACTGAGTGACAGATGATATTGTTCTATGAATTACCCACTACTTAACTATTCCTTAACTCTAGCCTTTATGAGCCCATAAAAAGACTCTGTCTATGTGTCTAGGAAAGCCCATATCTTTATGTGCTGTCAGAACTGAATTTAACATATTGTTTTAATATACATTTAAAAACCAACAGATATTTTGCTACAGAAATCTGGCTGGCAATCACCTTAAAGCTACGTTTACATTTCACTTTTGCACATAAACATGCGCTAGTTGAAATAGTTTTAAGAAGTGGGTAACTTATGCTTGAGAGTGATGGAAAGAGACTGAATTCTGTTTAAAACAATATTGCCACTGTAAGATTTTGCATGAGAATCTCCAGTCGTTTCTCAGATATACTAAAAAAGCCAAAGTTAATTACTATCAGAAATACAAACGAGGGCTGGCCAGGAGCACACGACGGTGCTCCCTGGAGGAGGGGGCCGAGCGGGGCGGCACACACCAACCCGGACTTGACATCCTCATCTATGAAGCTTCCCCTGTGGTTTGAAACTTCAGTATTTCCACGAGGCTAATCAAATGAAAATACCCTTCAATGGAGACCAACCTCGCTCTGTCTTTCCTTCCAGGAATCTGAAACTGAAGTGTTAGTAATAACCGCTGGGTTGACAGACATGTTGCCACCTTCTGTTTCAGGATGGGGCTTTTCAAATGTAAATGATGTATAAGGAAAGGAGTGGACCCGGTCAGGTTTGAGAAGCAGAGAGAAGCTTGATGGGAAACTTCTCATCGTGTTCAGGGGATGGAGTTTGAGGACCCCGCCCGCATAAACTGTTTACTGGTATTCCTGTCCTCATTGTTCCTCTCAGGCGATGGGTATCTCTTCCTTCCTTCCTCCTGTGCCTTTGGCTACTGATTTGGCTTCTTTGGCCTTTGCATCTCCCAAGAATCTTCCGTTTCTCCGAACTCCTTGCCCCTCTGTCTTCTCTGGGGGCTTTTTGAGGGTCCACTACGGCTTCTGCGTGGCGTCTGTGTCTCAGCCTTGCTCAGGGATCAATTTCATACATTTCTTAGTGATTATACTTTAGGAGCAACTTCCCCATTGTTCCTGTTCTTTTTGATCTGATTTAGCTTCAGTTTTGCAACCATGACTGGAGACAGTTTACTTTTCCACACCGCCACTCTTTCTGCTTCCTGTCTCATTTAACACAGCTGGTGGATAAACCATCCAGTACTAAGACTATTTAGCACATCAAGATCCATTTGCGAAAATGATTATAATATACCAAAGAGGGAGTAAAAAGCGGAGCAAGAAGTACATGCCCTTTACAGCTGTTGCCTATGCTCTCTCTAGTGACTGGTACTTAGATTTACTAAATGGTAAATAGGGTAGTGGGGTTGAGCGTGGTGGAAGGACACCTTCAGAAGTCTGTCCTCAGGTCAATGGCTGGCAGGGATGTTGCAGCCAGTGATTTTGCCTCCAAGTGCACCTAATATGGAGTATGATTTTGTGGTCTAGGGCTTAAGGACGGGATTTTTGCAGGGTCCACGTTGTTGTTCAGTTTTTTTGCCTCCCTTTACTCTTGAGAACACTCTCTCTGAATGGATCATAACATCAAGAATTCTTTTCTCAGGCTCTGTTTCTGGGAAGCTCACCAAGATATATACCTTTAAAATAATGAGCAAGATAATCTTAGAAATACTCGATTACATTTTCATTATACACCAGATGGTCAGTTTTGAGGTAGGTATCAATGGAAGAAATCACTAGAGTTAGAAAAAAACAACACAAAAGATAACTGTGACAAGAATTAAGAAGTAGGATATACATTGTAAAGTCTTGTAAAAACAAAAAAAGAGGAAGTAGTTTTTAAGAAGTTGCAAATGTTTAAAATGCTACCAGCCAGGATAAATTGTAGTGAGCAAGACTCTGCTAGTATCCATAATACTTAGATTATGGCCTTTTCTTTTTTAAAAAAAATGCTATCCAAAGTTGTTTCTGTCACATGATAAAAGCTAATCTCAGGAACGTTCAGACAAGCAAGAATGAGTACATACTACATTTCCACTCCTAAAGACTGATTTAGATGGATTGATCAACTTGCTCTCTGTGAGTAGAGACCTCACCCAAAGTTGTTCAAATCCTATGCAAAACCCAAAGCTTTGCTTCTTATGTAAGTGCCATTCATAACCTTTCACATAGGCAGGTCTTCAAATTCAATCCTGTTAGATTACCATGATAATTCATCAATAATCGGGACTTAATCTGGCTCCAAGTTATTTTTATATTAAATGCACATATTGCTCATCCCTTGCTTCATAAAGAAATTATTTTGAAATTTAGCTGACAAATCTTTATTGTCCCATAGTTTGTGCAGCTAAAGACAGGCAGTGAGGTGTGTCTTTCTGTCTTAGGGACTTGTACAAAATTACAGTCAAAGTATTATCCACAGGGCAATCTTGTTTGAAATATCAGTAGAAGGAAGATTTGCTTCTAGCTTACCAAGGTAGTTCAGGGTTCAACTCATTGGGTGTTCTTCCCTGGTAGGCTGTCAGGCTCTGTTTCCTCCATGGCTATTGGCCAGTGATATCCTTCAGTTCCTTGTCATTTCCCTCCTTTCATGGTGTAGCTCACAGTATGGCAGCTGGCACTCCTTAGAGTGAGCAAGTGAGAGAAAGCAAGAAAGGGTGAGCAACATGGAAGCCAGGGCATTTTTGCAACTGAATCTTGGAAATGATACCCTATCAACTTTTGCCGTGCTTTCTCAGTTAGAAATGAGTCACCAGGCCTGGCCCATGCCTGCATTCAACGGGAGTGGATTATACACGGACAGTATGGCAGGAACCTTTTTAGAGGCTGCCTACCACAATGTGTCACTTGGCTTCCTCATCTATGAGGACCAGCAACTTGATCCAACCACTGTTTTCTCTTTAAGGAAGCACTGGATATTTTCAATATGTTAATTTCATGGGTTTAGGCATATGTGCTTTAGCTTTAGTGCTCTTCTCTCTCACTTGGTCTTCTTCCCACCCACTCTCCAATTTCTCTTCTCCTTTTGTCCCTTTGCCTGTCTTTTCTTGCCTCCTCTGCCCTCCTGCTTCAAGTTCTACTCACTTCTCCTTCAGGCTCCCTGTTACGCCCTTTCCTCCTTTATTCATGCCCTCATGGCCGCCGACTTTAGAGAATCTAATTTCTATATCTCTGCTCCCACTACCATGGCCCTTGCTGTTCCCCATCTGCTCATAGGGACCATGGCCAACCAGCAATTTTAGATCCTGCCTTTTAAGTTTCTAAAGAAAGTGATTCAATTCAACTATAGGGTTTAGTGTTTTTATCAAGTTCCTTGGGGAAGATGACACCATGATGATGTGTGAGATTTTTTTATTTTAAGTAGAACATTGAGAAATCTCAATTTAGAGAGCCCATGGAAGATAGAAGGTTTTCCCTACTATTTTTCCCAAGCGAAATGCCAGATAGGAATTTTAACTACTGTCTTTTCTTGTGTGCTTTGTTAATTATTTAAAATTAGATAAAACAAAGACACATTATGGGGTGATTATGATAATAATATAATTGATGGTAACATTGGCATATCCTGAGACAGTAGTTACAATACTGTTGATGATGGTGTAGGTGAAGAAACACTGTTACCTCACTTGCTTGACACTGTTCAGTTCTTGAGACAAACTTTACTTCTGTCTCCAGTGTGTAATCTCACTTGTGTAGATAGATGCAGACTAAAGCAGATATAAGCAATTTGGATTGGTTTTTTATTTCAATCACTAAAGATATAAGAGAAAAAAATGTTTTACTGAAAGTGGATATGACATTAAAAAAAAACATTTAGTAGTATTGTTATTTATATTTTTCAGCCATAGAAGAAGTTCTTAAAGAAAGGAAATTAATTTTATTCAAGAGAGAGAGAGAGAGAGAGAGAGAGAGAGAGAGAGAGAGAGAGGCAGGCTATGGAATAACTATCAGTTGTCAGTAATTACTACTTAGCGACCCTACCTATGAAATAAGCTCTCTCTCTCTCTCTCTCTCTCTCTCTCTCTCTCTCTCTCTCTCTCTCTCTATCTGTGTGTGTGTGTGTGTGTGTGTGTGTGTGTGTGTGAGTCTTTCTCCTTCCTCTCCCCTCCCTCATATGCATTGTGGGGGCAAACATGTGATTAGAATGTTTAGCTTTACATGTCTATAAAAGCAATTGACACCTATCTACTGATTTCATTGTGAGACTTACTGGTAGCAGACATCAAACAAATCTCAGTTGGGTCCCTTGAAGAATACTTGTTCAGTGAGTTAGAATGAATGAAGTCTTTAATGGGTGCTGGCATCAAATGCTGGCCTCATTTGTTCCTTGCCATGCCCTGTTCTGCATCTGGGATGCCCCAGGCACTCTTTGTGAGGACACTTGACCTACCAGTCATATTTCAGAAACTACAGATTTGGTTTTTGCTGATTGAGTCTAGACTCTGAGGAGTTTGAGTTGCTGGATTACATATAGGCTAATGACCCATCCAGTGCTAAAGGCAAAAGCTTAAAGTGCACTGGTAAATTAAGCCATGGCATTTTCAGAAAGGAAAAATTTATTATGTCATTGAACTTGATTCAATAAGCTTTGCTTCTTTAGATATACTGCACTACAGGAAAAGCAAGAAATGAATTTTTAACAAGGGTTACCATTTTTCTCCCACTTTCTCAGGTGAAGAAGGATACTCATGAAATTAAGAGACAGAGCATTTCATTGGTATTGAAAGAAAGCTGTTAAAATCATAAATATTGGAAACTGGGTATGACTACTCAGCCAGGCATTCATTTGACGTTCTGAGAGTATGTGCTTCAGATAGTAAACACAGGAAAACTAGGCTTGCCTAATTTGATAGTACCCTGGGTGAATTTTTCAGAGTTTGGCATAAAATTTCAGAGGCTCATTGATACAAAGATGTTGGCAGTAATCATTGTTGATGCTTAGAGTTTAATGTGAAACTTCAAGTGTGAACAGAATAGAAATCACAATGGAAAGTTTCTGCTTCATCCAGAAATTACTGTAATCAGAAGAATATTATCTTACATTAGAGATGACTGTAAGATATGAAAGGGTTGATATATGAGCTACATAGCTCATGGTTTCTTGATAGAGCAGATACAATGCTTATTAAGCAGCTGGGTATAGATGATTTAATATACATCTCTAATCAAAGGTGGAAGGAAGTGGAAGGAAAGAGAGTTGGAGGCCAGTCTCAAAAAGAAAACAGCAAACAATTGTTTTTGAACAGTATTTTACATAGAACTGAGGAAATGGTTGAGTGTATCATCTGTAATGTTATTGAAATCATTTAACAATCTTCTCAAGTATCCTAAAATGCACCGTAGAAGCAAATATTTAAAAAAAAATTAGCTGTTTATCATTACTACAAATACCAGTTCCAACAATGGAGAAATATAGTATTTGTATTCTAAGTAATGAAGTATAATTTCTGTTAATAATAGTTGTATGTAGTATTTAAAGAAATGTTAAAATCATCAATAATTAATTTAAATAACATATGACTTAAGCCAAATAAAAGACACTTTGGGACAGGTTTGTGTCACGGGACTAAGCTTTCTGACTTAGTTAGAATTCTGTTCCATTACAATATACAACATTCCATGCTCAGAATGAACACAGACACAGTTACAAAGGCTGCTTATTTCATGGACTCCTGAAAAGGATAGCTTTATTAAAATTTCTGAAGTCCGGTTTTTAAAACAGATATGATTTGAAATATGCTCTTTCCCCCCATATTAGATTGAAAGTTCATTTTTATTTTATTTTGAGGTTATTACATTTTAGATCACTCCCAAGAATAACATACAAAAATACTCCCATCTGCCTTTTATGACATGTATAGAAATGCAAAGAACATGTACAAATTGGCTTTTCTTTTAAATGTCCCCAAATTTGAGATAAGACAAGATGGTGAGGACAGTGTGGGAAATTTGTCTGACCTCTGTAAGGGGCACATTTCACCAAAAAGCTCCTCCAACTCATTCCAGAAGGAACATATTGCCTGATATTTCCTTCAAGTGATTCTTGATCAAAAATAGGTTATAAATAGAGTCTGCTATGGGGCAAGGTCATTGTGGCTCCCAAAGAACCATTGCATGTGTACGTGGGAGTGTCAGAAAGACTGGCTATTTCTAGTCATAAATATCACTGTAGCATCCCTATGTATTTGACAGTGTAAGCTTGTCTTTACATATATTCCTATCCACTTAGTGTGCAGCAAATTCAGTGAAAGCATATAACCTCCTTAAAACAACTTGAGAAGTATAGAATATCTCCTTCTTTTTTCCTTCTTTTTCCCTTCCTCCCTATCTCCCCTCCCCCCTTTAGTTTAGTGGTGTGGTTTTTTTATTTTGTTTTTTTTAACTTTAGTGACTGTAATGCTCATATGGAGCTTTAGTTAAAATGTAGATGGGTGGGTCTTTCTAATTCACTGATTGTTGTGAGTAGCAAGGATTTACGTCCCAAGTTACTTGATCATTTAGTTAAAAGCAAGTTCTCAATGTTTTAATCTTGACTGGGTTGTAACAGAACACTATTATGGGTGCTCTATAGTCCTGTGTGAGAATACTTGCATGATATTATTTCATATATCACTTATCCATAAACATTCTTGCATTCTGAAGGTTATATGATATGACATAGAAATAACTGTGAAGTGTAATGGGTCACCTCAAGTCCACGCCTTAACACTGGTGATCTTCCAGGCAGTTTTCTTTTTTTCTATTGGGAACTGATATATCAAGTTGACAAGATCTAGTATCACTTAGAAGAGTCTTCTGACACAGCTGTGAAAGATTTTTAGGATAGGTTAGTCTCTGGGTATGCCTATGGTGAATTGTCTTGATTAAACTAATTGAGATGGGAAGGACCTTATTGTGAATGGCACTATTTCCTTGGTTAAGATCCTGGGCTGTATACAAAGAACAAGGCAGCTGAGCATAGACATTTATCACTCTCTAATTCTTGACTGTGTTGTAGTGATGCTCCTCATCGTAAAGGTGTATGAAACTGTGAGCCAAAATAGACCCCTTCTCCCTTCAGATGCTTTTATTAGGATATTTTCTCAGTATCAAAGAAAGTAATGCAGGCACTGTGAGAAATACACTGCCTAGGGCAGTAACATTTGCTTTGCAAATTAAAAATAGTGTATGTTTACAATAAAGTTTTTTTAAATGATAAAACTTGCATAGCACATCTCTTTGCTAGCTTCTAAAGTTCTCACTCAGATACTGTATTGGCAAAGTTCCAGTGCTTAACCATTGAGCCATCTGTCCATCCTGAGTGAGTGTGATTTTTAAATGTACCTTAAATATTATTCCATGTCTTCATTCTTTTCTTTGTGTTTTGCACTATGGTAGTATACTAAATATATTTAGGCTGTCATAAAATAAAGAGCAGCCACAATACATATATGTGTGTAGTAAACTCCTATGTATCAGCCACCGGTAAAAGTTATAGTCTCTAGCAATTTGTGCTACAGTGCTATAAGCCTGTGCTCAGAAGGTGAGGTTGAGTTCAGCCTAGGCTACACTGAGTTCCAGCATAGTCTGGGTTTTGTTGTTTGACTCTGTCTCAAACTATACCTCCTTCAAAACAAAACAAAAATAAACAAAACCAACATACCCAGACCCTCACTAATGTTTCCTTGACTAATACTATCAAAGAATCAACAAGTTAGAAGGAAGTAAACTTTGCTTAGATAATGGCAGCTTCTAGGAAAGAAGATTTAAAATAGAAAACTAAAATATTACCCATAAACACAGAAAAGAAATTGTAATCTTAAAACCAATGATGCATCTGGAATGCTAGCATGTAAGAGTTTGGGGCATGGGATTATTTGAACCAGACCAGTCTAGGCTAAAGAGAGACCCCCCCCCCAAGAGCATAAATAAATAAATAATAAAATTTAAAGATACTGTTCTAATCTGTGTGCTCTGTAGGTGTTAAATAGCTTCAAGAGCTGGGCAGTGGTGACTCACACCTTTAATTCTAGAGCTTGGGCAGTAGAGGCAGATGACCTCTGTGAGTTTGAGGGTACCCTGATATACAGATCTAGTTCCAGGACAGTTAGAGCCACACAATAAGACACCCTCTCTTTCTCTAAAAAAAAAAAAAAAATAGCTTCAAGATATCAGAGCTCTATATACTTAGCACACTTCAGTGGTAAATGACCACCTATTTCCAGAGTCCTCATAAAGATTATGTTGGCATTTAGCTTGCTCACCTTCAGATATTTGCAATGTGTTCAAAAAATATTTCTATGGACATTATTTTTAAGATCTGTTGTTGTTGTTTCTGAAGTATACCTTTTCCTTAATTTTGCTGAATAAATTGACTATGAATGTAATTCTAATTTGAAAACTTGCAATCTAAAACAAGGATTGGCCAGCCTAGTCTACATAGTGAGTTGTAGCCATGTCAGAGCTAGATAATGAGACCTTTACTCAGAGAGAGAGAGAGAGAGAGAGAGAGAGAGAGAGAGAGAGAGAGAGAGAGAGAGAGAGAGAGAGAACAATAAGCAAACAAACAGAACAAAAAGGAACCAAGTAACAAAACCCCAATAAACAAGACAAAACTATCCAAGAATAGATTATGATTAGAAAGAACTTCAAAATTTTAGTTTCATATGTATCTTAGGTTTTTTTTTTTTTTTTACGTAACTCAAGCCTTATTGGGATACAAATCTTATTTCTGTCCTTGGAAGTAGAGAAAAATGGAGTTAGGAAGGAATGCTAACCTCAAACTGTAGTTTCCCCATCTTCATAGGTTTGTAAAGCTGACATGATCTGGGAGTTAATATTTATTCTGCCCCTTGATACCCACAGGTGGAAAGTACCACACAGAAAGCAAGCACTGGAAACTGGGCAAAAATTTCAATCCTCACAATTTGCTAACAGGGGCTGCCCTGGGGCTCATTGGCAAAGTGGCTCCTTGCCAGGGACCACAGAATACTATGACAAGTCATCGCTGGAATCAGCTCTTACCTGTGGCTTCTGGGACCCAGATTTTAATATTTTAATAACCAAGTTGAAAATGTATTAGCTGTGTATTTGCTGGTTTCCTCCATTTGAGAATGCACCACTTGCTGTTCGTTACCTAAAGTTTACCCTGGCGCCTGATGCTAGTGAGCACCTCTCTATGAGGTGGATTTCTAAGGTGAGCCACACATCTTTCCTTAAATGCTAAGCACAAACAGAGAACAGCATCTCAGAGAAGTCTTTAGCAGCTAGTGCTATGTGGAATGAGGTATATTCTTTCTATTTTGCTGCAAGACAATCCACAATGTAGATGCTGCTCAGAAGACAAAATCAAATAAAGGAAATCTTGCTTCTACAAGAATTGTATTATAAACATATATTAGCTTGTATTATATATGATTTAGAAGGCTAGTATTTCTAATGATCACAAATTATAAGAAATATCTCATCAAATATGAATTGAGCAAATTTTACAGGTCTCTTATAAAAGTAATATGCAATTACTGATGATTTAAGGAAAGATGAACTACTAACATATTCTGCCTCTATCTTTGTTTTATCTACACACTTACACAGTCATGAACACACTGGTTTTTGTCTCACGCTTCACTTGGAAAGCATTTTAAAGCTTTCATGAGAGATGGAGACTTAAAGAAAACTTATATTAGAAAAATAAATTTAATAGTGCTTTGATTGAGCGCTCTAAAGACTCATCCGATACATAAGCCTCATTCTAACTTTGTCTTTATTTTGGACTTCATCAGCCTCATGCAACTCAGCCTCAAGAACTCAAGGAATGCTTTCTTCTTCTTCTTCTTCTTCTTCTTCTTCTTCTCCTTCTTCTTCTTCTTCTTCTTCTTCTTCTTCTTCTCCTTCTTCTACACACGGGCAAATTTTATATATATAATATTAGCACAGCCTTCAAGAAATCAGCAGGATACGACAGTGGATTTAATAAAAGGAACAACTTCTCCCCTGTCCCTTCCATCTCCTCTCTGTTCCTTTGCCCCTGCCCTGCTGGTATCATCCACATAAACACCTTATTCTAAGGTTGCATTTTCTTTTCATTTAGTCCCTTTTCATGCTGTGACCAAAACTGTTGAGTTTTGCAGTTTTTATTTTTCTTGAAGATTTTTTTCCTTACTTCTCCTGCTTCCCCCTCTTCCTTCCCTCCCCCTCCCTCCTCTGCACCTTCCTTCTTCAGTGATATATGACTGTGAAGCAGTTGGTCTTTCAGGCTTATTATTTTGGTCTCTGTGTGTTTCTAAGTTTGCGATGCTGGCTGTTGAAGAAGTCTGCAGTTGTGCAGGTGGCTGTGATTAACTGACGTGTCATGGTTCACGGTGAGCAAGCAACGTCAACAAACTTATTTTTCATCAGGGCTGGTTTTAATTTGAAAGGAGACTTGTTACCTATTTGATAATGCTTCACTGAAGTTCACCTATTTCAGGTAGATTAATAGCCTGTTCAAAGATGAGTAGCTCAGAGGCCCCGCATGTGCTGTGAGTTCAGGGTTCAAACTTCAGAAAGTAAAAAGGTCCTGTTTTTCTTCTACCTATTTGCCCAGGCATGCCATAGTGAACTTTAGACTTGGAAACACTTGAACAATCACAGGTTTGGGACTTAATAGTCATTTTAGGAGCTGCGTTATGTAACTTAGGAGAGAAATGTGCTGTCTTGAATTTTAAGGATCGAAAGGCTTTTCAGTTTTGCTAACCATAAGGTTGGTTGGGATGTAAAAAGAAAAAAAAATATTATATATCTATATGTATGCATTTCTGATCACTCACTGAAAGAAATAATAACATATTTTCAAAATATCATTCCAAATAAATCCAAACACTCAAAGTCAGTGTGGGTTGAACTGATAAGAGTTTGTTTACAGGTGGACCAGCTCTTGATGCTGATCCATCATACCTTAAATGAATGGAAACATATCCATAATTAACTCTATAATGCATAACAAATACCCGGGCATCAAATTTTCATCTAAGAAAGTGGGCTTTTCCACTTTTCTTTCCTTTAAGCTAGCTAGTTTCTCTCCATCTGGAGAAGGAAAAACAGCCCCCTTGCAGCATGGTCCTCAGGCGCTATGTTGCTATAGCTTCTATTCAAATTTTGCTTCTGAGACATTTAGACTCAACTCTACTATTGAAGATGAAACCATAACGGAGATATTAATGATGGCTTTGTACTGAAAACAGCCTGCCAATCTCTCAAATGGATGGGTTTCTAAGAAAACTCTACGTTTCAAATAAGAATCTGATAGTTGGATCCCCTAATCTGTCTGAAATGTAGTTTACCTGACTAGATCGGCTATCTAGGAGCTTGTAAACAAATTCCTGGGTTTGTCATGATGATTATAGTGTTGGCAAACACAATGGCTGATCATGTTATAAATGTTTATCAACACCCGCACTCACCCACCTGCTAAGAGGTGGATGCCTTAATGAAATTGTTTGAATATCAAGGCTGGTTGCTAAGATACACTGTTCTTGTTACTAGGGCTGTGATGCTTGCAGATTTCTGTTATCAAGTAATGATTAGGGATGTGCTAACCTCAAGGTGCTCAGTGCAGCAAAAGGTTTACTGAACTACAAATTAGTAAACTGCTTGAGCAGGCACTGGCAGAGGAAACATGTGTCTCATCCATACACTCCTGGCATTTGAAAAGAAGACAAGAAGGGCAGAGAGTGTGGGCATAGATGATGAAGTCTTGAAAGTGTGTCATGAAAGGGGTCTTCCTCCTCTGTGTTTAGCCAGCTAAGGAACTGGTTAACATTAACTGCAAATAATTCCTTCTTTTCTTATAAAAACATTCTTTCCTTAAATACCCATTAATGCAATGGTAGGGGACAATTCACATTGCACATCCCATAATTTTTGTGAGAAATAAAAAAAGTTGCAATCCTACAAAATGGAAATGCCATTTAACATAAGCACCTTTAAAAGGATGCCAGGTTTATGAGGCCTATTTACCAAAGAAATGCTGCTTTTAATATGATGAATTCTGCAAATAATGATGGATTTTTTCAAAACAATGAGGTGCATTTCTCCATAATAGTTAATGCTACATAAAAAAAAATCAAATATGAAGTGTCAAAATAATCCTCTTTTCTATCATCTGACCAATGGAGATGTCTAAAGCCAAGTTGCACGTGTTGGGCATATTGTTCATCTTACCTAAGTAGCATCTGGTTTAGACTACAGTCTCTTCCCTGCAGGATTATGAATAGAATACTTGCACACTAAAAGTGTTGAGGTGTTTTTAGGACAGTTCCTGACATTTTCTAGCACTCTCTTCATTACCAGTAATCTCTCACGCCTGGGAAACTGTGCTTCTGGTGTCATGTACAGTCTTTGCTTTTAAAGACTTTTCCATTATTAACCTTATAGATCTGATGGATGTTAAACTGGTTCCTGAAAGTTCCACTAATAAAACTTACAATTGTGGGTATGTTTTAGTAATGAAAGTATTGAAACGAGACGTTCACAGGTGCCGCTCGATGGGCATAGGCACTATGTGAGCAGACTCTGGTTTCTTTGCTCACAATTGCACACCCATCCTCCGGCATATCCCGCGTGAAGAGGCATTCTGCGAGTGGATGTAGGATACTTCCATCCAAGAGAATTAGCGGATCCTTAAGGGGTTGTCAGTCCAGATTTTAGAATATGCATTTAGAGCTACAGGTGAGGGGACCAAAATTAAAATAAAATAAGTGATAAACTTCCTAGTATTATCCAAATGGGAGAGAGAAAAGCTACTCTAGGAACCTAGTCTTTTGTAAGCCCGGGCTTATGTCCAGAAACATCACCTGTAACAGCAGGAAGACAGGCTGGTAAGATGCTATGTTACAAGGAACAACCATAAGTTCCAGGGGAAGCAGGCTTATCCTGAACATACCCAGGAAACACACAACGTGTGGGTGGGGTTGAGAGGCCTTTGGAAGGATAACTGATTGGAAGCCGTGACTCTTTCCAGTAAAATCTGTACTTGGGATCTAGATTATGCTCATACTGGCTATACAAGTTTGGCTAAATGCCTTAACCTGTACAAGTTTCTCTTGTTTTTGTTATGATTTTCTTATGGATTACATTAGGTAAGGCAGCCAACGTGCCTAGCCCACACAAAATGGTTCCGTAAATTTCTAAAACACACTTAGGGGCTATATACACCGAGGAACTGAGATCTATTTCATTCTTCTTATTTTATCCCTGAAGTGCTTCTGAAGCTTATATTTTGCATTTTTAATACTATATTTGCTTTAAGTGTCCCAAATTGTGTTAGACAAAATGGGTCTTTATTTATCAATGAATTAAAAAAAGACATTGAAAAACCTCTCAGTGTTCTCATTGGCAGACAATTGTGATCAGAGAGCTTTAGACACCAGCGGCCAGGTGACTTCTGTGGGTGGGCTCACTGTTGTAGTGGGAATGACCAGAGACAGGACAACTGTGCAAGAGATTTTTCTCCTTCCTTCTCCCAGGCTCTCAAATCTGAAGATAAAAAGTTGAAGCTACAGCATTCACTAGGACTCTGTACAGAGGAGAAAAGCCTAACCAAGCCAATGGAAAGCTCAGAAAAAACCCATGCTATTCTCAGGACTACAGTGCTGGCTTGGGTGGCTGTGGGCACTGACTGCTCTTAGTAGATATGAACTGATGTTGGTGTCAGCAGTACTTTGTTCTATGTTTTTCCTGACATTTCTTCTCCACAGTTCAGCTTTGCTCTCCTGAGCCCTTTAGTGCTGCTCGCAGGGTATTTTATCTTTAAATTAAAACTCTAAATATTTGCTCTATTGGCTCTGAAGCCAACTTATCTAAGCCAGAAATTGTGTTGTCTAATTTTTAAGGATCTATTTTAAGATGCTTTTTATTTACTAGGGAAGCATTACAAGACTAACACACACACACACACACACACACACACACACACACACACACACACACACACACACATTTTGTGCCACTTAGAGAGAGAATGTATTCTATGCACTATCGCTCATATTTAGAGAGGCCCCTAAATATAGATGTACTCCTCTACCTACATATAATTCAGATCATGTCAAAGACAACCCCTCTCAGTGTGGGGTAGTGTGGGCATTTGTTATCTACAGCAGCTGTTGCCTTTTTGAGGGGAAAAATCCCACTCCTGTTTAAATTTATGTTGTATTG
Source organism: Phyllotis vaccarum (assembly GCA_033318265.1). Lineage (NCBI taxonomy): Eukaryota > Metazoa > Chordata > Mammalia > Rodentia > Cricetidae > Phyllotis > Phyllotis vaccarum. Next base: position 40,087,791 of record JARWLC010000002.1, on the reverse strand, counting down.
AGCAAGTTGTGTTGCTGATGATTAAATGTGGCTCAGCTGTGTCACGTGGCATGCCCTGCAATAACCTGACTTAATGCAGTCCACATGTTGTCTGAATGACACACATTAAAACATTCCACTTCTCCACGGAACTCTGCGAGCAGGTGATTTCTCTAAATGGCAGGCACTCGCATACTTATATTTTAAACCTCTACTTGCTTAGCTAAAAATATCTTCAAAAGCCCACCAAAAACACTTCCTTTGGTTATTTTTGCAAATTGTTGGGTGTCTGACAAAGAGCAGGGAGGGATGTACAAGAGAACATTTTGAATTATTTACATAATTTGATATGATAGTGCTTCCTTTTTAAAAAAATCTACTTGGTGTGAAGTCACAAAAAGAACTTCACATAATAGAAGCAGAGTTCTAGGGAGATGTCTCAACAACACGATTATCAGCATTTTAAAGTTGACAAATAATAAAAAGTCACCATGTGCGGCAAACACCTCTCACTGGAATGCACACTGCTTTCTGCCAACAATCATTTCCTTTTTCTGTGGTCAGAGGTCCTCCAGTCACCTTGAAGAGTTCAGCTATCAGGGATCAAATTTATAGTGGGGCACTGGTTCCTTGAGTGACCAAAGGAACACATTACCAACACAATCTGAAGCCAATTTGTCCTTTGCTGTTAAGTGAACTGACCTAGTGGGAATTGAATACATAGTCTTCGCTTCCTATACATCGTTCTCACAGTGAGTGAGGTGGTGATCCCAGGCTGGGAAAAGAGAGCGACGTAGCCACGTCTAACGGAGATGTGAAAGTCGGCCACACTGAAGACATAACTGGTTTCTTACATACTATCTCAGTGACCCACTACTTCATTGAACCTCCCTGACTTTTGTACTCTTTTGTAAAATGATATAATATCCACAGCAAACAACTTTCCGAAGCACCCTCTAGTACACTTGATTGTAGGAGTCATTAAAACAAATCACTTGCCATTAACTTTGTTAAAAAAAAAAAAAAGGAAAATTGATAGTTCTCCCTCCTGCAAACAGAGAAAATTAAGTCAATATGTTTACACAATACCCCAAATTCTCTTTCACATCCTCACTCCTTTTAACGTTTTGGGTCCCTGTGTACCAATATAAATTATAGGAACTTTGTTTTGGGGAATCCTTGTAGGAGAAGACCAGTTCCACAGTAAAGGCAAGGAATGCAAATAAAACCTATTTGCTTAAAATATGAACTTTCATTGTATAATGTCAGTATCTTAGACTCAGTGTTATCAAGATCCCTGACATGTTTGACCCCACCATTGGATACAAAAGTGCCAGGTTAACTGATCCTTCCAAAGAAGGTAGTGGTGTTTGAGAAGAACACGCATTTCCTACCTGAACAGCTTGTTGGAAAAAACCTTTGCAGTAGAATGCGTATGTCCTGGAAGAAGAAAATAAAAGAAAAACAAAAGCCTGGTGGTTGTATTTGAGCTAAAGTAAATGATGATATGAGAAAACAGTTCTACTGTAGTAGAATTTTTTACTCCATATGTTTAAAGAATCGGTTATATCTAACTTTACAATTACAGCGTAGGTCTGATGTGAAGCATTTCTCAGCCTTTCCTGAAATCATGACCCCATCATTTTCTTTCACACATAGGATAGAGTTTCTTCTTCCCATAGCTTTTCTTCCTTTATCTCTGCTTTTCACAGTCTTTAAAAATAGTTAAATGTAAAAACGTCTTGTCTTTTCACATACATTTAAAATTTTTTAAATATTTAAAATTTTTTTGAGCATCACACTTTCAAATCTTTAGTATGTTGTAGAAAATATGAATGCATGCTAATTATATTAATCTCCTATTTAAAAACTGAAACTATATAACTAGTTTGATTGCTGAATCAAAGTAAGTCCTATAACTTCTTATACATATTAAGGGATGAGTAAGTAAAACCTTGAATTAAAGAAAAGAATATGAAAGATAGCTTGTAAAGAATGCCTTATCCCACTGAAATTTTTGCCATCTTCCTAACAGTACACTTCTGCTTGGTATTTTTATTTTGAGAACTTCTTAAAACAAGCATCTTTACATTAATATATGTATTTCTTAAATTATTAACAAACTATATAATATTAATATTGTATAACATCAATATCAATAATACAAATATACAATATTACTTATAATATATAACACATTCATTAATATTTTGACAATATTAAGATTGTATAATAAGATCAAAATATTAATAATGAATTGTGCTTCATTTACAGATTTTAATCTGTCCCCATCTCTGATTTATGTGAACACCTTAAATGCATTATAATGTAAGGAAAGGTGAGTTGTTGGAGGGATGGGATGATGTCCACCCAAGTTTCATATGAGGACATATTCTGTCACTGGAGTATCATGAACAGGTGGTTGTCTGAGTCTCAGAGTAGAGAACACTGTGATTTTTCCTAATACATCACATTTACAGAAACACATATGTTAAATATATGTGGAGTGGGTGCACATTTTGCTGCAGTAAACCAGCTCTCATTTAAAAAGGGCTTTCTATTAGTGTTTTTAGTTTTCAGATTGAATCTGCTGGACTTTATCAATGAAAAGAAAGCTAGAGAAGGAGAAACAGGAGTAGACCTGGCTTTTAGAATATACATATTTTTTTCTTTTCAGAACCACAGTTTTAAGCAAATAAGGACAAGCATGGTGTTTACATAACATGTAGTTGGAGCCTGTCCCTTCATAGCTGTAGAAGATGGGGTGAATGTTAATTATAGTCTTTGTCCCACTTGGCACAACTAATTTATGGTATAGAATGCCAACCAAGTTTCTTGACTGCCAGTTCATCACAATTTTTAGCTCATGATATGGCTTCCTAATTTATTACAAAGTGGTCAAATAATAGCATTTGCAGCAGCAGTGAGGCTTTTGTGCTACCTAGGCTGTGCTACCTAAACGGAGAGCACTACAGAATTCAAGGAGAGCTAAAACACAGGAATTTATAATGCTATTAGACTGGAAATCTAATTATACAACAGCACAAGGAAGATCATCCCCCACCTAGCATGCTCACAGAAACCAAGTTGTGCAATGCACACTGAGAAAAGGAAGTGAGACTTCATGTAGAAAATGGCCCTTGGAGGGGGAATAATGTTTGCATAGTTAGGGAGGAAGAAGTACATCCAATTAAGGGGAAAAAACCTGATGTGAAAGTGTGTATCCTGTAAATTGGGACTGTTGCAATGAGTCTCACTGCAGGCTGGACAGTAACCAGGGGGTTTTGAAAGGGAAAATAAGTGTTGGGATACAGAAATAAGTGAGAATTAGCAATGCAGTACATTGAGAGGAGCTTTGTGACAGATCTACCTGAGTTCAAGCATCATCAATTATGTAACAACGGGCAACTCTGCACAGGTTGCCAGACACTTTAAGCTTTATTACTTTTGTCTGTATGGGAGACGTACTACCCAAAGTGTTGTTTCCAGTCAGATAATATAAGAGGTTCAAAGAGCTTCTCATGCAATAGGTATGCAGTAAGTAAACCTTTAAACATTCTTTCTTTCCTATTTTTTTCTCTGTAATACATGTCTCATTTGTTCTAGAAATAAATGTAAAATACCCATATGAAGTATTTATCAAGTAATATGTGTGAAATAGTCTAAAAATTCCATATGTACTGAGCTTATTACTATGTCTGCTGGAACCCTGTTGGAAACAATGACGTGGTTGGTGTTCAACCATAGGAGTGTATTTAGTAGCAGCTCAAATGAGTGCAAATTATGTGCAAATAGCTAAAGAGTACAAACCTTCTTTAAGTTAATATGCTGTTCAAATGAACTAAACTAATTGATGATACTGTTTTGTGGAGATAGCATTTGATTGACCTTTATTTTAGCCAAGGATCATAACACAGTGTTTAGCCAAAAATCTATCTACAGAGAATGGCATAATTGCTATATACCATATCCAGAAAGTAAAACTTTAGGATTCCAAGTATGTTATGGATTGTTTTTAGTTAAGTAGCCAGTTTTGTGAGCACTTAAAAGTCTGTGAGCCTTTCATGCTTCTTTGGTGGTTGATGTGTAAGTTTTGTTTCTGGCTAATTGCAAAAGTGACATGCATTGTGAGAAGTCTTTTCTTCTGTTTCGTTTTTTTGATATGGTCTTATTGGGTGTCACTGGCTGACCTTAAACTTGCTATTCTACATCAGATTGGCCCTGAATTCGTCAAGTTCTACCTGCTTCTGCCTCCAAATTAAAGGCGCAGGCCACTGTGAATGCTTCTGAATTTTATGTGAGAAATTTGGATAGAAAACTTTAACTCCATTGAAATAAATTGTGATATTTAGAACAACTCCATAATTTTACAAACTAACCTTAACTCTTTCTCCTGTTGGATTTTCTCACTGGTCTGTATTTCCTTGTTGATGCCAATTCTTTGGGATGGTAATTGAAAGCGTGCCTTGTTCACGTTCTCAGTGGGTACTAGCTTAATGATTCTGAATGACACCTATAGCTTGTGGATAAATATCACAGTTTCCTCATGAGTCTTGAGATAATGTAAGGTCCTAGATACTTTCATTTGTACTTTATGTGTATGCTAATGCTAATGCGGTTTTTAATATATAAAATAGTCTATTGCATAATCTTTTACTTTCTAGGTGGAATCCTAAGTAGCTTTTAAAATTATGATTATGGAATAGGTTATTAATGTAGTCCTACCAGACTGACTTTGCACATCAAGAGCTAAAACTTAGCATAGGTGCAAATGCCACTTTTAAAAATGAGAATTAGGAATTGTAAAAAAAAAAAAAAAAAATACTAAGGATAAAGATATCAAATTCCCTTTGTTCCTTTAATTGAGGTTCCTCAAGTCTGTTTATGACATACATGGAAGGTGAGGAGACATAAGCATGGTGGTCTTTTTGGTTCTCTTCTGTATATATACAGTCTGTCAGAAATTCTAAAGAAGCACTGTGTTTGGTAACCTGTGTGGTGGGCATTGCTGTGGTAAGGAGTTTTCCCTTGATGGAAAGCAATGAGACCACATTTGTTCCTTTTTCACTTTCCATTTGGAAGTTACAAATGCAGGTGGCATAGCTCCTGGTCCTGAGGCCTTTTCTCTGTCTGGTTCTGTATAATGAAGATGTGCTCTCAGATTTGCATGTCAACTTTTTAAGGATTTTTTTCCTCAAAGATTTGGGAATTCAGGCTTATGACAAATAATTCATTAGTCTCCCTGGAGCCTAGCTTCTGATTCGGAAAGGGCTCAACTGATGAAAAAAACTATAAAGAAATGTACACATTAGCAGTGTGAATATTGAACTATTATTAATTATTTTGAGATGGGATCTTACCTGTGTTTCTAGACTTTAATCTGACTCCTGGGTATCAATGATTCTCTTGACCCAAGTCCCGAGGTAGCTGGGACTATGAGAGCATACCACTTCAACCAACTTCTGTTTTTAGAACGCACACACTTCGGGGTGAAGAACACTTGAAATACCTTTCCTTGCATACTAATTCTTCATAATACATGTTTTTTTTTCCAATTTCTCCTTAAAATTCTATATTTTTCTTTGCTTCATGATATATCCTGTCCCAAATATATAAAGTTGTTACCTCCTTAACTGTTGCTTTCACATTTGTATTTGATTTGCCTTCACAACCCCATAATTGGGATTTATTTAGAAAATATAGAAAATTTCTGAATTTCAACAGAGGTAAGGTCAGTATTTTTTTCTTCTAAAAAAATTAATATTCTTTTATTTATTTTACATCCTGACCGCAGTTTTCCCTCCCTTATCTCCTTCTATTTCCCCCCCTCCTTCTTCTCTGTCGCCACCCCCATTCACTTCTCTGTTTCTGTTCTGAAACTGGCAGGCCTCCTATGAGTATCAACAAAGCTTGGCGTATGCAATTGAGGTAGGACTAAGCTCCTTCCTTTGTACTAAGTTTGGGTGAGACAACCCAGTATGAGAAATAGGTTCCAAAAGTAAGTCAAAGCATTGGGGAAAGGCCCTGGTCCCCCTATTAGAAGCCCCATAGATAGACAAAACAAATAACTGTCACACATATGAGGAGGGCCTAGGCTGGTCCAACCCAGGCTTTCTAACTGTCAGTCAAGAGTCTGTGAGTTCCTTTGAGTCCAGGGTAGCTGTTTCTGTGGGTTCCCTTGTGATGACTCTGACTGCCATGGCTCGTACAATCCCTCCTCCTTCTCTTCAAGCTCAGACCAGTATTTGGCTGTGGATCTCTGCATCTGTTTCCAGCAGTTACTTGATGAAGGCTCTCTGATTGGAATTAGGGTAGTCACCAGTCTCATTACAGGAGATGGCCAGTTCAGGTACCTCTCCTCTACTGCTAGGGGTCCCGGTTGGTGTCATCTTTGTGGATTCCTGGAAGTTTCCCTGGGACCAGGTTTCTCTCTGACCACCAAATGCCACTGTCTCCATAAAGACATCTCTTTCATTGCTCTCTTCCTTCATCCCACCCCCCAACCCAACTCTCTTTCTCCATCCCACCCCCAACCCAACCACGGACCCTCCTTGGAACCTCCTTGCTACTTAGCCTCTCTGAGGCTGTGGTTATGGAAAGGAGAGTTTTGAAGGAAAGACTTTCCGCACATCTCTGGTTAAGAACAATGATTGTTTTCCTTCTCTGCGATCTGCCTTTCAGTCACAGCAGAGGGTTGCTCCTTGTATTATACTGAGCAACATACTGAAGAGCACACAGCCTCCTAACCATAGAAGAGGGAGAAAGACATTTCATCCTACTGGACATGCTTATCAGTGGTCACAACACCCTGGGCAGAACTAGGTGCATGTTCTCATATGAGTAGGGAGACAGACTTTGCAATCCTTCCTGCCTGGAATGGCCTGGAATTGTAGAAAGAAGCACAGCCGTGATGATAGGCAAAGGTCAGGGTGACAGGAGATCGGACAGTGGGAAGCTATGCTGTGTTTGGCAGCAGTTTAGAGGACTGAAGACTGACAGGGTCCCCATGTAGCTAGTTAGGATCCAGCAACCTACGCCAGTCTAACTCCCCCTTTAAATGGTTGGGACATTTTGTGTCACTCCTAGAAAAATAAACCAGGATTTGGAGGTAAAAAAACTTCTGCTTTTGAGTCCTCTGTGTGCTGTTTATGGAGAATAGATTCCTTGTGAAGTTTTTTTTTTTTAATTTTTTTTATTTATTTAAACAATGTCTTATCCTTAAAGTGAGAATACCACCAATACTATCCATCCAGTCATTGTTTATTCTTAGCTCCTGTCTTCACTCGAGTTCAATGTGAACTCTACAGGGACAGAGCTTTTGTCTACATCTGAGGTCTCAGAACATAATACAAAAATTATTTGATCTCTGCACAAACAAATGTAAGTAGAAGACTTTTGTGAGCACCACATGAAGCTATAGATTTGCAATCCATCACACAAAAGAGTGGTCTGTATTTAGGGCTTAATTAGTGTTTTATATTATTTTTGTAATTCTGGAAGGAGATTAAGAGGCAAACTGAGGGGCTGGAGAAAAGGCTTAGTTTGCTCCACAAACCTGAGGTAACGAGTTCTGATCACTAGCACCTATGCAAAATAAAACCCCAGAATGTAACCTTGGTGCTAGGGAAGGAGACAGAAGATTCCCTAGGGTTTTCTGGGCATTTACTGTTGAGAAGCAGTGAGCTCCATGTTCAGTGAGAGACTGTTGCTTAAAGTTGGAAGAGTAGAAAGAGGTAAAGAAAGATACCAGATATTCATCTTTGAACTTGACACATGAGCTCCAGGTGAGTGCACACACACACACACACACACACACACACACACACACACACACACACACCAGGGAATACATAAACCACATACCACACACAAGAATATACACACAGAGAAGTAATCTTACACCAAATCTTTTCTAGGTATGTTTTATTCTAAGATGTAGTGCAATGAATTAATTGAATTAATGACATGAATTAAGGGAAAGATTAAACCATTGTGGACTTGAAGGTCCAATTTGAATTCAAACTCAGTAAATTATTTCCCAAGGGAACTTCCAAAAATAGTAAAAATTTGTGACTTAAATTTATTTGTAACTAACTAAGGAAGTTTAATTACTTATTTTTTGTATATACAAACAGATTGGAGGAAAGGTGAATTTCTTGGGGCTTTTCCAGGAACTTTGAATAATATCTTGTTTAACAGTTGTTCACCCAGTCATCATCCATCCATCCATCCATCCATCCATCCATCCATCCATCCATTTTCAGTTCATCAATCCACTCTCCTGTCCAATTTAATAATATTTGTTGTGTATATATTTTTGTGCCAGGTAAATTTACCTTAAAATTTTCTTTGTTTCCCGACAGAGTAACAGTTTTCTCTACTTTAGGCAATGATTACTACAGACCCACAGCTCAGATCCTGACAGGACCAAATACTGGTACATTCTTCCTCACAGAATGATGTTGCACTTTGTTTATTTTGGGGTAAGATAAGCTGAATGAACAAAGGTGGTATGATGATGACAACAGCCCTCCCATTGACCTCATCTCTAAGGCAAAGATTCTGCCCTGATTAGCCCAACCACTACATTTTTTCTTCAAAAACAAAGCAAATTTATTTATTTTTATTTATTCTTACTGGAATAGAATTCCACCACTTTTCAAATTCAGTTCCTTAAGTCAAAAGCCTTCTTTTCTTTGTTATAGTTACATATATATGTATGTATGTGTATGCACAGCCATATAAGCAGCTTTGCTACTCTTAACATATAGATGTATATATGTGTAAGCACAGACATATAAATACAAACTTGTGAGTATATTTGCTTGTGTGTCTATGGTTTCAGGACGGAGCATTTTCAAATTCTCTGCATTTTCAAATTCTCCTCCCATCAGTCAATATTTACTTACAGTTCTTTGTGGAGTCATGGGACCCTGAGAAATTTTCCCCTTCCAAGTTAATGTGTCCATTGTTATTGTAATTGTTCTGGTCTTGTTTATGCAGTCATTATTACCACATTTTTGATACTTAGCATAGTTAATTGTTAGACGAAGAATTAAAAACAAAGAGTTTTAGGATGTATTTCCCCCTTTATTCTGAACATTTTCAGATAGTTTAGGGCAAATACAAAAATACGTTATATTTATTTATGATACATCTCTTTTGGGAAACCATAATCCTTTTGCTTCTTAGTCTAAATTGAACTGCAGTGTACCAATAAAACAAGTCACAACATAGAAAGTAAATTTTCTCTGTATAAATAATTAACTCTTTAAGATTTATTGGCCTTTCTCTATTTCCCCCTTTCTCTGAGTGGTGTAATCCAAATAAAATGTTGCATTTATTCTTGTCTGATGAAATATTCATAAAAGAAACCACTACCTTTGGATTTGGATTAGGGAGCTGGAAAAAACATGATTATGAATGTTGACCCTTGTCCAAGAGCTACCTAAAGCCCATTAGCCGAAACCAAGTGTCTGCAGGGAATCTCCTTTCATTTTGCCTCTGTTTTCTTTTGCGCCTTGGTTCTTGTTAAAGCTTGCATTACCTTTAAACTGCTACTTGATGAGTTTGAAAGAGACAGAAGTCCATGATTAATCCATGTTATATCCCCTGTACTCGATGATAAGTTAGCCTAGTCTTGGCCAGAAAATCAGCATGGGTGATACGGGTGTGGGGGAAGGGGGGTGCTTTGGAAATATTAAGAGTGATGGAGAAAGAAACTTCAGTTTTCCTGGTGAGCAGATTTTACTGTAGAAGTGAGCTTTAGAATTGAGATTTAGGTTTTTTATATTTGGAATCCTGTGCTGTGTGGCAACAATGTGTGTGTGTGTGTGTGTGTGTGTGTGTGTGTGTGTGTGTGTGTGTGTGTGTGAGGAGCCTCTGTTAAATCCTTTGGTTTTGCATGTGTTCATATATGTCTGTAATACAATAGGTTTATTGTGTTTGATATTACCTAATGGATTCCATCAAGACAGAAGGGCATTCTGGTGCCCATCAAGCAACCTAAAGGTACTTTCAGAAAATTACCTAGCAAGCTTTCGGAGCTGTCTGTACTGGTAGACAGTAACACCACAAAGTCAGGTCTTAAACACCCTCCCCATTTCTCGCCCCCAGTGCTGTATATTGAAGGATAGGAAAGTATTCTATCACTGAGCTACAAACCCATGCTGTTTTTCTTGCCCATGAAATATTGAAAAATTCTTTTAAATTTTATTTATTTTATGCACATAAGTATTCTGTGCATACGTATGTCCACGCATCATATATATACCTGGTTCTTGTGGAGGCCAGAAGAGGAAGCCAGTTCAACTGGATCTCAAGTTTCAGATGGTTGTGAGTCATCTTGTGGGTGCTGTGAATTGAACCAGGTTCTTCTGGAGGAACAGCCAGTGCTCTTAAGTCTAAACCATCCTTCTAACTCTAAAAGCTGCAAGTTTAAAAATAAATTACAATGTAGTTGATTGCTTGACTCTTCTTTGGAAGATGTTATCTTTAGGGAAAGAAAAAGAAATCTTTGCGATTTAACTCATGTTCTAATAAAGCTTTTAGTTGATGATTAAGCCATCTTCATTTCCAAAGCACTATTTCTCAGAGGAGATTCGGGATGCTTTTTATTTGGGGATGTTTTCACTGGTTGGTGGTACACATGATTTTGTGTGTGGCTGACATTGCACTTTTTCTTGAGAAGCTGCTAGTTTAAGATTATGTTTCTTTAAAAAAAAAAAAAAAAAGGTAAAAGTAAGGTGGGAACAGAAAGAGATCTCTGATTTATTTATTTTAGAAAATAAGCCAGTTCACAAATTTTCCAAATCTAAACTAGTGAATTGATCAACACTGGTTCTGTAGGTAGACTCACTATGGGAGGGTGACTATTGATGAGTCTCCGCACCACTAGCTTGGTCAACAGGTATTAGTGGAAGAGCTAAGGTTTGTGTATAGCTTTTTTTTTTTTTAAAAAAAAAAAAAAAAAAAACTGACTCAAATTAGACTAGAACAAGGAGCCCAAGGAGGATCTGAGCCAACAGGAACTGACAGGGCCTTTGTAATTGAAGTGTCAGCATTTGGCTGGCTTGCTGGAGGGTAGACACATTCTGGTGTCAGCATCAAGAGTTTGAGTAATTCTCATTTTTCTGACCTGTCAGAGTCTGAGTATTTCAGATAATTTTCCTTCCTACATCACATAGTAGAGTTGCTTCATTCTGCATAGGAATTGACACCAGTTAGATGTTGCAAGTTCTAGAGAAAGATACAAAACTCTCCATTTGTGTATACACTATGTGCACCTAAATAACATGCCCAGTGAGGAGATTTTAGCAAAGTTAGCAATAAGTAAGGATAAAGCTGCAAGGGTTAACCTTTTATTACTTAGATCTTCATTTATTTATAAGCTTGGGAGCATACTGATAATACAATTTTAAAATCTGCTCTAACTTGTTAACAATATGTAGTGAATAACTTCATGAGGCAGCTTTCTGAATCACGGCTTACAATGGCTATCAGCTTTCTATTTTGTGATTATATCTGGCTGGATATTGAGGTTGTCTTCAGTATTTCTCTTCAGGAGATCATATCTTGATGAGCATCACCACATTGCTTGAGCTTTCTTTCATACAATGGCTTCCCAGTAAGTAGAACTAATATTCCATTTCTGTGTTAAAGAATATTTTTCAGAACTGAAGCATGAGTTGAGGAAGGGAAATTAAAGTAAGAGATTGGTTTTGAAACAAACAAAAACACACAACAACAAAAAACCCAAACCAAACCAAATTTATAATATAGATTAAATGTTTGAGTCCCCCTCCTTCCGAAAGGAATAAAAACCAAGATGTTTTCTGTTAAAACTCCTAGGGATCCAAAGAAATAATGCAGAAGAAGAATTAAGAGCTCTCTCTAACATCAGAGCCACTGATAGCGTTGGAGAAGGAATGTTCTGATCTGGTGGTTATGTTAATGAGACTGTAACTTTTACAGTTACAGGATTAAGGCCCTCCCTCCAATAGTTAGAGCCATCCAGAAATGTGGGCAAGGATTCATTGTATAGTAACTATCACATTATATTCAACTCAGATACATGGGAATTCTGGTCTCCACTTGCTGAGGTTTTCTGTGCTTTCTAAAAAGTGCAAACTGAAGTTATATAGCACTGTTGGGAACAGTTAGCTCTGAGTTCAGGTGATAAGGGGGATTCTATTACAGGAATAATTGAGGAAATGCATGTGAAATATAAGGTCTCATGTAATTTACGTCTTATTTTGTTGTGCAATTCTCACCTGCAGTTTTTGTACCTATCCTGTAAGTGGTGAAGTGGGATAAGAGGCCAACATGCTGTGTAAGCATCCCTTTACCTTTCTCTGCTCAGATGCAATCCAATCCCACCTCCATCTCTGTGGGCTGTAGCCGTGACTTTCAACTAAATTACCATATTGACATCGATCTGATTTTGGACTGAATTTCACATGTTTAAAATACCTAAGCACTATTTACCAATCCCTGATGAGACATAATGAAATAGCTCCAACAGCAAAGCAAATGCTGATATCTAGCCATAGACAGAGCTGAATTAAACAGAATTGCAGTTCTGTGAGAAGATACAGGTAAGCATAGCTCAGAACACTTTATTTGATTAATAAAAAGAGAGAGAGAAAATTACATTTTGGTTCAAACATCTTTGGGGACTTGTCAAATTTCCAGATGAAGTTTCTATCTTACAGAATCCAAACACTCCCTTGAAGTTGTTAAAAATCAGTCCCCTTGTGTGTGTGTGTGTGTGTGTGTGTGTGTGTGTGTGTGTGTGTGTATGTTTGTGTGTATGTGTGTATGTATGCATGTTTGTGTATGTGTGTGTATGTGTGTGTGTTTGTGTATATGTGTGTGTATGTGTATATGTGTGTGTATGTGTGTGTTTGTGTATGTGTGTATGTGTGTGTATGTGTATGTGTTTGTGTATGTGTGTGTGTTTGTGTATGTGTGTGTATATGTGTGTGTATGTGTGTGTTTGTGTATGTGTGTATGTGTGTGTTTGTGTATGTGTGTGTATGTGTGTGTGCACATTTACATATGTGCACATGGAGGCCAGATTTCAGAGTCAGCTGTCTTCCTTGATTGCTCTTCATCCTAATTTTGAGTCAGGATCTCTCACTGAACCGGACACTTGCCAATTCAGGTAGATTAGATGGCTGGACAGGAAATTTAAGGGATGCAGGAATCCCTTTGTTACCACCTCCCTATTTTGGGTTTACAGATATGTACCACCATGCCCATCTTCTCCATGAGTGGTGGTGATCTGAACTCAGGTCCTCATCCTTGTGTGGCAAACACTTTGGGAACCAAGTTATCTCTTCACTCACAAAACCTCTTTTGAACTGTCCCATATCACAAAAAATAGAAAATTACTCACACCAGCTATCCATCATTTTCCATGGTAGTGTTTCTTATGAATACTTATTCCTAGGCTCCAGTTAGGTGGGATGTGACAGTCTCATTCTCTTGGTGCTGACTGCCTCGGTCGTCCAAGCTCTTGATATAATTAGATATTGAAGCTTCTTTATTGGGTGAATTTACATATTGATGTTTGCAATTTAGAAGAACATAAAAATATTCAAATACCCCATATTCCTAGAAAAACCCTGTTGCGTGCTAGGGGTCCCCCTACCCCCTCGCCATTTACTTGTGATCAAAGATAATAAAGTAAAATACTCTGCAAAATTTTAGGAATATACAGTAGGATTTGCAAGTTCAAGGATAATATTTTATATTTTAGAATTGAGAAGGAAGGTAATCAACAACATTAATGAATATTTATTGAACCTTTTCCTTTAAGTTAACAAAAGGTAACAGAAGTGCCCATAAGGAGTAGCATTTCTCAAATTGTGGGAAGTTTTGTGCCTTCTTATGTGAGATCTGCTTCTGAATGAGAGTCATCATCATATGTGCTCTTGAATTTCTAGGAACAAAAGAATAGAGCATAGGGGTACCAGACAGCCCCTAACCCCTTATTTTCCATAAGTGACGTATCTTTTCCTGCAGCTCATTATCTGAAGATAATCATGGCGCTTCCACTAGACTGCAAAAGAGAACAGATCTCATGATGTGCAGGAGAAGGGCATGTCTGGCAATTAATAACTACTAGGGAGCCCAGAGATGAAAAATGAAACAACAGAAATAAAAATTTAAATGATAAAAGTGAGAAATGTTTATGTTATAACTTCAAATAACATTTGAGAATATCAAGTTATATAAAACCCCATTTCTAACTCAAATATTCTGGATATGACCAAGTTTAAGATTTGTTGCGTCACTGTGGAGATTTTCTGTTTTACTTCATGTAAACATACAGTGTGGACACATATGTAACCATGCTATAAATGATATTAAATTGTGCTTGTACCAGAGCTTTTCCCTGGAGTTTGTTGTTGATGTTATTTTGGTTTTCTTCTTTCAACACAAGGTTTCTCTGTGTAGCCATGTCTCAGATTTTGCTTTGTAGACCAGGCTGGGCTTGAACACAGAGAACTGCTTCTTGCCTGTTTACCAAGAGGTGGGATTAAAGGCATGACCACCATCACTGGCTACTTGGAAATTTCTTCACCTGAATAGGTCTGTAATGAGGAGCTTTCTGTGTTAGCATATGGTATGTTTTTTTTTTTTTTTAATTCTTGCTCAATACTTTCCATTTTTGAAGATGGACTTGAACATTGAACATTGAGTGCATTTATTCTAATGATGAAATGATGAAAATGACTTGGTATAGACAGAAAATGGAGGACAAGAAAGATGTCGATGTCTGATATTAATCCAGTGGGCCATGCTCTGCTGCTAATCAATTGACAAGCCATGTTCTTTTTAATCCTCACAATTTTAGAATATATCTAACATGTATGATAATTACTACAGTTTCACAGAGAAAAAAGCTGAAGTATTGTGACTTTAAGAAACATGACTGAGATCTCAAAGCAAGGAAGTGGAAGAAGCAATTAGGAAGAATGTATTGTGGCTTCTGGGTATGAGAGGTTAAGTTTTGATGTATACTTAAAAATTCCTCTAAAGCATTTTAGTACCACATTCCATGAGGAGTTTAGGTTTCCCTAAACCTTTTCAATCTTGAATTGGTTTAAACTTTACCATCCTGAAGTGTGCAAATTCTCATGTGTTTGTTTGCAAATTGGTACCTGAGTAGAAGCATGATGATGCTAGATATTTTTTGCAAAATTCTATTTATCTTTCAATAAGCTCTTACATCATATTGTCTCAATTTAAGGATCTAACAAGATTATTAGTTTGCCTTTTCTCCTACTTAATTGTACATTTTCTTCTCCTTTTAATGAGAGTTTCTTTCTAATAATCCTCAACCAGTGATTTGCTTCTTGCTGTGAGATTTAAGACAGGAGTTGAGAAGGAGCATTTCTCTGAATTCTGAAAGGCATTAAGTATAAGCATAGGTTTGTAGGTTGTGCATTTTGTTATTAGATAGTTAGCTACTGAGAGCCACATTGCAATGTATTCATACATTCTTTTCTTTTCTTTTTCATATATATACGTACATATTTGTGTGTATGTGTGCATATTTGTGAACTTCTTATAGAGTAAGAATCTTGATGATGGGGTGTTGGTAAGATACCTCCTGTACATAGTTTAAAGGCAGTTCTGGACTTCAAAATATTCTATTGAACATTTACTGTACACTAGTTCCTGAGCCAAACACTAGAACACATGGAGACTCAAAGGATACTTTTCCAGCCCTAATAGTGCTCCTAGGTTGTCAAGAGAGAAAGATGATTGACTTATCATCCCATCAAAAGTGGAGTCAGTCTTTAGCAAGCTAGAGTTGTACCAGACAGCAAGAGAACTTATCATCCCTTGTGATTATTTCTCCCACAGAACCGTTGTTTTTGTTAAGATCTTGTTAATGAAGAGTCCTTGTGAAGTCGTTCATAAAGGATAACTTCCCCTTCGGAGACTCAACGGAAGTTGATGCAGACAGGTGTTGGCAATATAGGTGGAGAGGAAGCAAACTTCAGAAATGTTCAGAAGAGATTGTCTGTGGTGTTTGTTGGTTCCATTGACTTGTGTGGAAAGGAAAAGAACAGTATTACAATGAAAAACCCTGCTGTATTTCAGATGCTGTTCTTAGCTATGGGGCCAATGGGCTAGGACTGTGTTGGAGGAAAAAGATGTTTGAGTTACTTTTGGAATGACTTGACCTCTTGGTGCTTTGGGATGCTACAAAAGCAGGAGTCTGTGCTGCTAATGGCTGAACCCTTGCTGCCTAGTGTGCCATGAATTTTGATGAACACGAAAGGTATTTTTTTAAATAATTTAAAGATGATCTATATTTGTGAGTTTGAAGCTACTCTACCTTTATTAGGAGTATTTTTTAAAACATTTTATTTCTGTGTCTTTAAAAAAAGTTCCCCACATTATTTCATATTTTCTTGATATTAATAGAATTTCCCCTGTGCTGTATTTTAAAAATGAATTATTATTTCCATGAAGGGAAAATGTCTATGTTTTAAATTAGTTTGGCTCAATTCTTAAGTTATCTTTAAATATTTTTAAATTAAAAAATTAAATTAAAAATAAAAAGATTTCTTATTCTTATTTTTAATTATGTATATGTATGTACACCTGAGTACAAGGCCAGAGGTTTTGGATCCTCTGGAGCTGAAGTTACAGGTAGTTGTGAGGCACCCAACACGGGTGCTGGAAAGCAGACTCGGGTCTTCTGTTAAAACAGTGGGCACTCTTTCATTTATTCTTTTGCTATTCTTTTATTCAGTACTTATTGACATTTTTGTCTCAGCACTGAGTAAACTACTGTCCTACGTCATCCATCTAAGGGTACTTTTTTTTTTTCCTGAACACTATATACTAAGATCAGGTGTTTATGACAATTTGAAGGATACAGATAATCCTCTAATAATCTATGAGCTATAAGATCACAGGAAAAAAAAAAACAACCACTACCTTTCTCTCTGTATGATTTCAAATATTCACATTAAAGGAATGACATGGATGATGACTGAAGTAAGCCAACCTATCTCCCTTACAATGAATGCACTGCATTGAGGAGAGGACCTGTTATGACTTATTTCCAAAACCTACACGAACACAGTGTTAGCTTATACCAGGTTGCTGGCTGGGGAAGTAATAAAAGGTGGTTGAATTTAGAAATATTTTAAAAGTAGGTTCAAAAACATTTACTAATGGACTTTAGATATGAAATAGGGAGAAAGAGAAGCTAATAACGCCCATGGATTTTGGTATGAGTAACAGAAGATGGAAGTTGTCTTACTGAGATGGGGTAAACAATGGAAGAAGCTGTTTCTCATTTTCAAAGGGATGGTTAACAGGAGCGAGTGGTACCATGAGAGCAGAAGAATTTTAAGGCTTGGAGGATGAAACCTCCAGTGTTTGTCACGCTATTCCTTTCACATAAGATTCAACCAAGACAACTCCCGATGAACCAGGTTCTGAACGAGATGTCAAAATGGATGAGGGGAAGAAAGAACCTGGTCCCAGATTCTGTATAAGGCGTTCAACTTTCCTTGCTATATTGATATTCCTACCTGTTAACTTGTTTCTGAATTGGAAAATGTGTTACAGACAAACCCTTAAAATATTACTATATATCTCTCATTTAATTGATTTAACAAACCTCAAGTATTTCATCTGAGTTGGTTTCCATACCAGAAGTTGGGATGACAGGGAAGTATAATACTCCATTCTTGCCCTATTGCAACTCACAGCCTGTAGGGACAACAGATGTAACCAAGGGTAAGAGGGCTTCTCATGAGAATGGTACTGAGCTATGAGATGGAAGAAGCAGGATGATGAATTGTCAGGTGAGTTAAGCTGTGTCTGTTTTACGGGTTCTCTCCTCCACCCCTGTGTTATGATTCAGAGGTTAAAGCACTAAGAGATTGCAGACTATTGTATCATAAGACTCTTCGTTGCCTGAGTTGAATTTCCTTCAGGACTTGCAAAATCTTGGGTCATGAGATTCCAAGCTAAGATGTAAGAAAAGAAGTCCGCAGTTTCTGTTCCTTGTTTGTAATTCTCCTTGTTCTCTCAGAACCATGACAGAGCACAGCCTTTCCAGAGGGCACCTATGTAAACTGAAGATGCCCTTTAATTTCCCCGTAACCAGGTGTTCAAGAAGCAAGATGAACATCATTAAGCAGCGAGCAGCTTCAGGAATTGCTGAGGATACCTGTGTGGTTTCATTTTTATTGCCTCTCCATTTTCAAAGGGCTCCAAGAACATTAATGTTCCATCTTGGAATGTTTGCTTGCTCTCTCAGGCATTTCTTTTTCTTGACTTGATGCTGACTAGAGATCCATCAAGGTCTAGTACACTTAACGGTTGGTTGTTGTGAAGCAGTTATAATCTTCTCAGTATTTGTAATGAGATATTACTTAAAAGAAACAATTCAGTTTTCTACATGTAAAATGATACCCAGGTAAAAATAGCTTTGGGTTACAAAAGGACCCCTTGTATAATTATCTACTAAGTCCAAGACTGTCTCATCTTAGAGTTATGATTTCTGAAACATAATCAAAGGTAGAGAAAAATGACAGTATGTAGAAATAAAAGGATTACGTGACATGTATTAATGTGTTTGCTCGATAGTTACAATTTAGATGTCCAGTACAGACAGTGTCAGCTTCCATGGTTGAGATGTGAGGTGTGAGTGTGCAGGTTTGTATCTGGGGCAGGTTAAGAGATGAGACTTCACCCCACTGATTCTGCATTTGGGGAAGTGTGACTTTGCTTCAGTATTCCACCCCCCTTATGGAGCCCACACCCCTACAGCTACCAAGAATTATAGAAGTGGTGGCTTAGTGTTCTTCCTATCTAGGGCTCCCCTCCCACCACTCCCCACCTGGACCTAACCTATGACTTCTGCTATCTTATCCTTCGAGTCCACTTAGGTTTACCTAATCACCTAATGTTTGTGAATATATCTAGGGAAACAATTTCACACTGATAGAAAATTTTATATATATGTATGTATGTATGAACAAAAAAGTCAAAAGGAAAAAATCAGTCACTCTGAAATCTATATTAACTTCCACAATCCTTTCTCTTTGATTTTGCAGCCAGTGGGATTGAAGACACCAGGAGAACATAGTCCACATAATCAGCTATGCAGGGCCTGGGGACCACAGAGACCCAAGTGACAGTCACAGAGCCTGCATGGGTCAGTGCCAGTGCTTTACATACATGCTGTGGCTGTGTAGCTTGGTGTTTTGGGGATTCCTAACAGTGGGCATGGAGGGTGTCTCCGACTCTTTTGCCTGCTCATGGGACATTTTTTCCCCCTTATGCTGGGTCACCTCATCCAACCTTGATATAAAAGTTTGGTTTCTTTCTCTGGGATGCCTGCTTTTTTTCTGAAGAAGCAGCGGGTCTGGTCGAGAGGGGTGGTGTGCAGCCCTGGGGGAACCTGGAGGTAAGGAAGGAGGGGAGGATGTGGTAGGAATGTATTCTGTGAGAGAAGAATATAAAAAGCAAAGTATATAATGGAATCATTGCTTTGGTTAATAGCAGGCTATAGGTGTATTATGAATTAAGTCAAACCACACTTGTCCTTGAAATAATTTCACAATAAGTTTATTGAAAATATTTAATTTTCTATTCCCAATTTAAAATTTTCTGTATGTTCAGAAGGATGTATGCATCTCAGTTCAATAAGTACCTGTTAAAATTTGCCATGGACTACATACTATGCTGGGCGCTGGGAACCAGAGAGTGATACCTCTTTTGGGTGAAAATGGGTGTGAATGAAAACATGTCCTCGAAGCTGCCCTCAGCCAATATGGATCAGGTATTCTGACTGAGACATTTTTTAAAAACTCTATTTCACCTGGATGAGGCTTATATGATTTCCACACTTACAGATGAGAAAGCTGGCATCCTTCAAGTTCCTGTCACCCACTCAAGATGACAGTATGCAGTAAAATAACACCTTGTATTTGGATTATCATAGTCCACAGTTTGTACTGTTATTGTGAAAACCACTTTCTGGTATAAAAATATTTAGAGAAATGTGAAATGGGTTGATGTACTTTGAGTCTATTTAGGCAGCAGTAAGAAATCAGTTCCTGAAATCTATCATTATTGAATTTTAAATTGTTGTTAAGCAATGTAAATAATAAATTAATTGGAGTCCTGACGTTGGCTTGTCCTGGCTGACCCTGCTGCCCAGCATCATTTGCCTATGCTAAAATGTCTTACATCTCCTGTTTTAAAGTTTTCTGTGTATTTATATATTTGTAATTCCTTACAGACCTAAATTTTGTCATTTAATAATCAACCTTGTTTGTATTTCTAAGAAGACTAAAGCCATGTGTCAGCATATGTGGCCCTGAATAAGCATTACATTTATGAAAATCGAACTCTCTTCGTATTTGACATTTGACACAATATGAAGGAGGCTCAGACGCCTATGCCACCAAGTTCCCTGAGCACAGGGGGCAACTTTGCTAGGTCACTGCTTCGAAGTGGACAGTGCGAGCTCATGGGTTTGAGCACTGATAGTTTTAATAAATGATTTTCTTGTTGTGAAGGCAGATTTACTGCGGCAGGTTGACACCTTAAAGTTCTCTCTCTCTGTCTCTGTATCTCTCTCTCCTGTGTGTGTGTGGGAGAGAGAGAGAGAGAGAGAGAGAGAGAGAGAGAGAGAGAGAGAGAGAGAGAGAGGAACTTTATCTCTTGTATCCTTTGAATCTATGGAGTAAAGAACAACGCCTTCCAAAAGGTCAGAATACATTTTAAAGAAAGACAGAGAGAGGGAGGGAGAGCGAGAGAGAGAGATCACCAAATGAGGAAGTGATTGCTCTAATTATCAGAAACAGGAGCAGAGAAATAATGGCCGAAGTTCACCTCCCCATGGGGGAATGAATCATCAAAATAACCGGTGGAAAACAGGCTTGTGCAACCTTGAGCAGAGTGTGTCACCGGCTGGTGGAATTTTTAGAAAGGCAGCAGTTTGGGCTCATCACTGTGGTTCGTGATTGCACACACCTGTTTGGGGCATGGATTTTGCAACCCCCAAAAAGGGGAAACTGAACTCACTGCTCCTCCTGAGCTGTGCAAAATAGCAGAAAACCACAGCTGCTTGAGCAGTTAACAGATATCAGTAAAATACCCATGTTACATAATTAAGGATAACGTTCTTGAAGCATATGGGCTGAAGGTATTATACTCCCATTAAAACTTTAGGTAGCAAACAATTTAGCATATTCTTATACACTTTTAGAGTTGAATTCTATAATAAATGTTTGTAATTAGACATGCTGTTAAACAGGTTATTAAATAATACATGAAGAAAATGGCTGATGAAATATAGACAGTTCTGGGGTTTATGTACAAGTGACATAGAGGTATGGAGATGAGCCATGGGAATGGTTTTCTCACTGACTTGGTAAGTAGGCACTTTGGACAGCTTCAGTAAGATGGTAAGGGGTTTAAGTGTTAGCCCAGTTTTTTTTCTGTAATCGTAAGATTTAATGTCAACTGATATCTTCAGTTTTTTTTTTTTCTTTTCTGTTTAGATATGTACTATGCAGTCATCTTTTGTGAACTGCCAGCCCTGGAAAGGAAGAAGTACAAGCCTGAAACTCACTATATTAAGGCAGAGATTGATCATATTTTTTGGGGAATAGTAGTGATGGATAGAGCCAGATGTGGCCTAAATCAACACTTAAAAAAATGTACACTTTTGCTAAAGGGTGCTGTTATTTATGATGAAGAATAAGAAAGAGAAGTATCTCTCGTGAATCGCTAGGCAGGTGTTTGCTCCCTGGGGAAGTGATAGGAAACCACCCCTGACCTGATGTTACTTGGATGAAAGAAATTCTTTTGATTTTGTTTCTCGGCATGGTGTGCAAGCCAGTGTGCTATCTAGGGAAAAAGAGTATGGATGGTCCCTGGATGTTCCTAAGGAAAGAATGACCACTTTATTAAGCCAGTAAGGTCATCGAGAGATCTTATTTCCTAGTGCACATAAATATGAAAGCTGGTAACAGAATAAACATGATATTTGGAGTGTTTCTAGAACATACTTAGGACAACTGGCAAGGCCAACATAGCTTTTACTGATTTGCCTGCTTATGAGTGGACAGGATGCCAATCTGGCAGTTTGCATTGGCAATAAATCACCACTAGACATTTTATTTAAAAATTGGCACTGGCTTGGGAGAGGTGAGAGATTGTCAATTTGTTTTTATTTTGAGGCCAGGCACAATCATAACACAAACAGGCCACCTGGAAACTTTAGCACATATGAGAAAGCATGGCTCTAGTCTGTGGCTATTGTATGCTTGGCAAGAGTTGAGGGGGGCTAAATGGGAGTGCAAGCATCCCTGACCAGAAAGACCCTGGCAGACCTGTGCAGCCTGAGGCAGCCCTGCTGGAAACCATGCAGCTTCTGAACATGTGATGGAGGAAGGGAATCATGAGCATAACAGAGGAGATAAAATTTGGTTTCCTCTTTTATTGGGAGGTTCTCACAGAGAGCATTAGGAATATCAAATCAGTTCATTCCCTCCCAAAATCACTCCAACAATGAAGTTCATCTATGGAGCTGGATTGTTTCTACCTTTTTCATCTTATGTCCAGCCTTACTATCACCATAGCAATAGTTAAGACTCATTACCAACTCTCACCAGTTACATGATTTCTGAATATTCTTTAAGGCTACAAAATATCACTGAAGAGCGTTTTCTAGTTTTTCTATTTTAAACATGAGTTATTTCCCCCACCCCCAAGAAAGTCATACATCAAATACACTGATTTACCAAGACTTCAGTCTTTTTGTCTTCATTTGCATGTAATATTTGCAAATGTTAATTTACTTGTTGCTATGAAAACTATTAAGATTATTTAAGTATTGCTTCATGAATGGCTACATTAGTCCACTTATTAGACATATACAATTCACTCATGAAGCTACAAATATTTAAGTATCTCCAACTTGGCTTTCAAAGAGACTTTCACCCCTTTTTCTTGATTTCATACATATAGTTTTGGTGATACCATCTACCAAAATGTAGGAAAAATATACACTCTGATTTCTTTTTGGTGAAATCATTTGAAATGATGTAAAGGTCAAATGTAAATGAGGAAACCATGGCAATGATGTACCAATGCACTCAGCATTAGGCAGTTCTGGAATTCAGGACTTTGTACTTAAAACCATATGTGGTATTAGTTACTCACTCAGAAAAGCTAGCTGTGTTAAAGATCTATCTGAAAAGATTTCTCTTTGTCTTAAGTTATGCAGTATTAGATTGTTTACAACATCTTTGCAAAAGTTCCCTTATGAATGTAATCAGGTATTTGTTGGTAGACTGTCCATGAACTGTTCACTGTTAGTGGAGGCTATTCATAAAAAGACACAAAGAAATGAATAAAAATGAGAAGCATCCCCAGAGCAGCCACTTAAACCCCCACAATTGTGTTAGCTTGAACATATCATCAAGGCTGCATTGACTGTCAACTCAGCAAATTGTCACTCAGAAAAATCAAGATGTGGTATGCAGTGGACTAAACAGGAAGGCCAGTGTTTCGGATTTCTGGAGCCCCAAGAGATGCAGGCCCCTATTGGCCATTCATGTTTCTATGTGATTGCCTGAGGTATTGTTTTTGGAAACAGTGACAGAAAGATTTTCACCTTGGTACCTGTCTCCATCATTAGTTTGGATTTTGATCTGGATGTCTCCTACCCAGCTGAACACTGATAGGTATGTGTTCATAGGGTTCTCCAATCTAAGTTTAGAATGCGGAGCTTTAGATATTTTCCTGATTTTTTTCCTTTTCTATGTTATGGTTGCATCAGAGCACAAATTGTATTAATTAAAGTATAGCCTTAAGTTAAACCTCACTTTGTGGATTCAGAATTTAAAAATTCTGTGTCGTATTCTTTTTGATGTAGATAGCATAGTTTGCTTAAATAAAACAGATGAGATACAAGATATATCATATATATATATAGCTATATGTATATAAAGATAAATTAGTGTAGAATTATGTTAAAAAGTATTTTGTTTTCCAAGTAAAATGTCACTAATATTCATTAGGTTCCTTAAGCACAGAAGGGCACAGCGGTGCATGCCCATTCTGTCACTTGCCTTCTGGCTAACTCAAACAAAAATAGCCTCTAAGGGAGAGACCTGCAAGGCTGGTGCCAACTTCCCCAACATAACCAAGAATTTCTTTATTTAGAACCTCCCATGTGCTATTTTTTAATCTCTGGAATCTCAGGGATTTTCCCATCCCTCTACATACTAGAGACATTCCAGGACATAGCAACCCCCCCCCCCCCCCCGGAGTTCTCAAACTTTTCTATTTTATTTTTAAAATATGGGCAATGACTATTTCTGTGGCAAAGGCTGAGATTCCAAAGGTGCATCACAACACATCTGAAGAACATGGTGGGCTAGAGAAGCGAGAAGCCAATTCAATTAGTCATGAAGGCATTGCTAAAGGCATCCTTGAAAGTAAAGGTTAAAAATTAGAGAGCATTGTGAGGAGGTGGGAAGAAGTATGTGGCAGCATTGGTAAGTGCTTTGTGTTGTTCCAAGACCATGGTTTGTCTTTGCCTCAGAAACCGTATACATTTAATCTTGTTGGTTTTTTTTTTTTTTTTTTTTTTTTTTTTTTTTTTTTTTTTTGCTTCAAGTTTTAATAGTTACAGTAGGCTTGAATTTTGATAATGCATTTGCTTTCCACACAGGTAATGACAATTTGGCTCTTCTTGAGCCAGACCATGATAATCTCTAAGGCATTTATCTTAACTACCTCACCCCCTTTGCACTGTATATGTGAAACTACCAGTACGCACTTGACAATTCTATCCTATTTCCATATTTTGTTTGTGAAATAAACACATCCCAGTCTTTACAGTAATGCACAACACACAACTCAGAGAAGTCCTTTTCACTCATGAATATCTGAGTCTGCGATTCACATAAACCATACTTTTGTTTCACTCCAAAATGTGGGTGCCAAATGAATCTACTGCACTGGGCTTATGAACACTACTGCAACTGTGCATCCACTGTTCCTCTACTGGGAGAATTGTTTTCAGCAGATAAACCATCTGGCTTGAAACACAGCCTTCTTTGAAAATATTCCCCATTATGTTAGCTCTGAAACAATGTGCACAACTATGCTCCAGGGGAGGACATGGTTAACAGAAATTCAATGTCAAACAATATCTTCTCTGTTATTCCTGGTAAATGTTAAAAAGAGGTAATCAAAATGCAAGATTTTAATTCTTTAAGGGATCATTGTCAGTGTGTCATAAGATGGAGAAATTTTGGAAACATTTTTAATAAAAATATGAAAGAATGGTGTTTAATATAGTGACCTTTTCTTTATGGATTGCCCATGTAGTATGTGGTTACTTATGTCACGAGTTTCATCAAAATTTCTTTGTAATGGTCTGTATTCATTAATTTCTCTAAGAATTTTCAAACATGAATGGTAATATACAGTTAGAATATTCTAGAAAACTGGTACTTACAACTAAAGATTCTGCTGTGAAATTGGGTGCCTCAAGGTGCTTTAGATACCAGGACACTCTGGGAATATATAAATGATAGTTGGTGTACAGTGGTGATGGGGAATATTAATAACCAACTGATATAATTTGATAGAATAAACCAAACCAATACAATGTTACTATTATGAAAACAAACTATATGGGAAATAATTTAAAAATTATAAATTTTTACCTTGACATCATTTAGAATGATATTCCAGGGATATATCATAAGCATAGTTATAAGAAATTTAGTAAAAACAAGTTAACATTTGTGTGTCTTTGAGACAAAGTATACATGTGTGGAAAGGAGTGGTGTATTGGTTGGTAAGCTCTTAGAGACATGAGCACATTACTGACATCAAGTGAAGTAGGGCTAGGTCCTGGGAATCACCACAAAGTGTACAAATTGGAGAAAGCTAGAGAGCAGAGCTACTCTCACCCTTGATGTGAAAGATACGAATGGTCCTTTCCTGAGAAGCAAAGAAAATGATACTTAGATAACAAACATTTTTTTTTTCTCTCTTTCCCATTTCCTGAAATGTCAAAGATTCCCAGTGCTTTGCTAAATGTTTGCGAAATGCTACTGAGTCTGGTTCCTTGTTTCCCTTGTACCTCTGGTCACCTCTCTTGATTAGCTATGCAGATCTATACCATCCAACGAGCAACAAGTGTCTCAACTTCACGTTTTTCAAGAAGTTGTGCTCTTTACTTTATTCTAAGCTTCCCCTCACCCCCCAAATGAGAGAATTGAAACTCAGAATTAAATCACCTCTCCCCCATTTTACAATTTTATTATTTTTGATAGAAATTGCAGGGATTAAACAATCAGTGGCTCTATTTCACATGCTGTCATTTCTAAGTAATGGTGTTTCCTAAGTGATGGCTTCCAATGAGGGGACTTGCCGAACCACAGCCACACACTGATGGGCCCAGGAAGATCTTGTCAGGAATGAGTTACATTGTGTTATAAACACAGACAAGAGAACAGAGCTGGCTTTAGGGCTAGATCTGTGAATGGGAAGCAAACGTTTAGTCCTCCTGGTATTACGAAGCCCCATGTTGTTAGTAAGAAGACTAGATATTAATTTTTTTCTTACAGTCATCCTAGGAAAAAGCTTTTCAAGTGCTCCTGAGAATTTGCCCTGCCATATGGAAGAGAGAACAGAGAGGAACGTGGTCTGCTCTGCTCCTACCATCCCTTCTTTATACACAGATTTTTGATGTAGTCTGGGAAGCATGTTATCTGCTCTTAGAAGCTCTGGGGTCTTCTCAGTGCATTCCAGGACCATTAGCTGGAGCAGACACTCTATTAAGTTATACTGTGTCTATGTTTATGGCGAGGAAGTGAACTCTGGAGTATGTCTTTAGCAGGAAAAGAACAATCAGCAAATTAATGTACTGGACTTCTATGAAGTCTTTGGTAAAGGTTAATGATCACTCCAGTATGATACTGTCTGCTGCTGTGAAGAGTGCACTTAACTCATGGGCTTGGGTTTGCATTCCCCAATATTTTTTTTCAGTGAGGAAAATACACTCGTGCTATGCTGTAAGGACAGATCTTGGCATTGCTCAATACTAACAGGCTATTTGGTTTATGAATGTCCCAATCCTCCTGGAATTCCATAGATATTTGCTCTGTGTCTATTGCTCTCTTCCTATGTATACCAAGTGCTCAAAAGTGTGACTTTAAAAGTTCTGACATTTTTCCAGAAATATTCTGGTGCAAATATATTCCAAATCTTTAATTTTTATAAGACAAAAATTCAACTAATAATCTTTGTAAAACTAAAATAATGCATGGTCCCCCCCCCCCCAAGAGTCATCGGAATTTGACCAAGGAAGTATTTTATTGCAATACACGTGAAGTTAAGCATTCCTAAATTTAGGGAGAATTTAAAACTTAACATGATGATGATGGTGATGATGTGTGTATGATGTTTGTGTGTGTGTGTGAGTGTGTGTCTGTGTGTCTGTGTGTGCCCTGAATGCCAGAGTGAGCATGGCAGTCAGAGGATGTCTTCTGGAGGTCTGTTTTCTTCTTTTACTATGAGTTGGATACAGGAAGGGAGGGGTTGGATTTAGGCCGTACAGCTGTCATAATGAACATTGCTAACCACTGAGCAATCTCCCTGGCTCCCGGAAGCAATTTAAGTAGACAGCTTTCAGAATTGAAAAGACACATGCTCAGTGCCCAGAGTTCCATGGATGAGACTCTTAGGGAATCTGAGGAATTCTTGTCCCCATAGGGGCAGATAAGAGGACAGTAGTGAATAATTTATGTGTTTGCTGCCTCCTGCATTTCTTCAGGTAAACTCTCTCCTGACCCTTCTAAACTGGATAAAGAAGTCAGGGCAGTGATCCAGGTATCTGCCCCAACTCCACCTTAGATGGAAGGACAGCAAACCTAGTGACTCAAAGCGGACTTTATGATCTGATGCCTGTCACCGTTTACCCAGTTAAACAGAGCAATAGATGAAGTTTAAAAAACAAAACAGCAAAAAACAAGGTCTGAACCGACCTCTAATAACTGCGCTGAGGTGCCAGCGTGGAGGGCAGGTAAGGTAGATTAATAACAGGCCACTCCTAACAAGGTTTGGGCTCTTACTGTCAGAGGGTAATAATTAATGATCAAGTGTTAATGGAGATACTGGGCTGTTGATGTCATTAATTCAGCTCAGTGGAGCCAGTTCGGCCCAGGACCTGCCACAGCTGTCACTGCATTGGCTTAATTATTCTACTGCCTTCAGGCTTTTTGCTTTCATTTTTTCCCCCCTCCCTTTCCCCTTACTAACTACAGGACACTGTGTTTTCACTGACACAAAATTTTGAAGAGTGCCCAGTTCCCTGGGCAGCGCCAAACCTACGGTACATGAACACCCAAAGGCAGCCAAGGAGACAGGAACTTTTTGCTTGGATGAAAAGAAGGGAGGGAGATGCAGAAGAAAGGCCATGCTTAAAAAACCCGGATTGTTCAGATAAACTTTTTGGGTTCTTTAAGGGTTTTTATGCTGATCGTGAACTCTGAGCTGTGTAAAATGTCAAAGTGCTTCCCCTCTCCCACAGCCTAACAAAGGGGACATAGAAAAGAGTGACTTTAGAGTGTTGATGAACACGAGACTGTACGATCACTCTTCCATGAAGGGACCAGGAAGTCAGCTTCTCTAGGCCAGTGAAATCAAGGAGAAACAGTAAAGGAAATGCCCCTGCTGTCAACAATCCTCCGTGGGAGTGCATGAATCTGCCTGCTGCGCTTTTAGAGCCTTCTTGGATTTCTTTAAGCTTGTGTGGTTCTATCACGCACTGTTTTGAAAGCCATTTTCTTTTTCTTTCTGCTTCCAAAGGCTATTTTGATCTTTCTTTTCTGGTCTGGTCCAATAGTAGCCACAGTCTTCACGGAAAAACAAAACAAAACAAAACAAAACAAAACAAAACAAAACAGGTTGAAACAGTGTATTTATTTTATTTTGTAAGATGCCCATTTGTCAAATTGTGTCATCAAGATAAAAATTTCGATTTTTAAGATATATATGCATTTCTACTTCTGATGAGTTGAACTAATCCAGTGTGTCCTGAGAGGAAGCTGCCCAACTCATTTCCAGTACTTAAAAAATGCCAGGCACTACAACAATGTTAAATCTCTCTCTACATTGCACATGGCTATTTAAAATAATTGGAGCTCTTTGAATTTTTATATGCATTCAAATTTAGAAGTGATTGGTTCTGAGCATGTGCAGGACACAATGGTTTAAAGTTATTAGAGGCTCTTCAATTTAGCCCGAGCGTTTCAGCTTGAGGATGATGGTGGATGGACCTGAACATTTCAGTGTCACTTAACTTTGTGATTACTCTCACATATTTGCAGGTGAACAGAATTATGGGCACTTGTTTACTCAAAAAAAAAAAAAAACTGTGATAATTATTTTTGTTTTTTTAGGTCCAAAAGATATTATTCTTCAGCTCACCAAAAAAAGACTTAAATTAACCACGTAAAATGCACCATAACCTAATTTTAGCTTCACTGTCAGAGTTCCTGCTGACAACCTGATTATCACCACAATTTTAAAGCCAAGTACAAGCATTTGGCTTGGAGAAAAGACTGTTGTCTTCTAGGCCAAGCATGGAGAAATAAGTGTTCAGAAAAACACTGAACCCCTCTGGTGATGTCACAGTTTGTAGGAGTCTACCCTGGGGAGTGATTTCAGTTTTACTCTAGATAAGGGGGATTTTGAATTATTGTATCAATGATATCTTTTCACACTTCACACTTTTTTAGTTTAAATGTGTTAACTAAAATACCTTCATTAAATAGGAGCTAGCATAAAAAGATGTATCTGTAGATAAAATGTGTCTCCATTTCTAAGTTCTCTTTGTTCTCTTGGAATCTGAACCAAACACAAAGGTAGATAGTTCTGAAACACACCAGCTGGAGTTCTTGGATGATTTACTTGGTCACTTCATGGTCTTTTAACATATTCTCTTAACAGGAACACTGGAATTCTGCTGAGTGTCTTAACGTCAAGGCTCCAACATGGAAAGTGGATTTATGGTTTAAAAGCTTAATATTATTGTATAACTAAAATCTAGTCATTAAGAAGTTACTAAATTTTTGAACAAGTTTTCTTTCACACCTCTGAAAGCCACATGGATATTGTTTTGTTTGATTTAGATAAAAGTAACAAAGATGAAATTCCAGGCTATCTCCTAGCAAATCATTTCCTCAGCAAATGTTTTTATTTTGATAAAACTTAGGATAAGTTGATTATAGATTTGATATTTCTAAAATCTCTATCCTGGACTTGGAGTTAGAAATATTCTGGCCCATGAAAGCCATCTGATCTTAAAAACTAGTTTTTATGAAACTCCATATTTTTATATAGGCTATGCTAAACACATGGGAATGCTTAGCAATCAACTTGTCCAGGACTCAGCTAAGTCTGTTTGGGGGCCCTTGAGAACTAGGAAAGTAATTTGGCAAGACCAAGAGACTGTATTTAAGTTCTTGATTTTTCAGTAGTTCAAGCTAATTAAACCAATTAAAACATACATTAGATGTGTTTAAAATATATCCTTTAAAATAAAGAATGACAATTTCCTCTATTTTATTAGTAACACTGGATACAAATTGCATCTGAAGCGATAATGGAATTAGTAACCATACCCTATGTAATGGCTATGAATATGAGCTCCGACACTATACCCATTATATCACACAATATATGTCTTTTTAGTCTTGGGAGATAAGTAAGGAGGATTCTTAGGCTAAAACTCAGTGTCAAAACAAAATAAAATAAACTATAATTGAAACAAATAAAATCAAAGTTAGATGGAGACCCCTTGTGCAATAAGAGGACTCACAGGTTACAGAAGTCCAGGTAGGCCAACTACCTATAGACCTTCTTCACTATCTCAGTGCCCCCCCCCATCTTTAATCCTCCTAACCTTCCTTGTTGCCATGTCCTAGTTCACAATGCAGGCAGAGACCCCCCTGCTAGATCAGAGGCCATGTGGGCCTTTACAAGTCCAGCCCCCAACTCAAGTGGAGAATCTCCCCTCAACCACAGCCCACACGGGCCAAAAGACCAGAGACAAAACAGAAACCAAGGAATACAACATGCATCCCACAAAGACAAAGTCAAAAACCATCACCTAGACTGTAATTATTCTGAACCCAAATGCCTAGATGCCAAAGTAAGAGCACAATCAGCAACAGACAGGGTAATATGTCAGCACCAGAGCCTAGCTACCTTACCACAGCAAGCCTGGTAGTCCAACACAGCTGGAGCACAATAAGACCTTAAAATCAACTTTATGAAGATGATAGAGGTTCTTAAGAAGGAAATGAATAAATCCTTTAAAGAAATTGAGGAAAAGACGAAGAGAAATTGGAGAAAATGGATAAGTTTCTTACAGAAAGCCAACAAACACACAGTTGAAGAAAATGAACAAAACTGCTCGAGATCTGAAAATGGAAATAGAAGCAATAAACAAAACATAAACTTAGAAAACTCTGGAAGTGAAAATATAGATAGTTGAACAGGAACTGCAGAGTTGAGCTTCAGCAGCAAAATACAAGAGCTTATAGAAAGAATCTTAGGCTTTAAAGATACAATAAAAAAAAGATACATCAGTCAAAGAAATTCCAGATACAAAACATCTAGGAAATCTGAGGCATTATGAAAAGACCAAACATAATAAAATAGGAACAAAAAAAATAGAATCCCAAATCAAAGATTCAGAAAATATTTTCAACAAAGCCATAGCAGAAAATTTTCCTAAGCTGGAGAAAGATATGCCTATAAAGGTATAAAATTTGTACAGAACTCTGAATAGATTGGACCAAAAAGAAAGTCTCCTTGCCACATAATAGACAAAACACTAAACATACAGAACAAAGAAATCATATTAAAAGCTATAAGGGAAAAAGTCAAAGTAACATATATAAATAGACCTATTAGAATCATACTCAACTTCCAATGGTGACTCCAAGAACTAGGAGGGCTTGGACAAATGTGCTTAAAACTCTGAGACCACAAATACAACCTTAGATTACCATACCATATAAAACTTTCAATCACCATAGATGGGGATAAAAAGGATATTCCATGATGAAGTCAAATTTAAAGTTTCTATATTCAAATCCAGCCCTACCAGAAGTATTAGAATGAAAACTCCAGCTCAAGGAGGTTAACTACACCCATGAAAATGCAGGAAAGAAATATTCTCACAACAGTTAAAACAAAAGGAGGGAAATACACAAACACACAATACAACACACACACCACCACTATCATCTCCCACTATCCATAACAAGAAAAAAAAAAAAAACCTAAAATCTCAGGAATTAACAGTCATTGGTCATCGATATCTCTGAATATCAGTGGACTCAATTTCCCAATAGAAAGAATGAAGGCAAAAACAAAAACTATTTTTCTGCAGCATTCAAGAAACACACTTCAACCTCAAAGATAGATACTCAGAGTAAAGTATTGGAAAAAGAATTTTCAAGAAAATGGACCTAACAAGAAAGCTGTCATATCCATTCTAATATGTATCAAAATAGACTTCCAATTAAAATTAATCAAAAGAGATGGAGAAGGGCACTTCCCATTCTTTAAAGGAAAATCCATGAAGATGATATATCAATTCTTAACATCTATGTCCCAAACTCAAGGGTACCCACATTTATAAAAGAAACAGTACTAACCCTTAAATCACACATTGACCCTCACACATTGATAGTGAGAGACTTCAATATCTCATTTTACCAAAGGATAGATCATCTAGCCAAAAAACTAAACAGAGAAATACTATAGTTAACAGACATTATAAACCAAATGGACCTAACAGATATCTATCTACAAGACATTTCACGGAAAGGCAAAAGAGTATACCTTCTTCTCAGTACCTCATGGAGCTTTCTACAAAATTGATTACATCCTTGACCATGAAACAAGTCTCAACAGATAGAAGAAAACTGAAATAACCCCTGCACCCTGTCAGACTCTCAAGGATTAAATCTGGATTCAACAACGCAAACAACAGAAAACCTAAAAACTCATGGAAACTGAACAACTGAATGAAAGCATTTACATAAAAAAATCGGAGAGATCTCATATTAGGAACTTATATACACCTGAAAGCCTTAGAACAAAAAGAAGCAAACACATACAAGAGGAGTAGACAACAGGAAATAATCAAACTGAGGGCTGAAATCAATAAAATAGAAACGAAGAGAACCATATAGAGAAACAATGAAATAAAGAGTTGATTCTTTGAGAAAATTACCAAGATAGACAAACTTTTATCCAAACTAACTAAAAGACTGAGGGAGCATACCCAAACTAACAAAACCAGAAATAAAATGGGGCATAAAACAACA
The DNA here is from genome assembly GCA_033318265.1 of Phyllotis vaccarum. Classification (NCBI taxonomy): domain Eukaryota; kingdom Metazoa; phylum Chordata; class Mammalia; order Rodentia; family Cricetidae; genus Phyllotis; species Phyllotis vaccarum. Next base: position 40,054,381 of record JARWLC010000002.1, on the reverse strand, counting down.
GGTACCAAGGAAATCCAAAAGTATCAGGTCGTACTTTAAAAACCACAAAATTGGAAAATTTAAAAGAAATAAATAACTTTCTCAATAGATTTTTTTTAACTAAAGTTAAATCATGATAATGTAAACAATTTAAAAAGACCTATAATTCCTAAGAAAATAGAAGCATCCATTAAAAGTATTTCAACCGAAAAAAGTTTTCAATTTATTTTTAATTTTTTTGGACAAAAGTACTTTGAGATTCTACCAGAATGCCTAAGATCAAAACCACAAGTGACAGTTCATACTATTTAGGACGTGGAGCAAGGGGAACACTCTTCCATAGTTGGTGGCTTGGAGAAACTTGTACAGTCACTGTAAAAATCAATGTGATAGTTACTTAGAATATTGGGAATCAATATATCCCAAGACCCAGGTATACCAATCTTGTGCATATACCCAAAGGATGCTCCATCTTACCAAAAAGACATTTGCTCAACTGTATTCATAGCTGCTTAATTCATAATAGCCAGAAACAGAAAACAACCTGGATGACCCTTAATTGAAGCAAGGACAAAGGAAATGTGGCACACAATGAAGTATTAATTAGCTGTTTTTAAAATGACATCATGAAATTTGCAGGTAAATCGATGGGACTAGGAAAAAAATCATCCTGAGTGAGGTAACCCAAAGCCAGAGAGACAAACATGCTATGTTCTCACTAATAAGTAGATATCAGTTAATAAATGATAAACATACCACAATCCACAGATCCAGAGAGGCTAAGTAATTAGAAGGGTTTCTAAGGGGGATACATGAATCTCCCTAGAAAGGAGAAATGAAGTAAAACAGATTTTGTGTGTGGACTAGAGACAGGTGGGTATGGGAACATGAGAGGTCAGGTGTGTGTGGGAATGGAGTGAGAGAGAAAGGAAAGAGGGAACTGGAACTTAAGAGCATATTTTTTTGGGGGGGTTGTGGGAAATGTGGAAACCTAATGCAGTGGAACTTCCCAGGAATTTAAGAGGGTGACCCTAGTCAGGACTCCTAGTAATGGAGGGTCATAAGAGGGTGACCCTAGTCAGGACTCCTAGTAATGGAGGGTCATAAGAGGGTGACCCTAGTCAGGACTCCTCGTAATGGAGGGTCATAAGTGGGTGACCCTAGTCAGGACTCCTAGTAATGGAGGGTCATAAGAGGGTGACCCTAGTCAAGACTCCTCGTAATGGAGGATCAGGACTTGAATCATTGATCTTATGTAACCAGGCAAGGCTTCCAGTGGCAGGACTGGGACACCAACCCAGTCTTAAAACCTTCAACCTACAATCTGTCCTGCTTGCAAAATGTGCTAGGGTGATAGTGGTGCTGAAATTGTGGGACTGCCCAACCAATAACTGGTTTAATTTGAGGCTTATGCCATGAGAGGGGAGCTCATGCTGGACACTGTCCAGATAGTTAGGAGCAGGAGGCTGAATAGCTCAGAGACCCAAGGTAAGAAAAAGAGTCAATGAAATGATTTCTAATGATACTTTGTGGCATTCATATGGTACTTTGCAATTCAGTTCATAACAATGTTGACAAACATGAGATTTTTATGAATAAAAAATTGTATTATTTAAATGCTAAAAATACAACCCAATTTTAAAAAATTCAGTGGGCCCTTACATAAATGAAGGGACATAGCATGTTCCTAGATTGAAGGTGATGTTCTAAACTGTCTTTTCTCTCCCAGTTTGTATACTGACAAGAAAAATACACAAACTTTATCAAGATTTTTTGTGGATTTCAACAAGATGATTCTAAAACCAACGTAAATTTCTCAGCCCTAGGTAAAGAACTGAAATGAGTAGTTTCAACACCGCAAACAGAGTAACCCATACTTTCCATTTTAAACATAGTGACAGCACTGCAGAAATTAGCAAGGGTGGTTTTGCTAGTAGGTCAGACACAAACCTGGAGAACATGACAGATGTCTCAGAGATGGCTTCATATGTGCTCAGTCTCACAGTATGGAGGAACATTGCATTTCCAGCATATTCACCAGCAAACACCATAAGGCACTGGAGACTTAATCTGAACCATTATTCACCTCATTTAAAGAAATGAAGTAGAAATGTATTTTAGATTTAAAAGCAGAACCCCAAACTAAAAGCCTTCTAGAATAAAGCATGGTAAAAGCACTTTATGAGTTGGCAAGGCAAATAGTTCTTAGAAAAGACAAAAAGTAGATGCCACAAAAGAAAAAGTAATAATTTAGAATTTATTAAAATTTAAAATCTCTGATGTTTTGAAATAATGTGAAGAAAATGGAAACTAAAAAATATATATTCAAAAAACATTTGGTGAATGGGTTGTGTTCAAAACTCTATGTACATGAACACCTATAACTCAATAAAAAATTAAAATCAACCAAATAAAAACAGGCAAATTATTAGAGTATCTCACCAAATCCATGATACAGATGCCAAACAAACACATGAGTGAATGTATAATATCACTAGTCCACAGTTAAATATAAAATAAGCACAATGAGGTTAAGAATGTATGTCTATGAGAAAGGCAAAACATTTCCATTATGAACATTTATCGTCATTACCATTTTGTTGTTGACACCCTTATTTTTTTAATTATTGATTTATTTTGTGAGATTATGATCTATTTATATCATTTTGTTTTTCCCTTTCCTTTTTCCCAAACCCTCTCATATACTTCTTGTTCTTTTAAAAAATTAATGGCTTCTTTTTTCATTGATGATTGTTACATACATTTGCAGATATGTATGTGTATGGGCATATATGTATTCTTACACATATAAGTATAACCTGTTCAGTCTGCATAATGTTACTTGTGTGCATGTTTTTGGGGGTTGATATATTTAGTCAATGGATCATAAACAATATTGGATAGTGTCCTTCCCTGGGCACACTATTCCTCTTCTTCTTAGCTATCCTTCCTTGTTGTAGTTCTTTATGTAAGGTTGAGGCTGCATGGGCTTTCACGCTCCACGCTTGGGTGTCTATTGTTGTCCTTATTCAGCTCAATTAGATAGCTATTTTGGTGAGACTCTGTGAATGCATCTCTGACATCTCTAGGAGACACAATCTCATAAAAAAAAATTGCCCTTCTTCATGAGGGGTAAAGAGTACACGTGCCTGTGGGTAGGAGGACAAATATTTAGAATGCAGTTAGGTATTATGCTGGTTTAATCAAGATGTTGTTGAGGGTTCTTTTTTATGATCCATGACTTCACTAGTTTTCTGTAGCTGGTTTTCAGTACCAGGCATGATGTCTGTCTTGTTGAGTGGGTCTTAAGTCTGATTAGAGATCTGCTGGTTACCATTAAGACATGTGTGCCACTACTGCATCTTCAGGGTTATTGTGTCATGCTGGTCATTTTTGTGGTTTATAAGCATCATACCTGGGTGGGACTCTTAGTTGCTTTTCTCCTTTGAAGTGTGCATGGTGCCTTCTGATATCATGAAAGTTAGTCCTGAGGGAGGAGGCATTCAGGTCAGTTCCAGTTCACGGGCCTCTGGACCTAGAGTCTGAAGTATATGATGTCTTTAGAAGTAGGGATTTAGCTTCCATCTGCAGGGCAACCAAAGGCAGTGGCAGTAACAGTAGGCTGTAATTTTTTTTAATTCTTCAGACAACCCTAGGCAACAACTCAATAAAGGCTTTTTATGCCAGGTATTAAAGTTTCTGTTACATGGTCTTTGGCTTTTGGAACAAGGATCATTAGCCCAGATGGGAAATTTTGTTTGAACTATAATTGTATATTTATATGCACTTGTGTATATTATAGGCTTTCCTTTCTTAGGTAATACTATGACTCCTTCTAATTTTCCAGACATCCTTACTGTTGCCTTTTCCTTCTCTTCTCCTTATTTTATATTTAACTTCTTTCCTCTCCTGAGTTAGAACCCCTTTACCCTGTTTTCCTATCAGATCACATGCACTTTCCCATTCCTCTCTCTATTTCTCCCATATATCCTCACTGATGTGGGGTGTCTATATGCTGTGAATAAAGGACTGTTTGACCATGGCAGGCCCTGGAGGAGTAGGCAGGAAAGTCAGAAGTAGGAGCAGGGCAGAGTCAGAAGAGACATGATCCAGCTGTCTAGGAAGCAAGATGTAACGAAATAGGAAAGCCACATGCCGTGTGGCAGGACAGATTAATGACAATGGGTTGGGTTAAAATGGAGCTAGCTAGAAATATGCCTGAGCCATAGGCCAAACAGCATGAAGTTAATTTGGGCATCTCTGTGTTTCTTTGGGACTTTGGGATTGGTGGTCCAGATAAGCAGCAGCAGCCAGGTCTGAACCATGGGGCTAGTCTGTGACAGAAACCTCCCATTGCACTGCATCTTAGCAATGGTTCATTTTTATTTTATGGTTTTTGAATCCATTCCAGTATATATGTACTCTGTGAACTTTGTACCTGGAGATTTGGAGCTAAGAGCCTCGGATGAGAGAGAATATACTATGTTTGCATATCTGGGTCTGTGTTACCTCACTCAGTAAGTCTTTTCTAGTTCTACTGATATCCCTGAAAAGTTCATGATTTCAGTTTTCTTTACAGCAGAATAGTATTCCATGGTATATGTGGGCCACATTTCCATTACCTGTTCATCAATAAAGGGCATTTATGCTTTTTGTTTTCTAGCTGTTGTGAATAGAGCAGTAATGAACGTGGCTGAGCAAGTCTCTGGTGTGGGATATTTTACCCTCTGGCATATGCCTGAGTGGTAGAACTGCGTCATATGGTAGATGTATTTTGAGGTTTTTGACAGTTTTCTATACTGGTTTCCCTAGTGGCAATCCTATCAATAGTAAATGCGGGTCCCCTTTCCCCTCACACACCACCCAGCATTTGTTAGTGATCGTTTTGTTGGTCTTTGCCATTTCAACCAGGGCAATATAAAATCCAAGTTGTTTTAGTTGCATTTCCATAATTTCTAGGGCTGATACACTTTTTTGAGATATTTTTTAGCCATTTTTTTCCTTTTAAGAATTTTTTGTTCAAGGCTTAGACCTAGTTTTTGAAAATGGATCATGTTTTCTTCATCTCTTTGAATTTGAGTTCTTTATATATTCTAGATATTAATCATATGTTGCATGTATAGTGATAGAATTATTTTTGTGACAATAGGTGTCAAATGAGGGAAACCTTGAGCTCGTGTGCTTTTCCAGTGTTCTCACTCTGGGTTTTCTGCTAAGGTTGAATGTATACTTATTATAGTATTTACCTCCAAGGCTGTTATTAAATTAAGTGAAAATATGACTACATGAGACTGAGTGAATATTTTCATGCCTTTATTTTCAAGCATTCTTCTCAAAGCACTTGTATAAAGAATGAAAAGCCAGATGTGAAAATAAACATTTTGCATTATTGCCTTTACATGGCATTTGGAAAAAGGACACCTATTGTGTTGGGATTTGTGCAACTCTATGATTCGGTCAAATTGGTTTTAGATAAAAGTTAGTGTCTGCTCTTAGAGGTGTTGGAGGATTGGTATACCCTTAAGGCGGAGACATATGCTTTACAACAGCAAAGGTATCTTTGAGTTTGGCCCTTCTGTTAGGCTACATTCTGTATGCACAGACTCACGATTGCATGAATATCAAAAACATAGTTGAAAAACAAACCCAAGTACATCAGTTATCTTCCCAAGAAGTCCAAAAGCACCAGGCAAGAAAACTTGGAAAACTAACCAATAGTAGAGATAATTTTTGTTGTTTTCAGCATCCAGATGTCCATTAAATTGCATCTCTCTCTCTTTTTTTTTTTTTGCCCTGTCTAAGTCTGATTTTTTTTGAAAAGGAATAACAGCAAGAAGATAACTTGTGTTTGTACAATTTTTTATTGAAGGTGTTCTTCAGTGTCATTTCCTGGAGTTTGCCTGGTAAAGTGAGCAAGTAGCAATAGTAAGGACACGTTTAGAGAGACACCACAAAACTTCATTAGTCAAATGGCCTCTAATAATAAAAACTGTAGCATACATATTTATTTTCAGGTATATTATTTGCATCTTCTCATTTGTTTCTCAGAACAACTTTGTAGGGTAGTGTCTTTTCCAAGTCAGAAAATGAAGCTATAAAGGGATTGTGTATTATAAATTCAGTCACAAATTTAATGTACAATCAATAAGATTTTCTTGAGTCCTCAATCTATGCCGTTCTCACAATACCATGCTTTGGGTTTTTCCTTGGTATTACACATGATATTTTAGTGATGTTTTTCCTTCTTTGGTTTGGTGGCTGCAGTCTCTGCAAGTCTGGTCAGTTCCTGTTGGAAGTCCCACTCTAGCACTTAGGTTGCTTTTCCTTCTTTGAGTTTCTCTACTCCAATCCACCCTGACACCTGCACCTCTCTAATTGTAATATCAGTAGCCCATGGCATTTCTCAACTCCAAATCTGTAACCCTTGTCTTGTAGATCCACTTGCTGCCCCTTAGCTTAATGTTGAAGATTTCACACAGTTGGCTTATGTGTTATTATTGCAGCACACTTTTCTCTTTGGCCGTGTTAATCTCCATTTTACCAGAATACTAAACTTTGCTGTGACTTTATTTTTCTTCATGCTTTGGCCTACATCTTATTTTTTAAGTTGTTACTTTTTCCTCTTTTAGGTCATCTCTGGAAGAATATTACAAAGTTCTTCTTTTCCCTGTTCCCCTTCAATTACAAGACTATGAACTCAGTGCACGGGACCTTGTTTTTGGATGAAAAGTTAGTTGTTTTAAAGTATTTTTATGGTATTACATTAGGTGAAATGCCAAACTATTTTCAAGGATTATCCCAGTTACAGTTGCAGATGTATTTTTCGAACTTCTAAATGTTTCTGTATGGTGAAAATTTAATATCTAGACTATAATTTAAAAGAAAGATTGTATTTCTAATTCTTGCTACTCAGAGGACTTTTTAAACAAAAGCATTTTTTTTTGGGTAACTCTTTGGTAGTACATTCAGACACAGAGCTCACTGTAAGTCACACTGCAGATTATGGTTGGCAGAGAAGCCCTTTGTTTCTTGGTCACTCTTGTTTGAATTCTCCAAACTATTTTGCAATAGTTAGGAATTATCTTTCATAACATGCACAAATGAAATCATTTAAGAATACCACAAAATGTTTTCCTATAATCATAAACCCAGATTTCTAGAAATATGTCCTATATCTATTTCTAAACAAGTTATCTCATGAGAAAAATTGTTTATCCTCTTGCTACTCAGAGTCCCTGCAGTGAGGGTGCTGTAAACATGGTCCACACTTTATCCCAGGGATCTTTCAGTTCCAGGGATCTTTCTTGAAGAGCCTGATGCAAACAGTAGATTTGAGGAAAGTACACTCACTACAATGTCACAATGGGTCATTAATGGAAAAGAAAGACATGCAGTGTATCTGCATCTAAGGTTCATTAAGTGTTTCCAGTTAGTTACCAAGGGTTGTTTTCCCACAAAATCCCAAATTCATTCGAGCTTAAGTGTTACCTTCCCTTAATCATTTTAAAACATGCAAGACAATTTTATACATATTTATTCGCCTCCAGTGTATTCATGGAGTCAATTATTGTATGCAAAGATTGAGGTAATATTGATACCTTTCAGAAAGAGGGCCAAACCTACACTTTACAGTTTTATTTTCCACTGTTAAATAGGAATATAGTTCTGTTCAGGTAGAGTCAAATTAGCACTTGGAATTAGATCTAAATGTCTTCATTCCTCCATGTAACTTCCATCTGGAGAGCCATGAAGCTAGGAACTTTTTCAGATAAGGAATGGCTTTAAGTGACCTTCTCTTGACTATTTTACTCTCCTAAACATCTAGAAGGCTTCTCTGAGGAAACTAAACATGCTCTGACACCAACCACCTACTTATCTGTGTTCAAGCAATATGAAAAGTCCAATGCCCAGATTGGCAGATACATGATAGAAAACATTAGTGGATGATAAATAAATCATTTAATGTTGATAGTCTAGAATTTGACTTCTAAAATATTTATGTATCAATTGTCATACTATATCTTTTATGTAGTTACTATATGAAATGGGTAATGGAGAGATTTTTTTTTTAGTGTGGTATACTTATTTTCAAAATTCAAATTGTTTATTTAAACATATCAAAACAATGGTTTATCAGCGAAATTACCATCTTCTCTTTCTTTCATCTTCTACATAATTCTGAAGTGTTTTATCTGCACATTCACATGAATGGAATGCAATAAAAGTTCTTTGGCATTTCTCTGCTGTGGAACTTGTCAACTTGGTTAAAATTGTTCTTCTACTTGAAACTGTCCTACAGGACAACTGAAGCTACTATAGCCAGATATCTTTTCCAGGGAGGAAAAAAAATGAAACACCAAAACACTAAAAAAATATTTGCTGAATTTGTTCTTTGATGATGTTATTTATATAGAATGTACACTCTGATTATCATACCCCTTAATCTCCCTCTCATCCTTATTACCTTCCTTTCTCCGTATGCTTTCCTCCATATCTGACTTTTGAAGACCCACTGAGTTCACTGAGGATCATCATCTGTGTGAACATAGATCTTTTTTTTTTTTTTCCTTAGCTGAGTTTTTATAGCTGTGAAGAGAGCCATGGCCATGGCAACTCCTATAAAGAGAATATTGAAGTCAGGTGGTTTATGTACAGTTTCAGAGGTTCAGTCCATTATCGTCGTGATGGGGAGCATGGTGGCATGCAGGCAGATACTGTGCTAGAGCTGAGAGTGCTACATCTCTCAGACATCTGGAAGTTCACTACTACACTGAGGGAAACTTGAGCAAAAGAGAACTCAAAGCCCATCCCACAGTGACAACTTCCTCCAACAATGCCATACCTCCTAATAGTGCCACTGCCTTTGTGGGCCATTTTGTTTCAAACCACTATATTTCATTCTCTGGTCACCAAAGTCTTATAGCCATGTTATAATGCAAAAACGTATAGGTCCAAATTCAAAAGTCCTCATAGTCTATAACGGTCCCAAACTTGTTTCAAAGTCTAAAGTCTCTTCTGAGATGCGTGGCAAACTTTTAACTGTAATCATCCTGTAAAAATCAAAATAAAAAATCAGAACACATACCTCCAGCATATATGCACATAATAGACAATGCCATTCCAGAAAAAATACAAGGAAGGGGGCATAATGAAGAGATACTGGACAAAAGCAAGACCAAAACCATTTGAGTGTCCCGCGCCTTCTCTCGCCCGCGAGGAAAGACACGGCACGCACGCTTAGGATCCTTCTGCAGTATAACTTTAATGTATCTTTGGGGAGAGCATTTAGCTTACGGAAAATGGAGAGGGAGGAGAGAGTGAGAGAGCCGGCAGAGAGACCGGCAGAGGGGCAGGAGCCGCTGCGCAAGAGCCAGCGGCGGCGGGCCCCCAGCGGGGAAAAGGGAAGCCAGAGAGCTAGGCTAGGCCCCAGCGTGGTCTGGGCCGGGCCATCTGCCACGTGGCCTTGAGCCCGCGTCCCAGAAGCTGGGCCGGCGTCCGTGCGCACGGCGGGGCGGAGAGAGAGAGAGGAGGAGAAGAGAGAAGGGACCACGAGGTAGGAAGACCCGGTTTTAAGATGACCAAACGGCTCTTGCGTTAGACGAAACACCTTCCTATTGGTCGTAGTTCAGAATCCCATGACGCCACGGGAAAGGCGGAGAAACCAGACCAGTCTCGCGAGATTACCAAGCGCATGCGCTCTCTAACGACTCAGGCGGGTTGGCCAGCACCAGGTAATAGCGCCACCTAGAGGGGCTGGGGCCAGTGGCCTCCAACATTTGAGCAATCTCCAAACTCTGCATCTCCATGCTGTATGTCAAAAAGCTCTTGAGATGTCCAACTTCTTTCAATTTTGTTGACTGCAACATACTTCTCTCTCTTGGGCTGGTTCCACTCCCTGCTAATCCTTGCCACATATCCCATGACTCTGGCATCTCTGACATTTTGAGTTGTTCAAGGTAAGCCAGGTTTTACCTCCATGGTGTCATGCAATGGCCTCTCTACTAGGCCTCCATTCAGGGACACCCCTGAACCAGATAAGCTACTATTCATTGTTTAGGTCCAAAATAACAATTAATCAAACCCAGAGAAAAATAGTTGTATGTCCAGCTACTGTGGGTAAAGTTTCACAGTTAGCAAGGCTACAGAGGACAGTCTGGCCTCACCGCCTTGAATAAAGAGTTACAAGTTCTCTTTCTTATGATCTGGGATTGCAAGCAGGATTCATATATATTCTTTCAATGTCCCCAGGAAATTTAAAAACACCATGTCCCTGCCTATGTGTTGCCATGGTAAATATTTCTGCTTCATTTATGTATGTATGTATGTATGTATGTATGTATGTATGTATGTATGTATGTATTTTACCAGACTTATGACTGCTCCCCCCTCCTCTCCTGCCAGGTTGCCATGGGTTTGTAACTGTCCACTAGAAACTGGTAGGCTCCTCAGTGGGCACACAACTGAAGTCAGTGACAATGCCTTCACCAAACTACCGGTAACCAATCATTCAGCAGGAAGGAGTAAGGTTCTGTAAGTTCATCCCAATCCATAGTCTATGATTGACCCATTTTCACAAAGACCTACTGCAGACAGACATGGATGCCCCGGGACTCTGTGGTGATATATTTCATACTAAATAAAAACCAGTCTGAAATATCAGAGAAGAGATCTACCCACAGTCAATCCAGGAGGATCAGAGAGTGGTAATTTACACCTTTAATCCCAGCACAGGGAAAGACTGGGAGTGGTGACCTACACCTGACTGGGAGTAGTGACCTATGTCCTTAATCCCAGAAAGTCTGAGTTTGAGACCAGCTTGGTTTACAGAGGGAGTTACAGGCTCCCAGGAAGGCAGTGGTGGTGCTAGGTCTCTAATCCCATAACTCCAGAGACAGAGGAGATCTTTCTGTGTTTCTGTGAGTTCAAGGCTAACTACCAAATAGCATTAGCCCACACCTTTAATCTTAACTTGGTTGTGAAACAACTGAGTGAAGAGGGTATTTAAGGCAGACACAGAAAGACAGATCAGGCAGTAGAAGCCACGAGGAATGAGGCTGAGGAAGCTGGAAGACAGCTGGGTGAGATCTGACTGTGGTGTTTCATCTCTTTGATATCTCAGCCTTTCCCTAATATCTGGCTCTGAGTTTCCTTTATTTGTGCAACAGGACTCTGATTGCGTTTCTTGTACCATGCCCAGAGGAGACAATTCACAGACATTCTCCCTATCTTGCCCACCTTCTAATCCCTCTGCTCTTTTTCCAAACCATTCCCAAAGTCTTAGAGAGAGTGTAAGTGTTTACAGCTTGGTACTCAACTGTCTCTCCTCAGCATCTGTAGGGCTCTGTAGTTATTGTCATTTATTGCAAAGAGGCTCGTCTGATTAAAGCTGGAGGCACCTTGGTGCCATGACAGTATTTCTAAATAACAGTATTAAGATTGTCCCTAGGGCCTAAGACCTTCTCAGTCATGGAATTTTAAGAGTTCATGGTATATATTCATTGTACATGATATTGTGAGTGACACATTATGTAAGTATATATTATGTGTTAAGTATGCTGTCTCCTACACCTATCCCTAGCCATTATACTTCTTCTATTCCCAGCAGCCCCAACACAGTTTTGCTTATACTGTCATGCCATATACATATGTGCATATAAGATAGCTTTATGTATCTATATAAAATGTAGCCATATAGGAGCTATAATGTTTAATATTTGTTTTTCTGAGATAGTCTTGACTTTTTCAATTATCTTGAGTTAAGTTTATTTTTCTTTAAGCAATGTAGTACGGCTAAAAAACTTCATTGTGTATGACCTCTACATTTCCTCTATCCATTCCTCTATTGCTGACCACCCAGATTGGCCCCATCTCGACTGTGAGCAGTCCTGAGATAAACAATGCTGGACAAGTATCTTTGTCAATTTCCTTTGGGTTGGGCCATGTGACCATTGATCTAGTTTTAATTTCTGAAGAACCTCCACAATGATTTCACATAGTAGCTGACTACTTTACATTCTTACCTTTAGTGCATCCTCCTTTGCCCACATCTTATTAGCATTCCTAGCTCTTCCCCTCCCTACTTTCTTCACCATCCATCTGTGAGGGTTTTTGTTTCTCTTCCCATCAAGTCTGGTTTTTGTTTACCAACTCTTCCTGGCAGTGGGAACTTCCCAGGAGACACACATTAGAGAGACTTACCTCCCCTTCTCCTAGTGGCTATCCGAAGCCAAAAGCTCCTCAGATGTTTTACGGCAGGGGAGACACCAAGATCAGTGTTTTCACTGTATTTCTCTGGAGCTAGTGATCCTTAACATCTTTTCATGTATCTATTTCCCATTTGTATTTTATCTTTTGATAACTATCTGTTCATTTCTTTGGCCTGCTCATTCAGTTGTTTGATTTTTTTGTTCAGCTTTTTGAAGTTTTTATTGTTTTTGTTTTTTGCATATTCTAGATATTACAGAGATACCTGAGAACCTGACATTATGGGAAACCAGAGCATATTTAATGCTGCATACTTTGTTATGCCTTATATTGTACATTTTCAAAATAATTTCTGAAATATACAAACTAGAAAATAGCTTTGATAGGATAATTCTAAGCTGCTAGGTAAATATCAACACCCCATTTTTATTTTTAAAGGAAGCTTCTAATTGTCTAAAATATTACAGCTGTAGCCAGATTTATAAAATGTTTCAAAGTCCTTGATGAGGTTTTGAATAATCTGCATTAAAAAGCCCACAAATCCGTGTTTGCACATCTTTAGAACCTTCACCATCTATCAAACCATCTCCTTTACACTTCCATGAGGATTTTCTTCCATTAAAAAAAAACTGTTATAGAAGGAAATTAACAACTTTTAAATAATACTCTTGGAGAAAACCTCCAAAGTCAGGAAACTCAAAGTGAAGGCTAACACTTAATTCCTCACTTTTTCTGCTTATTCCTATGTGTGGGAGGGATCTCAGATCAGTATGGTACGGGCCATATGTGCTGCAATGGTGAGATACAATGGAACAACTTACACATGGAGTGTCAGCTCCCCACCCCCCACTCCAATCCCACCCTCCTGCTTTTCAACACACCAGGGAGCAGTTGTGAGGTGCGTGTCTATTGTACTGTTCAGTGTGGCACCATCCCAGCTGATCTGGTCATAGTAGCAGATGACTTAATATCTCTGTCTACAAAATAAACTTCATTCATCGGGGGGAGTTGATTGCATTACCTGGTTAAACATGTTCAGCTGAATTATTAATTTTCTGTCTTGTTAAGTACTGGATTCATGGCTGGAAGTGAAAATACATGCAATGCAAAAATATGCTGGAAAACAGTTGTAAAACCATCATTAGGTCTCGGTGTTGCATGACTTCTTGTGAGACAGAGCAGAGTGACACGTTTCCCAGAACAGGATCAGCTGTCATTTTCACAGGTTTATCCAAATAGTTTATATTATTCATTATATATTCTAAAGATTTAGGTGACAGAAGGTTCATATAAAATAATTCGTATAGTACAAATGCTGTGTGGATCAGGGGAGATTCAGGCTAATGTATTGGAACATAATATTATAATAGACTGCTGGTCAGAATTGAAGACATCTTTTTTGACACTGAAATTTGACAACCATTATTTTGTATCACTGAGATTGTGGCTTCAGCTTGTTAGTATTTATTTTGCCTTAGTAAATTGAAGGAAAAGACAGGTGGTCTGATAAGGTAAATGCTCAAGAAAAAAATAATTATTATTTATGGTACATTCTGAATGTCATGATATTTTAAGTTGTTTTAAAAGCTGACTGTTGAATAACTAATATTTGATAAAGTATTAGGTATATGTGCAAAGGTCATAGTATATTTATTTTCTTCTTAGAAGACCTACTATTAAAGCTTGTGTGCTATTATTTTATAAAACAGAAAAAAAGTCTGTCTTGATGTAAAAAATTAAAAAATATTTTTAACTTGAGCAAGAACTAAGGATTTTACAGAGAACACTGTACTAAAAAATTCAGTTAGCTTTCTTCTATTTCTTTTTCCCTTTATCTCTTTTTTATTCCCCCTTCCTTCTTTCTATATCCTTCCCTCTTCCCTTCTTTTCTTCCTGTTGACACAGAGTAGCCTAGGCTGGCCTCAAACTCATTTTGTAGCCTAGGAGGGTCTCAGACTGATGCTTCTCCTGCCTCAGATTCCCAAGTGCTGAGGTAGCAAGTGTAGGCTGCCATGCCTGGCTTGGACACAGGACATTTCAAATCCATCCCTTTTGTGATAACAAAGAATAAAATTTCACTTACTGATGATAAACAACAATGCATTTAAATTATTGGAAATGTTTGTTAGTGAGCTCATTATGAAAGGTCAGCAATGTCCCTCAAGGGCACTAAACATACAAAGTTTGGCATTATTGGATTAACAAAAGAATAAGAATTATTCTATCTATAGATAAAAATAATAAAACATGCTTGGGAGGGTCTTCAAATTTTAATGACAGTAATCACACAAATCACCTTCATTGTTGTGGGTTTCATCATCCTCATAAAAAGGGGACAGGAATATTACTCTTAGGGTTGAGATGAACACTTTATAGGCGCTGTGTCTATGAGCTTTCCCAAAGCTCACTGTCAGTCATCCATTATCATCACTATTGTCAACGTCTCTGTCTTCATTCCAATCATTATCACCATTAAAGTTCACTTCTAGGTAGCCGTCCTTTACTTGACCAGAGTTTTTAGAAATATCTGTCCTTATTTAGTAAAAGTTCTAAAGTATGACACTTATTTGCTCATGCATTATCCTAATATCAGTGTAGCACCTACAACATATTGAAGCAAAGATTAACATGGTAAATGAAATAAACTTTCACCAACATCAGGACTTATATCACTTATGTATATAAGTCTGACAATGGCACTGAAAATTTTCATATTGTAAAATGTGTCACAAATCAGGGCACATATTTATTTTACTTAGATGAGATAATATTATGAGGACTCAGAATTTACCAAAATCCTCTCAATGGAGGGATAGTGTACATGACAATTGTGAAAAGATGTGACAGACACAAGAGGGAGAACATTTAGCAGAGAAACCATTGTATCAGGCAGGTGGAAACAGCACAGAGGAACTGAGAGGGGTGTGCAGGAAATATGTTAACTGAACATGCAAAGGAGAAAGTGTTGAAGGAACTCCTAACCATAGATGCTAGGTTTCTAGCTTGCATAGCTAGATAAGTGTTTTACTATTAGGAAATATTGGAAGAAAACCAAGTTTAGAATAGAAAACTATGATCAGATAACTTCTAAATATACTAAATACATAATTCCATAAAGTGGCCAATACGTCACCACAGGTGGTAACTTGATATTGTTAGTGTGGACTCAAAAGTTTGTGATCTATCAAAAGAAAAAAATTACAATTTTTTGTTGTTCAAGATTATGTACAGGCATCTTTCAGCATCTGGCATGCCTTCTTGCTACATTATAATGTTGTAGACAACATTGCAGAGAGCTTGCTAGAGAGAGATTGCTTTTATACAAAGACAGTGATAGCACCCACAGCTGAATTAATTTCCAATAACCCATTTAAAATACTATTATTAACTTAGAACTTTGTGGATTGAGTTTCTTGCTCAGAAGATTTGGTGACATACTCAAATCAGAGGGATCCTTAAGGAGATTTCCAGACAAGACCTCATATACAGCATTAGATGGATGACACAGAAATAAATTCAATGGAAGCTTCTAGGAATTCTAAAGAAGTATAGGATGTGGAGCACTGTCAATCTTGAACATGAATCTGAGGCTTCTGAGAGCTTGTGACAGCAGGGAATACTGGAACATACTTCAGGGCTCTGTGTAAGCCTAAGTTTCAAATGTGAGCTCCCAGGTGTTCCGAGCGCCATGCCTTTGCTCTGTGATCATGAACTCAAGCCTTCTGAAATGATTATTATTTTACTCAGCCATCATCAGAGAATCTTCCTCCAGTGGTACATGGAAACTGATACAGAGATCTACAACTGTACAATGTGCAGAGAGTGTGGAACCTTGGACATCTCTATCAAATCCTTCTCTTCAAGGCTTAGGTAACCTTTTAGAAAAGAACACAGAAAGACTTAAGAACCAGAAAGGGTGAAGGACACCAAGAAATTAGTGTTTTCCCAACGTAATGGTACTGACTGATGCATGTATGAATTTACGGAGGCTGTGGTGGCATGCACGGGGTCTACATAGGTCTAAGTGAGATCCCCAGCACTGAGATAAGGAAGTGGGGAGATCCCATTCCTAATCGAGAAGCCATCTTTAACTGACAACCTCTTGTACAGGGAAAAAAAAAAGTTTTCTTCATGAACTCTCATTGAACGTATAAATAATACTCAAGGGAGACTCCACATCCTCTAGTAGATGGCCATTAGGACTCAATAATCCTTCTGAAGATTTTTAAAATATTTTGTCTCATATTGCTTTGGGGGCCATTTTTAAATATTTAAATATCAAGCTCTTTTCTTGATTTCTAATTTTGTGTTTTTATGTTTTGTGTGTGTGTGTGTGTGTGTGTGTGTGTGTGTGTGTGTGTGTGTGTGTGTGTATGTGTGTACTTGCTTCTCATAATTTTCCTTTTTTGCCGTTTCCTAAAAAGGGAGAGGAAGAAGGTTTGGAGTTGCATTGATAAGAATGTGGGGAAGATTAGGAAGGAGATAAAGGAGGAGAAACTGTGATGAGAACATATTATACCAGTATCTTCAACAAGGTGACATGATAAAAAAGACACAAGGAGAGCAGAAAGAAAGGAGAAAAAAGAAAAAGAAAAGAAAAAAAGCCAATGTTAAAAAAAGAAAACCCATGTCTTCACTGATGCTAGTGAGAAGACAGCAGGTCTCTCAGAAGAGTGGCCAGAGCAGGCAGGGAAACAGCAAAAAAGGTCTTACAATGCCTAAGGAATTAAGTGCTTCAGAGAGACGCTGAGTTGTCTATGCTGTTCAGAGGGTGAGTAAAATGAGGCTGGACATGTGTCTGTTAAACGTGGTGTTATTCTTGTTATGGTAAGTTTGTGGAAGCTAGTGTGTTTGTGTGGCTTTCCGGAGGATGGATAAAGTCAAAGTGGCCTGGGTTGATGTGTGAGGGGGAGAAAGAAGAGAACATTCTGCGTCACTTTAGAGAGCCTGGGAACGTAGGCACATGTGATATTGTTTCTTTAAAACACTAAGAATTCTGTTAGGCTTTGTTGGTGTTGTTTTGTACGTGTGTTTTAAGAAAGATCCTGTTCACAAAGACCACTGTCATAGCTGAACAGACTGTTGTTTTCAGTTTTGAGAGTCTGATAGTAGAAACATCTCTAGGATTGCCCCTGAACTCATGGTGTGCACACAGAATTGTCTCTGTACTAATACACAGCCCAACTTGTGAATTGGCCAGCTAAAGTGTGATGTAATTACTTACTGCATTTGCAAGTCTCTCTGATTATTTAATAGGAATGCTTTACATAAGTTCCGGAACTCAGTTTTATTACATCAGTCAAGGCATAAACAATGACTTGGAGTTCATTGAATCACATTCAACGAACATATCCTTTTTAAATGTACCCTGCAAAGATTTTTGTATTTTGGTATATTTTAAATAGAATATGCTGCAAACAACCTTGGAAGTAAGAAATAAAGGCAATAATTATAAAAATACTTTAAGTGAATTGTTATTTCTTAAGTACTTCAAAGTATTTTTCTTAAAAATTGGAGTTTTATTAAACTGAGGGTTTTTTAGTGTTTTTATAATCAGAAAGCATTTTACCCCTGAACTGTGTTTTAATGCTTCAAGAGAAAGTTGATTTATAAATCAATTGATAAAATATAAAGCTATATTATATGAAGAAGTTAGATTCTTGCTTAGAAGGAGACAGTTTCTAGTTTCTATTTTTGCCAGGCCTAACGAATGAACAAAGTATAAGGACAACAATTTATTGTTGCTCGAACTTTGTGCTGCTCAGAGTAAACAGAATGGCAGAAATTAAACTTCTCGTAAAAGGAGAACCCACTTTTGGGTGAATTTGCCAGCTTCCTTTGCTTGCTGCCAGCATTGAGATGTGATGTTGCAGTTTCTAACGCTGTTAAATCAGTAGGGATATCTGTAGCTAATGGTTATGCCTTTCCATTTTGCAGTTTGACTAAATAAATGGGATGCAACTGTCAGTGCTAATGGCTTTGGAAAAGGAAGGCAAGTTCCTGATCCTATCCTGAAGTATTATCTTACGCTAGCTCTCACCATATGAAACAAATATTTTGGTTTCGGCTTCAAACCATGTTAGTGCATGCTTGCAAAATTCCATGGAGAGACCAAAATGTACCACATATTGTGGCAAATGTCCCATAATGTCCTGCAAATTGCGACAGAGTTGGTGGGGAAAGTAGGAAGAAATAATCTTCCTGCCCAGAGATTGCTCATGTGGGAAGGCTAATCCACAGGTTCCCACAAGAATGGAGAAATACATCTGGTACATCTTGAAGCACATTATGGAAGAGCTGTTTTGTATCTCAATTTTACACATTGGAGAAGTATTTGGGATGAATGAATTTCTAATATATGACTCTAAACTATAAATTTATATATTACACCTTTTTGTTATTAAGAAAGTTGCTTCCCAAAGCATGCATAAAACATACATATGATCATTCCTCAAACTGTAGGTTCTTAAAGAAATTTGCATCAGCATCACAACCAAAAGCATCAGCTTTTATAAAGGGCGTTTCCCCAACAACTTAATTAAAACATGTGGAGAAAGCATTTGCTTATACTTTTTTCCAGGCAGTAGGCAAACAAACGCATCAGTGAAGAAATGAATTTTCTGCAGTCTGCTTTTACTATTTTTCCGTTGACTTCTGCCATATAAAGGAGAAAGCAGTTCTCTAGCATTCATTTTCCTACTGGGCTTCTATGAGAAGTCTGCCAATCTCAGAGTAGGAGGAATTACGGGAGTATCCTTTATCCTTCTTGTCTGTTTCCTTGTGAACAAGGACAACTGCTCTCTACTGAACACTTCCACCCTCCCAAGCTGAGTTTGACATAATTACCCCACTGGAGCTGAGATACAGAATCTGATTGCCAATGTCAATTGAAATGAAGGCTTTCATGGAAAACAAAACCTGTTAAGTATACTCTAGGCTCAGCATCAATTACACTCATGAGCAATTACAATATCAATTTATGATGCATTTGCCTTTTACTGTTATATCTGGAAATCCTATAGAATATTTTTCTTAGATATAGATGTTTGAAGGAGAATAAACTCCAAGGACAAGTACATAAATTAAAACTTTAGATAATAATTTATTTTTTACAAGTAAATTAGTGTAGTGTCTACTTTATGTATAATTATTTGACTTAAATAAATTAACTTTTCAGTATTAGTATCTCCTCACTCATTTATATCATTTATATTTGCAGTAATGCTTTGGTCTGTTTTTGTATGTATAGACTTGCTCAGGTCTAGCCCTTAAAGGACCATCTGGGGGACAGGGGCAGGAGATGCTACAGTGTTTTCTGCTTCTTATGTCCAAGGAACTTCTTGGTAGAGTTTTGTTTAAATTCCCACGTTTTTTAAATCTATGAAATAGATTTCGTTACCTTCCTTTTTAGGTTCATGCTTATGAACATACATATATGTTTGCACATGTATGGAAGCTCAAGACCAACCTTAGGATGTCATTATTTGAGAACAAGAGTCTCTCATTGGCATACAGCTCAATGAACAGGCCAGGATAGCTGCAGCAAGCCTCCCCCCCCCCCCGCCTGCCCCATTCTCCACACCTCTAACACTGCAGTTGTAAGTACACACCATCTTACTCCATTCTTTGTAAGTAGATTCTGGAGACTGACCTTGGGTCCTCACACTTGCATGGGGAGCACTTTACCAATTGAATGATCTTCCTACCTCTAAATTGCTTTGCAATATGAGACTCAGATAGTGAAGTCATCTGCCTAAAATTACAGAGTCATTGGAGTAAAAAGCAAAAACTGAACAGAGAAATACAATGTCTGATTAGTAAGTGAATAGACCACACTCAAAAGGCTTTTGGGGTCTTGCCAACTTGTAATAACTGGCCACTGCTTTGTATATGAGCAGTGTCTAAAGGTATTAAGCAAAAGGGGAAAACAAGATGAGTTTGGACCAGGTAATCTATGTGATTGACTTTATTTGAGTTTGGGGATTTAACATGTTAGCCACCTGGGCACTGAGAAGCAGACTTACTGGTGACCTAGAGTCAATGAGGAAGAAATGTCATAGATACCTTGAAATACTGCAAAAGTGTACAGACATTTATACAATATATTCTGTCCATTGCACACTCACAAGAAAAGTCCTTCTTATTTGAACATCCAGGAGAAGGATGAGGAAAATGGCACCATATCCACGAACTGTTCCTAGAGGCAACCATGATAGTAGGAGATAATGTGTGGACATTGAACTGTTGGATTTTGCTGGAATAAAGAATCATGGAGCGCCAAGGCCACACTGTGTCTCTTCTCAATCAGAAGATATTATCTGAGTGTGATTAACTTAGTCTTTTTTCAAAAATGAAGCAGTGAAAAGTATTTGAGTGACAGGGCCATATGGCAGCGGTCACTGATGGAAGATGTTTAGAATTGGAAGTGGATGGATATTGTCTGAGGTGTTTCTTACAAGTGGAAAATGTCCATGTCCAGTAGTCAGACATTTGGCTTAAGTTACTATGGTGAGCATAGTTTATTGAACTAATCCACCTCATAGCTAGCCCTTTCACCAAGGCAAGAATACTTCTTAGAGGCAGTAAACTGCAGTGCTGACACAGACACGTTATTATATACCCATTGTGTGTGCTTCTCTCTGAGGTAGGATGAGTGCTAGCTTGAAATGTGTGATGTTTACTTAAATGTTGTAAATCATGCAGCATGCTGTTTATCCCAAAGCTGAAAAATGCATGTCTGCAGGAACAAAGGAGTGGGATTGATATAGTGTGAGACCCCTCCCTCTCTAGTGTATGGATCTTCTGAATCCACGTAATAAATTTCTGTTCACAATGAATAAACTTGGGCTTTATAGCTTTGGATGTTTTAATTGTAATAAAAGACAGGCTTTTCCCAGGGACTACAGTTATGTTCCTTAACCTGCCCCCATCCCCTGAAAAAAAGTTGTGACTACTGTACTGTTCAGAAGGATTGATTCTGGTTACCCAGTGAAGACTGAATTACTGTTTTATAAGGGGGAAGAAACCCCATATGTCTAGGTCATTGAAGGAGGATGCTTTGTAATCCCCCTATCCAATGATAATGGTTGAGGGTAAATTATGAACGTCCCATAAAGTCAATAATCTTAAGAATATACATGTTGTGGGAATGGAGGCTCTACTTCTTCACAAAGAAAATTCTGTAGCAGTTCAGGAGCTAGCAGAAGGTAAGCCATCCTGGCAAATGATAGCTCCTCAGGTACCAACCTTGTTACAAGTCTATATCAGTAACTATTTTGTTAATCATTTCTTTGTCCCATGTTACCTTGCTCTTTTGATATATCTTTTAGGTTTCAGGATTTGCTGAACATATGGCTGAGTTGACATGGTTCTGTGGTAAGGTAGCAACAATAAGGTTCTGTGTCCCTTATGTTAGTGACACGTGTTTTTCATCTGGACAAAGGACAAGTACAGATGATTAAGGACAAGCAATAGGACTTTACAGACTCTTCTGTTTCTCCCTTCTGCATTTTCCTGTTACCCTTCTTCACCCTCTTGGGTGCCCTGGGAGGCAAAACTCAATGGGTTGCATTAATCAGGCACTTTTGCCCTTTGCCTTCTGTTTAAATTCAGTCAATATAAGGCCAAGGGGAGAGGGGTCAAAGACATCTTTATTTCTCTGGTTTTCTTCTTGTCTGAGTGGTAATTGGCAATAGATGTACTCATTTCTTTTAAGTCACATAGAAAGAAAACATCTCAAATTGATGACTGTTTTGGGTTATGGAAACTACTTCCTTTCACCATTAAATTTCATGTCTTTGGATGGTCACTATTCCAGGAGCATTTTCATGTCCTTTATGAATGCTTTCATTTTTAATTATTTTACATATTTACAAACAACCCCAAATAAAGTCTCTTCAGTTATGCCTTATAATATAACTGACCTCATAGATCAAACTAGTGCTACTGAATCCTTGGAGAAGTTATCTGATAAAGGGCACATAATACAAAATTCTTTCAATTGCCTTTGGTACCCTGAGTAATGGCCATATAATATATATATATATAGTCCATCTATTGTGGACATATCTCATTACATGACAAATCAAGAATGATTAAGAAGAAAGAAGGAAAGAGTGTCTTGAAACATCTAGGTAGATCCATGTACTGCAATATGCTTTTAAAGATGGAGTTTGAACATTTAATTATAATTAAGATTAAATATTTGAGAATTATTAATATTTTTTTAACCTTCTTAAAATTGATTCTTTGTGGATCTCACATCATGCACTCCAATCCCACTCATCTCTCTGTCTCTTTGTATCCACCTTCTGTCCTTGCAACCTCCCCCTCAACCAAAAAATAAAAATAAAACAAGACAAAACCAAACCAAACAAAACCAAATCTCACCCTAGAAGTGGGAGCGTTTCACAGTGAGTCACACAGTGTACCGTTTAGTCCATATATCTTTAATTGAAAATTAAATCGAGCCATTTATCTGGTTGAAGGCCTCTGCTGCACTCTGGATACTGGATCCTCACTGGGACTCCTCTTGGGTATCCTGTTGCCCTGTGTCATGGGGGTCCTTCAGCTTTGGATCTTCAGGAATGGCCCCTTCACTTGCTCCAGCAGTTCATAGATGGGGTGGTTGTTGGGTAGGTCAACTCATAGCCCTGGGTCTGTACCTGGAAGATAGTTGAGCTGGTCAGGCTGCCATCTCCCCTTTACCCACACCACAAGGACTAGTTCTCCAGCACAGTCCCAGCTCACGCACCCAATGCAGCAGGCAGCAAGGGGCAGGGCCAGTTCCTCTATTCTCAAGAGGGTGGGCTCACTTACACCACCAGTACTAGCTCTATTTTGCTGATCTGGCAAGGTGCAGGGCCCACTCCACAAAATGCTGTAGTTGGTGAGGGTTCAGGT
Source organism: Phyllotis vaccarum (assembly GCA_033318265.1). Taxonomy (NCBI): domain Eukaryota; kingdom Metazoa; phylum Chordata; class Mammalia; order Rodentia; family Cricetidae; genus Phyllotis; species Phyllotis vaccarum. Next base: position 40,031,296 of record JARWLC010000002.1, on the reverse strand, counting down.
CCAGCTCTCTCACTCTCATGCCTCTGAGGCCATCTCTCTTTTAGTGACCCAGGTGTCAAGGGGCGAAAGGAAAATCATCTTTACCTACTTCATACTACCACATGGCAAATGAGGCAGCGTCGGGCTCTTCCTCGCTCATACTCTCAGGGCCCGCTCATCTAAGGGTCAGCTCTATTATGCTGCCAGATGAGGTGCAGGGCACAGCTGCAGCTTGTGAGGGGCAGGGCCAACTCTGTGGAGCCTTTGAATACCAAGGTGGCTCCAGGTGACCGTCTAGACCAGGGACATTCACATGGTTTTTGGTGGTAACATGGGCCATGGACATTGACACAGACCCCTGCTGCTGCATGGGCATGGATCCAGACATGGCTTTTAGTGGCAGCACAGGCTTGGACTTCACCATGGTCTCAGGTGGCTTCACAGGCTGTTCCTCTCTCCTCCGAGTCTCTGGAAGCTGTCTCACTGTTCTTTCTCCGCAATCTCCCTATCCCTACTTGCACACCCTTGTGGCTCATTCTGTGGGAGGATCATGCATTGAATGGAGTCTCTAGGTGTCTTCTTCTTGACCACTCTGTGTGGCAGTGGGCGAGGCCTCTGGGTGTCAAGTGTTTGTTTCATCCATAGCTTCCAAAGGGAATAAGTCTTTGGCTAAAGTTAGATGCAGCGTGGTATAACTATAATTCAACATAGAGTCATCCAGGATCACTTTTGATCTACTTCCATAATCAATTATAAAGATTAGCTGGTAGGCCAATGGTGAGAAGTAAACAGAGCAGGACATGTCCAGTCAGTTTTGTTCTCCATTGTGCAGTCACTGCGCTACTTCTTGGGCATGGATGCAGCTCTGGTAGTCACAGCAACACATAACAATGGTCTGTTTTCTCTAAGGAAGAAGACATAGGCTCACTAACACTTGTGCTTGTTAGTGGCTATATTGATGGGCAGTGTAATTCATCTTTTCTCAAGGAGCAAGAACGGCAACACCTTTCACGCCTCTTCTGCTATCTTACTTCACAGTGCACTAACTGTCCGCATTTCCTCATCACCTATTTGCTTGCTTCTTTCTCTCTACCATTTCCTTACTCACTTACCACCAGCTAGCGGGGCTGCAGTATTGTTTCAGAACTTCCTGGTACCAAGGAACTGTTTCTTGGTGATCCTAGTCATGGTGCTTGACTCGTTTGAGTATTGCTCTCTTGCCAGCCTTCATAACCTCGTCTCTCTGCAGAAGTCCCCTCCTCAGACTCCAGACCCCCCATCATGCATCCACATCTTTCCATTCTTTTACCCTTCTCAGGGAGATCACATATCCCTCCTAGTCACTTATTCTATACCTACCCTCTGTGCTTACACGAAATGTAGCTTGTTGGTCAATGATTTAACCTCTACCATCCACGTATAAGTAAATAACATATTTGTTCTATGTCTGGGATATCTCACTAAGGTTGACTTTTTTTCTAATTTCTTCCATTTACTTGCAAATTTTAAATTTCATTTTAAAATAATGACTGGGCAATATTTCATTGTATAAATGCACCACATTTTCTTCATCCATTCTTTGGTTGAAGGTCATGTAGATTATTCTCAATTTGAGGTTAGCAATGAAGATGGTTGAGAAAATGTCTCTGGTAGGATGAAGTGTCCTTTGGCTATATGCCCAAAGTGGTATAGCTGGATCTCAAAGTAGCTAAAGTTCCAGTTCCCTGAGAAACCACCACACTGATTTTCATAGTAACTATACAGTTTTGTGCTCCTACCAGCAACTGAAGAGTGTTCCCCTTAGATCCCATTCTCAACAGCATGAGCTTTCATTTTTTTTTTTCTGTTTGTTTTGTTTGATCTTGGCCATTCTGACTGATGTAAGATAAAATATTAAAGTAGGTTTGGTTTGCGTTTCCCCAATGACTAAGGATTTTGAAGCTTTATTTAAACAACTTTTATCCATTTCAGTTTCCTCATTTGAGAATTCTCTGATTAGATTTGTTTTCCATTTTGTAGATGAGTTATCTGTTTTCTTGATGTCCAATTTGTGAGTTCATTATATGTTTTGGATATTAGCTTTCTATCAAATATGTAGTTGGTGAAAGTCTTTCTATAGCCTGACACTTTGCCTGAATGATAGTGTCATTTGCCATGCAGAATCTTGATGTGGGATGTTTTTCTGTATGCTGTGAAAAGCGTTCATTATTAATAAAGGAACTGTCTTGGCCTATGGCAGGTATCCTATAAGTAGATGGGGAAATTGGAGCATAGATAGGGGAAGGAGGGTGGAGTCAAGAGACACCATCCAGCCACCCAAGAATTAACATGTAAAAGTAATACAGGGGAGCCATGGACCATGTGGCAAGATAGATGAATGGAAATGGGTTGAATTAAGATGCAAGAGCTTGCTAGCAATATGCCTAAGCCATAAGTCAATCAGCATGAAATTAATATAAGTATCTGAGTCATTTTGGGGGCTCCAGGCAGGTATGAACCTAGGGACTAGGCTGGGCCAGAAACCTCTTGTTACAGAAGCTACTCAGTTTCATGAAGTATTAACTGTTGATCTTAGTGCCTACGCTAGTGGTGTTCTTTTCAGAAACTCTTTCCCTGTGCCAATGAGTTCAAGACTACTCCCTGCTTTCTCTTCTATTAGACTCAGTGTTATCTGGCCTTATGTTGAGGTCTTTGATCCACTTGACGTTGAGTTCTGTGTAGAACGGTAAATATGAATCTATTTGAATTCTTCTACAGCAGCTCTTCAGTTTGGCCAGCACCATTTATTGAACACTTCTTTTTTCTACGCTTTATCAGAACCAGGTGTCAATGGGTGTGTAGATTTATGACTGGGTCTTTAATTCTAGTCTATTGATCAATAGGCTTGTTTCTGTGCCAATATCATGCTGTTTTTATTAATATGACTTGAGATTGTTTTGCTTCTTGCATGTTGATTTGTGTCCCTCTACTTTGCTGAAAGTGTTTATCAGGTGTAGAGGTTCCCCGGGGCATATTTAGGGTCACTTATTAATGTAATCATGTTGTCAGAAAATAAGGCTACTTTGACTTCTTCCTTTCCTATTTGTAGCTCCTTGATCTCCAGTTTTCTTATTGTTCTAGCTAAGGTTGCAAGTACTTATGGAGAGAGTGGACAGCCTTGTCTTGTTCCTGATTTTAAAACAATTGCTTTAAGTTTCTCTCCATTTAACTTGACATTGGGTAAGGGCTTGCTGTAAACTGCCTTTATTACGGGTAGGAATGTTCCTTGTATCTCTAATTTCTCCAAGAACTTTTATCATGAAGGGTTGTTGGATTTTGGCAAAGGCCCTTTCCGTATCTAATGAGATGATTATGAGGTTTTTCCTCTTTAGTTTGTTTATGCAGTAGATTGCGTTTATTGATTTTCATATGTTGGACCATCCCTGTTTCTCTGGAGTGAAGTCTATTTGATTATTGCAGACGATTTTTTTATGTGTCTTTGGAAACTGTTTGCAAGTATTTGAGAGTTTTTACATCTGTGTTCATAAGGGAAATCGGTCTGTAATTTTCTTTCTTTATCAGGTCTTTGTGTGATTTGGGTATCAGGGTTTCTGTGGCTTCATAGAATGAATTGGGAAATGCTCCTTCCCTTTTATTTGAATAGTATTGACATTAACTCTTTTTTGAAAGTCTGATAGAATTCTGTGCTAAAACCTGTTTTTTTTTGTTTTTTTAGTTCATTGACTTTAACTACTTATTACTACTTCAATTTCACTAGGGTGATATAGGTCTGTTCAAATTGCTTATTTGATTTTGGTTTAACTTTGGTAGTGGGTATATATATCAAGAAAATTAAACTTTAAAATTTTTTTTTAGTTTTTTTCAGTTTTGTGGATTTTAAAATATGTTCTTATGATTCTCTGGCTTTCCTCATTGTCTTTGTTATGACCTTTTTTATTTTTAATCTTGCTTATTTGGATCTTCTTTCTCTGATTTTAGTTAATTTCTCTGATTTTAGTTAATTTACTGATTTTCTCTAAGAGCCAACTCTATTTCAGTTGATTCTTTGCAAGTTTTTTTTCTTTTTTTTTTTTTTTTGTTTCTAATTTATTGATTTTTAGCTCTGAGTTTAGTTCTTACTCTCTTTGGTAGTTATTTCTTCTTTATATTCCAGAACTTCCAGATGTTCTGTTGAATTACTAGCATGAGATCTCTCCAGTTTCTGAATGTACTCACTGAGTGTTATGAACTTGCCTCCTAGAGTCATTTTCATTGTGTTCAATAGAACGGGGTCTGTTGTATATCCATTTTTATTTAATTGCAGAAAATTTAATTTATTTCTTAATTTTTGTCTTGACCCGTTTTTCACTAAGTCCTGAGTTGTTCTGTTTACACGAATTCACAAGCTTTCTGGAGCTTCTCTTGTTGATATCTAGCTTTAATCTGTGGTGGTCTGATAGGAGGCAGGCAGGGATTATTTCAGTTTTCTTCTATCTGCAGAGAATTGCTTTGTGTCCAAAAATGTGGTCAATTTTGGAGAATTTTTCATAATATACTGAGAAGAAGATATCTTCTTTGATGTTTGGGTGAAATGTTCTGTAAATATCTGCTAGGATCATTTGGTCTATGACATCAGTTAACACCAGTATTTCTATTTAATTTTTGTCTAAATGACCAGTTTACTGGTGAGTGTACAGTCTCACTGTGTGAGGTTCATTATGTGATTTAAGCTATAGTAGTGTTTCTTTTAATACTTTTCTTTTGGCTGACATAATATTCTTCCCATCTCTTTTGATACATTTTGGCTTGAAGTCTATTTTGCTGAATATCTCTTTCATTCTTTTGCCTTGAGGTGATGTCTATCCTTGGTGTCAATGTGTGTGTTTGGATACAGCAAAATGATGAATCCTGATTTTGCTTCCATTTTCTTAGTCTATGTTTTTTTAAATGGGTAATTGAGGCCACCGATGTTGAGAGAGATCAGTGAGTGGTATTTGTTGATTTCTATTATTTTGTTGTTGTGATATGGATTTTTTTTTTTACTCTATTGATTTGCTGGTCTGATGGTATTTATTCCTCATATTTTTTATGTGTGTTAACCTATTCAGGTTGAAATTTTTTTTTTTTTGTTTTGCTTTTGTTTTTCCTTTTTCCTATCATTTCTGTAGGGCATAATTTGCAGATAGACGCTGCTTAAATTTGGTTTTCCCAATTAATGTCTATCTGTCTCCATGTGATAAAAGGATGAGCTAACTTTGGAGTCTGGCCTGGCTTCTGTAGTCTCTTAAGAGTTTGTACAACATCTACACAGGTCCTTTGGGCTTTTAGCGTCTCCATTGGAAAGTAAGGTGTAATTCTAATATGTCTACCTTTACATGCTACTTGGCCTTTTCCTTTGCAGATTTTAATACTAGTTCCTTTTCCTGCATGTTTAATGTTCTGATTACTATATGCCAATGGAAATTTCTAGTTTGCAGTTTATTTGGTGTTCTGTATGCTTTTTGTATCTTGATTGCTATCTCCTTAATAGAGAGAATTTTTGTATATGACATTGTTTAAAATATTCTGTGCCTTTGACCTGGATTTCTACTCCTCCCCTATTCTCATTTCTCTTAAGATCTGGTATTTTCGTAGTGTCCTAGATTTCCTGACGATTTTGTGCCTGCATTTTTTTTTTTTAATTTAACACTTTCTTTGACTGAGACATCCATTTCTTCTATGTTGTCTTCAACGACTGAGATTTCTCTTCTGTTCCTTTCATACTTTTGTGATGTTTGTCTCCAAGATTTTTGCTTGAGTTCCTAAGTTTTTGAAATCCAGATTTTTCTGAATTTGGGGTTTTCATTATTGATTCTATTTACACTTTCCTGTTTGGCTGTTTTCTTCATTTCCTTCCACTGTTTATATTTTCATAGATTTCCTTAATAGATTTATTAACTTATAGGTTCACTAACATATTTATAAAGACTATTTTGAAGTCATTGTCTTGTGTTTCAGCTGTACTGTATTTCTCCAGTCTACTTTAGCAGGGTTTATGGGCTCTGGTGGAGACATATTATTCTGGCTGTTGACTGCAATTTTGTTCTTGCGTCTAGGCATCTGGGTTTGGGGGTGGTCTGGAATTCTAGATGTTGATGTCTGGTCTTATCTTTGTTGGGTGTGTGTTCCATTTCTTGCTTTTTGTGGCCTCCTCTGGGTCTTAGGAGAGTGTGGTGGCCATGGGTGGCCTGGTAGAGGATGCACCTGAGATACTTACAAGTGTGGCCACTTGGGGTTCCTGGCATAAGAAGTTTCTAGGTATTGAGAGTTGATACTTGGAGTGGAGTCAGGAGGTCCACAGGAAGGAGAAAAGAAAGGTGTGCCAGGAGGATCTTCTTAATCTCTTGGAAATGGGGGCAGAGTGTGGAGAGGCCATGCAGGTGGTCTGCTGTAGAGAGGAAGTGAGACTGGGGGCTGGATCTAAAGGAGGGGATGGAGAGTGAAGATTTGAAGCTAGCTCACAGGCTTCTCTGGCTAGCCTGGCCAGTGAGTTCTGAGGGAATGCCTGCATTACTTGGTGATCGAGAGAAAGGGATCAGATAGCAAGCCCTTCTCACTCCTTTGCAGCTGCTTTTTTATTTCTTTTTGAAACTAATCCTCGTAACATTTCATAAAGCAGGTAGATCTTAGGTCATTTTCTTGGCCAGTTTTGGTAGCCTTATTTTTTCTTTTTAGAAAAGATATTTAGACTTTCAAGGAATCTAGGACATAGTTAATGGTAAAATTTGAAATTTTAGTGTAGGTGGAAAAACCATAGGTCATCCAGCTTGCTTTGATTCACACCTCTATTTTGTTTCTAATTAGGAAAAAGGAACTGTATATTGGTTTTGCTCATTCAATTAGGATTCTATTTCTGTTTGGGAATTGGATCTTTGTCCAAATTGACAGTAAGACTATTTTACCATTTACATGTATTTCCATGAGACCATTAGACAAGGAAAGAAGAGATATATACCCTGTACATCTAAGTTAATACCTACTCTTATTTCTTCACCATTGTCAATGATACACTAAGTGAAGATTTTACTTTATCTCCATTCCTTGTCTGACATTGGGTCCCACCAGCATTAGTCTAGTTTATCTATTCCACTCTAAGAAAGGCAAAATAGAACAGGAGTTAAGAATTTGAAGATTAAACCAATTATTAACTATATCCCCATAAGCATGAATAAGGATTACTATAGCTCATTGTAGTTCTGTTTGCTTGTTTTGTTTTTGACAGCATCTCTTGAAATTTACAATGGTCTTGAACTTCTCAATATATCTGAAAGTAATCTCAATCTGCTGACCCTCTTGCTATCATACCCTTTTGTTTGTGTGTTCCAGTTTCCTTATATTTCTGCGGTGAAACATTCTGACAAAAAGCACCTTCAGGGGGAAAACTTTGTTTTATACTTCCATGAAACAAATTCATCATTGAGGGGAATCAGGGTAGGAACTCAAGCAGAGACTCAGAGGAATGATAATGACTGGCTCCTTCTCTGCTCATGTCTAGTCATCTTTCTTTTACGACTCAGGACCATGCACCTTGATGGTGCTGCCCACAGTGACTGAGCCCTCCCACATCAATCAGCCATTAAGAAATGCCCCACAGACACCCCATAGGTCAATCTGATGTAGACAATTCCTCAGCTGAGATTCCCTCAGATGATTATAGGCTGTGTCAAATTGACAGCTGAAACTATGGTGAGCCAGGCTAGAGTCGGCTGACTGACCTTTATCTCTAGTCTCATTAGCTTACCATTTAAATATGCACTTGAGATACAGTAATTGATATTGAATAGAGACTTCAGGATGGAATCCACACAAAATTAAAAGTAAAGGCAAATTGTTTAAAAATCCAGAAATATTTGATAAATTCTCATTTCTACTCAGTTTAAAATTGTTTCTCAAACTCAGGGATACTGCTATCCTTAGCCTATTAGAGTTCTCATAAAAATATGGGGAGACATTTTAATGTTGTGCTCTGGGCTCTGAGACTGTTACGTATTATTCAATTCTTTTATTTAGGGACCCCTGGTCATAGACACCTTCTTTTTCCGTAGTGCCAGGGTTTTCAAGATAAGCAGTTTGTTTTATTTTAACATCTTCTGTTTTTAAAAATAAGTGACATCTCTGTTCTACTTTATAACAGCAAAAAACCTTCCACATTGTGGCTCCTTCACAATAGTCTCCTCCCCAAAGTAGGGTTACCATATTTTAATTGACTCGCTCCCTACCAGATGACAGAAAACACTCTTTACTCTCTTTTTATTTCCCTTCCCTCCCTATCCTTACATTCCTATGTTCCTTCCTCCCCACCTCTTCTCTTTTCTTCCCTTTTCACTTAAACTCTTTTATTTCTTCAGATAAGCTTTTTGTATAAAATTATTCTAAAGCAACCATATGCTGTATAAGCTTAACTCACACAAATAAACCAGCCTCCAGTTCTCTCGGTTTGTAGTTCCAGTTAAATTAGAGGATGTGCTCTAGCCGGCTACTCTTACCAAGAGACAGGATGATGGGATGGCTATTTGAGGACTCGGCCTAGAAACTTTCCAATATCAAACTGACAGTGAATTTATCATTGTCCTGTCTTGTGTGTACACTATTCTGAATCCACACAGTGAATGATCCTCGGGGAAAATCATTCTAACTGTAGCTACAGGACTAGGAAAGATCTTCTGTTAGTACTAGTAGTGCAGACAGGGATCCGAATGACTCAGTCACTGAGGAGTGACAATGTTCTCTTTGGTTCTTTCTTCTATTTGCCCTGGGCACTATCAAGTAATCAAAAGTATACGTCTAAGGAAAGCACAAAGCCATGTAAAGTGGAAGGGTAGGGAATGAGAAGGTAGATGGTAGAGAACAGAAATTTTGGAGACAGGGAACTTGGTATAGCAACCCCTTGGAAGTTGTTTATAAAAACTTAGTGTCACCCTTGATTTGAGTGTACACTGATCAAATCCTTAAAGGTATATGGCATTTGGGAATGGAAATAAGGGAGGGACTGTGTAACATAAAGTTCTAGATTGGTCACTGGGTGACAAACACAAAAGCCTGGTGTGATTTGTTGAGAAAGAAACCTTAGAGCAGGGATGTACATTGAAGCTCTGAACTAAGACTTGAGGTGTGAATTTAATTGGGATGATTGTTTGCTAAATAATAGTAATAATAATAATAGCATTGTCCATGTCATTTAAACATGACATGAACTGGACTCTCAAAAAAGTAGCATTTAAATGAGGTAACCAGAATATGAAGCATAGTTAATTGGTAGACAAGAGATAAGTACAATCTCAGGTGTTGTGAGCAAAGTATAGACAACAACACTTAAATGTTAGTACTGTTGGAATTGCCTGATGAAGACTCTAAAGTATCTGTTATAAATATATTTCCAGTACATTTGAATACTCATAATTAGTATAAAGAAAATCTACATAATATCTGAAAGATGTAAAAAAAAACACATAATGGAAAAGATATACCAATGATAAAAACTGTACATAAAGAGAAAGTTCATATTGTTTCTGTCACTTTATATAACAGCTCAGAAGCTTATTATAAAGCCAAATGTACCCCAATTATAAATTCGTACAATTCTACTTCTTCAAAAAGCAAAATTTTATGATCCCACAAAATATACACGTGGATGTTTCCAACTACTCTACTCAATTTGCCTTCAATCTAAAACATGTAAATGTTCAATGCATGAACAGACGATGGAAGAACTAAGAAACATGGAAGGAAGATTATTAATTTCACAGCTGTTCAGATGAGTTTCTAAAGTGTTAAGTCCTACTGTGTGGCTTCATTATATGACATTTTAATGAAGCAAGAATGGAACCATAGCTGTTGAGGGTTAGGAGCTGAAGAAGTTGGTAAGCAGGCTTTTGGAAAGATGGAAAAATATTTGTATCAATGGTGTAATGTTCTTTACATCAATGTGTTTATTGCTAATACTCAGAGAGAAGTAAATCTATAAACATCAGTCGTATTTCATACTAAATCAAAACAAAGAAAGCAAATTATAACTATGCAAAAATAGCCTTAAAAATAAAAATGTTATTTTTTTCTTAACAAGTTGTTGAAATTATGAAGGGGATGTTAGCTGACTACATAAAGAAAATGAAATATTTTGCATAATTTATTCTGGAACCGTAAAGATGAAAAAAGAATTTGACTAGAATTATTTGAAATAAAAGACCCTCAGGGCTTCAAATCCCAGTATTTGAGGCCCATATAGCAATATATGAAGCATGGCTGATGGAAAGTAATATAGGTGTAAAACCAGATAATTAGGACTTTAAAGTGATTTATTTCAGTTTTTGAGATTATAATTACATCATTTCCTATTTCTGTTACCCCCCTCTACACTTGCCTCCTTGTTTTTTCCTCCCCGAGCCCATGCCTCTTTTTATTTTTTTATTTTTCCATTAATTGTTGTTTTTAAAAACGTAATTACAGTTGGTGGTGGTGGCGGCAAATGCCTTTAGCCCTAGCACTCTGCGGGCTCTAGGCCAGCCTGGTCTACAGAGAGTTTTAGGACATCCAAGGCTATACATTGAAACCTTGTCTCCAAAAAACAACGTAAGCAAAACAAAAGAAAAAAAAAAGACACCCCCCCAAACCCCTACATATTGCTCAGCGTGTATAATGTTGTTCATATGTATGTTTTCAGAGCTGACTATTTGGGATTGGACAAGCAGTTGGTATACTCTTCTTTGAGGAAGATGATTTCTCCTGCCTGCAGGATCTCTTTGTTGTCTACAGTCCTTTTTATACAGGTTGCGGTCTCTGATTGGACTTTCCTTAGTCTACCTTAGCATCTGTATAGTTGCTTTTTCAGCACATGTTTAAGTGATCATGTAGGTGAGATTCCAGAGGTATAGCTTCTGACATTTCTAGGGTACATGATCTCCTAACAATTCCCCAGTTCTCTGGCTCTTACAATTTTTCTTCCGAAAGGATCCCTGAGTCTTTGGGGCAACAATTGCACTATAGATGTATCCATTTGGGTTGGGCTCTACAACTCTACATTTTGACTGCTTACAGTTTCCTATAATGGTCTCCATCTGTTGCAAAGAGAAGTTCCCTTGATGAGGGACAAATAATTGAATAGGAATATTGTAAATGTATGATGCATTTTAATCATTAGGAAGACCAACATGCAGAAAGGACTGAGGGTCTTCTGTAAAAGAAACAGACATTCCAGGGCACAAATAGGTGAGAGATGGGCGGAATGGTCCTCAGGTTTATAACAAATTCAGTAATCCTCAAACCAATAATAAAGGTTTGGGCATGGGGCTTGGTAACAGAGTGCTTGTCTGCCATACAAAAGACCAAGGCTTTGTTCTCAGCAATCAGTAAACAAATTATTCCACTTGGGGAAGCTGTTCAGGTAACTTTCCTGATAACTGAAACTTTTTGAAGCAAAACAAAGATTTAGATTATTTACATGCTGTTTTGGTCTGTTCTGTCCTGACAAAATTCCATTTACAATTCTGCTTTTGTTCTTTTGTACTTCCAGACTTCACATTAAACCGTGATATTTTCTATGATTAATAGACTCTCCATTGCCTTTAATTTAAGACATTAGCCTTGAACCATTTCCTTAATGCTAACTCAACATGCACATTCTATTCTGTGCCCACTGTACCACATTCAAAATTATTAATAATGAATGTGGATACATAGACTCTCAATTTGCTTTGCACCCTGTACCCATGAAATTTGATGCTCCAATTTGGCAAACAGGTGCCCTTTGAACCATGTCTCTTTGATAGATTCTCTCCATTCTTTGAGGACTTCCTATTTCTGCCATAGCAGAAATGGTTCAAACTCATCTCAAACCCTTTCTTATTGATATGGTTTGCATCAGTACAGGTCACTAAATCAACAATGCTTCAGTGTTGAGAGATGGGGCCTCAGGAAATGAGTGACACTTTAGCAACTCTTTCTCTCCTTTCTCTGAATATCATTTACAAAGTATCCACATAGGAAATGGGAAGAAGTATAAACAGCTTACCAACAGGTAAAACAATTATTTCTCTTCTTTACTCTTATGCCTATATCTTATTTGAAGGATAGTTGCTTAAATGTCTGTGTAAGGGGGTGGGGAGAGAAAATATACATGTGTACCACACACACACACACACACACACACACAGAGAGAGAGAGAGAGAGAGAGAGAGAGAGAGAGAGAGAGAGAGAGAGAGAGAGAGAGAGAGAGACTTTCTATCAATCTGTTTCAGACTGTTTTGAGTGTTTGAATTTAAAGTGTATGCCACTCTTTGTTCAGGTATGATTCTCACTCTCCTCCACTTTAGTTATTAATACTTTGTCTTTGTTTTGAACCCAGAACCCATCTAGTCTACTTAGCTATCTCCTGCCCGAGGAGACCATTTTTAGTCTCAGGACTGAGATATGGGTGATGGCCAGTTCTCCCTGGCTTTTCCGTGGGTTCTGGAAATGTTGTTTGATCTTATAGTTGCTGGCAAGTGTTTTATCTTCTGGGCCACTTCTCTTGCTGTTTCCAATCTTTTGAATATAAAATTATTTTTCTCTGCAATGTGTATATACTCACATAAAATACATTTGGGATATATTAATAATCACATAATTGAATTTCTTGTTTCAAGAGACATCTTTGAATAATGGTGGCCTAATGGAATAAAATTAAATTTGGTTTCTTGGCATAAAATAGCACTAAGACTTTCTGTTGTCACTCATGATTTTTCCCCGTTTCCTCAACTGTTAATTAGGTGTATTCTCCAAGCCTTGTTTGAAGTCTGGCTTCCTTCCCAAGTCTTCCTCTTCCCACATGCGATCCTCAGGGTTGTGTCCAGAACTCTTTGTGTTCGTTGTTACTTTTTTCAACTCTCTTACTCTTGACTAAAGCTCACTTTTTCACTGAATTCATCAAATATAGTCGCTTTATCTTGCTTAAAGTATACCGCGTTCGTGGAAGTCTGGAAATATACTGGTTACATGAAGTAAAACAGGTGGACATGTTTGTTCCTTTATTTAGTGAATTTGCTGTTTTCTATTTAATAATAAAACACTGCAGCATGCTGAGGGCAATGCAGCTCCAAAGCCCTCGTCCTCTAGTGTGTAGCAGAAGAGTCTTCTCATCACTTTCCATTCTCTGCAGAGGAAGTGCTGGGCCTTTGCCTGAAGATCAAAATAGCATGTGTCATCTTATGGCTTAGACATGACCGCTGTGTTCCTTCCCCTGTTCTGAGTGTCTAAGAAGCATTCTGTCAGATATTGGTTTGAAATTGTTCTGGAATCCTGTAGTAAACCTTCCCAAGGACAAGGCAAATAAAGTTAAATTTCCTCTTGGACTGCGGAATACAAGAAACATTAGCATCACTTTTGAGTTTTCCAGAAATTTATCAGCTACTTATGTAGACATATTACACTGTCTTGATTTAAATTATTAATTGTTCTCACTTACTCCTGTTTTCGTCTAAGTGATTTAAACCAGACTCTTTTATAACAGAAAGAAGGCATGCTCTCTGAAAAGGGACTAATTCTAAAGCGGTTTTAGTTTGTCTTTGTAAGTGAATGATCAAAATAATTAGTGATCACAAGTGATTTGATCATTTATCATGTAATATTAACAAGCAGTGGGTCAGAGTGTGAGAGCAGAACTTATGTGCAGCAGAGTAGCAATATTTTTGTACTATGGTTTACATTGTTAAGCAAACTAAAGTAAGCAAATCTTCATGCCAGGGTCTCCGTTAATGTCATTTTTGCTTGGCTGAGAAAATCTGCAACATCTCTGAGCAGACATATTTTAAGAGAGCATTAGGGCATGCATATTTTTAGGATGCTAATAGACTCTCACCCCCCTTTGATTTTAGCTGCCAGAAATTATGATTCATAGTTCTTGATAACGCAGAACAGAAAACATTGCAAAGGGAAAGAAATTCTAACAGATTGCTCAGGAATGATTTCTGAGTGTCAGTTAATCAAACAATCTTCTTTCATTCCTTTAGCAAAATGTACACTTATATTTTGAAAAATTGGTCTAGGAAAAGACCTTTA